>JACWFN010000003.1:0-376653 GCA_019775635.1 Cladosporium sp. VS III D KN 1
CTAACCCTAACCCTAACCCTAATAACCCTAAATAACCCGAAGACCCGGGTCACAAGGGACTTGAGTACCGGCACGCAAGCACAGAAGATGCCTGTATTGATCTCCAAGGAGGACCAGATCGCGCTGAGAGGTAGGTCCCAGGATATGTCGTCAGAACGCAATACAGCAAACAGAGATTCGAGACGCATTATGGAGATGATGCATGCGCTTTGTTCCCGTTAGCACAGATGCGAGTACAGAACAAGGGACCATCCGAAGACTTACGCTCCACCCAAAGCAAAGACGATCATAAGGGCAATCTTTGACTTGTTATTGAGCTGAAGCTGATTCAGAAAAGGTAGAGGCAACACTGCGACGGCAATGTCCGTCAGAATGTTCACAGCGGCGTTAGAGAACCTACTGATGGTCAGTCGCATGGTCCCAGTTTCCTCCGTGTCTCAAGGGCCCTCATACGAGAGTGCCCAGCTGTCAATGCATTCAGCACCAGGCGTCCACGGTTCCCATGCCGCACGAACCGGACGACATCGAAACAAGCCACCGCAAATCGACCAGACCGACCAGACGAAGATGAAGAGCATTAAAGCCCTGCATAGCCATCTGAACGATGTCTGTGGAAAGATGCGATAGTATTGCACGCAGATCGACTCTTTGATGAAGAACATGACGCCGCAGTATATCGCAATGCAAGCGTAGAAGGTCTTCTGCGACTGTATGACTTGGTCTTGTGTCAAAGATGAGGCACGCTGGCCCAAGCCGTATTGAACTAGCCAAATCGTCAGTCGAGTCGATCCAGTAATGGCTTCTGCCTACACACAGGGAATCGTACCTTGCAAGCATGTCCCAACCTGCAACCCGATGGCCAGACAAGCAGCAATGCCGAGAAGTGCATCGTCCCAGCCCGGATTCTTAGCGATTGCCAGCCTGCAGTATAGCCGCAGAAGGACAGCTATGACAGCAATGACAGTCCAGACCATCGTCACAACAACGACGGCAAGTGGTGAGGCATGACCAGATAGTGTCATTGCCGCGAGCAGGGGTGAGCCGATATGACTTGCAGCATAATAGATCGATGGGCACGAAGAGCCGGGCAACTATATTAAATATGCACAAGGGGACATGCGCTCAATTTTTTGAAACGCACCACTCGGAAGTTTCATTGTTAGAAGTTTGGAACGCATACGAGATACGAACAGGTTCCTAAGGTATGCAAGTGCTCTTCAAGATCTAGTGCCGTTGTGTGCAGAGTTGAAGATCTTGCGGATCACCTTAAGCGAAGATACGGGGCCCCAGATACTACCGTCCGCTAATTCCAACCCCTGAGCTACCGAAAGTCTATAACATGCCCTAAGCAAAGTACCAAGGCACAGGATCGCGTCATGCCCGTCCATCACCTCTTAGTCCGTGAATTGACACCCAACACCTTTCCCGTTTCAGATAATGCCTGCATTTCTCCAAAAGCATCGTGAATCAATGAGGAGCCTCAATGGTTCAAGGCCTGTCACAAGCTAAAGATCTACAATGAAGAATCCTGGGGACGGTTGAACGCCGGGGTCGCTTACTGCGACGAGGGAGATCAACTCTCCACTCTACCGCGTAGCCGTGGTTAGGTGGAAGAGCGATCTTTTTATCTACGGCCGCCTGCCTGCAAACGGAGAAAACCCCGGAACCCAACCTTTTGATATCTTGTGTTCAACAGTGGCGCTTAGCATATCAGGAGCGTTCTTTGGCTCTCCATCCTTCGATGGCGAAAAGAACATTGCTTACAACATTCTCGCTGCGGTAGAGACTCTAGCGTTATGCCACCTTGAAGAGTGTCATAGCGGCCGCTATGCAGAGTCGAGACACTGTGTTAAATGTCGCGGAGGGTGTTCATGACTACGACAGTCGACTTGAGTCTGACGATCGTTTCTGATTCGGAACCCATGCCCACGCGTCTGCTTGGTAGATCAGACTTGAACTTGCGTGTCAACTCATTCTGCGAGGTGGGATCGTTCCCTATACTTTGTCAATACGATGTGAATCGGGTACGCTTCTGCTGGATGTGCAGTCTTGGCAGATTCACGGAGTACCGAGCAGGTTCGGTCATCGGCTCCAGTGGGGTGAGGACCGTCTCTCATGTTTCCAAGCTGCTTCACATGGTAGCCCGACAAGAGCTTTTTGCAAAGTCTCATAGTCGACTTACTTCCCTTCAATGGCCAAGTCAATCTCAGATCCAAGCGTGCTGATGCTCTTCTCCTTTCCGTTGACGATTCTCTCGCTCCCGGGAACACTCTGCATCTAGCAGCAAATTGAACTGTTGTGTCGAGGGTTGAGTATTCGTTCCAAGGCATGCGATGCCCAGGAGTGATTGGATGGAATGAGGCTCGAATGCGGGCTGTGAACAGGGTGTTCTGAATAATTTGGACGGAGGAGTTGCGCTTCCACTCTAGGCTTGTCTTCGTTTCACCGTTGCTTTCGCTTCCTTTGATGCATTGCTTTCCTTGAATCTCTACAGAGATCGCGATATGCTCATGTCAGTCTGGTTGAAGACAGGGATCTTGACCTAAGCTCTCTTTTAGTACCTGTGTCTTCGGCTGTAGACTTTGTCCCTTTCACATGCCTCGTTCCGCTAGTCGCGAGCTTGTTACCGGCTAAGAGCTGTCGACAATGCTTCGCTTCTTAGTCGTTGCCAGTTTATTCCACTGTGGGCCAGTCGCACTCCCCCAAATGCGAGCTGATTGCTCTCGCTAGCTCTGATGCTGATCCTGCTCAAGAGTTCCATGCTGCCGTGCATTACGCTTGAGGTGACCGCACGGAGGACTCGGAACTTTGGAGATACCAGTTATCACAGCTGGCGAGGGCATGAACCTATCTGTCCCAGTTCTGAGTACAAATATTGCACTGTCCTGTGCCCTCAACTGTCTCGACATGCATGTGGTGTGCCTGCAGACGCGCCACATCAATAGTGCCAGGCATGAACCAACTACTTCATCTGTATACGGCGCACTCGGCTTCTCTGCTTGTTGCTGATAAGATAATACATGTGCTCCCCGCATGCGAACTTCTCGATAAGACTGGTCTGAAGGCCGAAAGAGAAGCAATTGGAATGTGAAGTTGGGCTTATCTTTGCAAGGCCCGCAATGCAGTATGTCAGCAAGTTACGCTGTAAATCAGTAGCGTCTCTTCTGCTTAAATCTGACTCGACCTATGGTTGCCTCGTCGATTCCTGTGCACCACGCCACCTACGGGCAGCTGCCACAATACTCCTACAGTCAGTATACGAACACCTCTCACACTGTTTGCATGATCTTATAGGGCTCTCTCTAAGAGCCCGAAATTTGGCTTGAACTCTTCACTTGTGAAGAAGAGACGATTATCTTTAGAGAGATCTGTCGTTTGAAGCGCAGTGCATTGGGCTTTCCAAGCCTAGACCACAGCTAGCATGCCGCGTTTGTCTGCTTCATGGCTTTTCAGATCTGTAGATCTGCCGCCTTGAGAAGTCGAGCTCGGTATTAGACATTAGCTCAAAGTGAAATCCCTCCACAGTCTGATCGCAAAACGATCACATCCGCAATCGCAAGCTTGGCGTATATATGTTTTCCATCTCGGATAGAGAATCAGAGGTTATTCTTCTTAAGCGTCTCTCAATTGTGGGCTGAAGACATATTCTGTGGTTTAGTTCATTCGAGCACTACCCCCCAATGTACACCTCACAGCAATCCCAAGCCTTGCGCCTGCAGCTGCCATAAGCGGGTATACTCAGCATTCGAGCCGTCCTGCCATCCATACAGGTCGCCAGCTTGTGCATCTTGTGACCTGGCTTGCGGTCTAGCTTCAGATTCTTTATCCGCCCCTCTGCAGCAAGGCAAACAGTGTGAACTTTGCTGGTAGATCGCAAGCTAGGTGAATATCTCTCGACTACTCGACAGACAGCGCTCCAACATCATCGTCACGATCCTTCCCAACCTACACCAATCCCAATATAACATCCCACGACGCATCGGCCATGTGCTACATGGACAGACACATAACCAAGTGCGTCGACTGCCACCCCACCATGGACAGTCACGACGGCCAGGTACACCGGTGTGAGCGTTGGCAGAAAGCACAGCAACGGCGTGAAACGCTGCACGAGCACCGCCATGAAACACGCACTCACATCAGCGACAGACTATGCAGTCTGTGCGACAAGCGTCGGAAGGAAAAGAAAGCTTTCCAAGAGCACCGAGAGAGGGAGCTGAAAGCCTATAATGAAAAGCGAGCAAGGGAGGTGAAGGCCATCAACGCCAGGAATCACGCCGAGGCGGCTGCTAGAAACCATCGCCGCCGCGAGCATTAGATCGCATCCTTGGGTGCCGAGCGACGGCGGTGGATGGGAAGAGGCTGTGCGGCGCGTACGTTTCAACTTCAAGAAGAGAGGGAGAGATCAAGGTGGGTTCAGAAGTTTCGACTTCAGACTTTTGTCTTCTATCAGTAGTATCTGATTTTCCAATTTTGTAGTCTCGTACGCCAGTGGCGAAGAGGAGTCTCTTAAGACTCGATTCCATTTCGCGCCTCCCACTCAATGGCCGTGAGAAGGAAGGGACCGACGCCGCGGGTATCGTGCTTGACAACGGGAATGCCGACGTAATACTGTAGACAAAGTTGGTCAGCATGTGTGTATGCAAGGAGAAAACAACTGAGAACGCATGCGGACTCACCTCGAAAGTTGCATTGCTGCCCAGTGATCCAACCTCAACAGTTCCCTCCCACGTGAGTGTGCCGTTCGCATTCTCCGTAACAAAGTCGTCGATGAGATGCTTGTACGCATTCGTTGCAGGCGTCAGATACTCAGCCTCGTCCAGCCATCCCTCTCTCAAGCCAGCCAGCAGACCGTAGGTGAACATCGCAGCTGCGGAGCTTTCGAAGTAGTTGCCTTCTTTGCCAGGGTACGGTTGGTTCATCACCAGCCACCAGCCGTGCGACTGCGGATCTTGAGCACGCTTCAGGCCATCGGCCACGGTCGTGTAGTAGCCGAGCAAACGCTCGTAGCCTGGGTGCGAGCGTGGGAAGAATTTCAGGACTTCGACAAGGGACCAGATGTACCAGCCGACTGCGCGGCTCCAGATGATGGGTGCAACGCCTGTTTCGGGATCGGCCCAGACGGCGGTCTTGCTTTCGTCAAAGCCGTGGAAGAGGAGATTCGTCTCTGGGTCGTGGGTGATGGCGTCAACTTTGTCCCACTGGAGGACGATGTCATCTGAGGAAGCGGTCAATGTTAGCATGTCAAGTATTTATATCTTGCCTTCAACATCTCTTACCCCAGGCAGTGGTGTTGTCAGCATTGAACAGCTTAGTCCAGTAGGCGTAGTAAGTATCAGCCATGAAGATGCCATCCAGCCACATCTGGTCCGGGTAGGTAGGCGAGCGATGCCAGAAACCGCCGGTCGGAGTGCGTGGGTGGCGGTCGTACATGCCGCGGATGGTGTCTGCAGCGATCTTGTACCTTTCCTCGCCAGTCTTCTCGTACCAGTAGAGGATGTTGTGCCCGATGCGGTAGTCATCGAGGCTGTTGTGTGTCTGGTCGAAGGTTGGGATGGTGCCGTTCTCAGTCACGACCAGGCCATCTATGCGCGAGCGGTACCAATCGAGCAGCTCGTCGTTACCAGTGCGGGCGATCACGGCCTCATAGCCACTGTACAAAGCGCCGCGGCCGTACCAGCGGTCTCTTTGGGTCTCGTGGTTGTTGACGATCCAAGACTCTGCCATGCGCGTCGCATATGCCTCAGTGACGCCAGTGTGATTGAGACTGCGGCGAGGAATGGTGGCGGCCACGGCTGCCGTAGCAGCGAACGTCAGGCTGGAGAAAGCGGTAGACTTCATGGCAAGCGATTGAGCGTGGGTCAAGTCGCCTTGATCCCTAGAAACTTATCACAAGCAACCGGATCTCACCCATTTTTTATACCACACCGATCCAGGCCATCTCAACGGCGAGCGGAAGAACATTTTCCGAGTGCCAAGGGGCGATATGGAGTCAGTCAATTTATACATGCATGTTAACGAGAGAAGCAAATCTGCATATAGAGCCAAGAAAGATGGAAAGCTGTCTAATTGTCGATCATGTAAAGTGCTCAGCCGCAATCTAAGCTTGAAACGGAAGGAGGACCGTGAAGAAAGCCGATGGGAATTGCGAAAGCCGAGGCTAGAACAGCACAAGCTCAAAGAGAGTCAACTTTCTGTACTTCTCAGTATCACCTTACCCCAATCCAACACTTACGTGGAACGCCGGTGTGAGATATGAATGTTGCCCGTCTGCCAGAACACCGACCTGGTCAACCTGGCACCGTTCAGTGTGGCAACACGGTCTCAAAATCTGCTGCTGCCCAAGCGTGTGATCCAGACTTCACGACTTGTAGGGTTTGCTGCCCGAGCTGATGGAAATCAGTCTGTATCACGTCGTTGAGGCGCAGTAGATGTATGTGGCTCAGAATGGCGTTGACCTTGCAATCCAGACGGGCTGGAGGCGGAGAGCGAAGTCGAAGTTCAGGCAGTATAGGGAAGAGGCGGGCTGGACGGTGACACTCTCATCTTGAGACCGCCTGCAGAACGAATTGTCCTTAACTAAAGTCGGAAGGGAGACTTGGCCCGCGAAATATCAGTAAAGTAGAGACCCACGACAGCTACGGTGCATGTAACAAGCAAGCCGCCGCAGACCCAAAGTGAGGCACAAAAATACCCTTTATTCTCCATGACTTCTTCACGCAATTATAGAGAACACTATGCGTCTCCTCTCCGGCCTCCTCTTGGTATTCCCAACAAACAAACTCCCAGTATCCTCGCAGAAGTGTCTGAGGAGCGCAGAGCATTCGGCTGCATTCTTGCCTTGAGAAGGTGACCTATCGTCGCTAGGCCGGAAGTCGTCGCTTGGTCAAGCAGGAACAGCATACTTAAGACTTACACTATCCATAAAGACAACGTGTTTGAGTGCTGCATGTGCTGTAGGATTGTCTGTGCCAAAGAAGTCGTAGTAGGCCCGTGGGAAATAACGCTTCATCTGACCAAAGATTTGGACTTAGTGCGGTCTGGGTTTTTATACTTCGACGCTGTTGATTGCTGCACAAAGATAGCTAGGGACCACGAAGAGCTTCTCTCCGTTTCGAGGCAATCAGCCAGGACAGAGCAGTTAGTGTAAAGAAGCCGCTATCTCTATGCGGTGCGCGATGTCCATCACGGGAGCAACGCAATGACTCGTGCTTTGACGATCACTAAGAGAAGTGATGCAACTCCAAGATACTATGGTTTCTGCAAGATGAAAAGGATTGGTCTATGCCAAGCTTTCTCCATCTTTCTAACGAACCGAAGTTCAATTTCCTAAGCATAGTTGTAAAAAGCTTGAATAACCTAGTGTTAGGACGCCTTAAACTATACAACAACCCAGAGCCGCGCCGTAGGGAGCTTGAACTCTGCGGGATGCTGATCTTTGTTCAGAAAACATAATTTACTTTCTCCGACTAACATATAATCTTGTGTGAGACCGTTCTCGAAGAACTAGTGAGGTCTGAGAGTTGAGCACAGCAGGCCACTTTTTGCTACTCAAAGCAGTAGCAGGGGTATCCTTTCAGTCAAGGTACTCATCGACTATGCGATACACGCCATCCTCCTGCTCCTCCTCCGCCTCTTCTCGATCTTCAGTAATCCGCATCACCGATCATATACTGAAGTAATTTCCCGAGAGCAATCTCAGGAACACATCGCATCTCCTCAAGAACGTCATCGACGGTCTGGACCAAAACGACACTTCCATCCTGTAACGATCGATCATCGAAAATCGCAAAGCAAGTGTGGAGGACCGAGTCATCAGTGTCTGCCGCGAGACGCTCCAGCATTGCTCCGCACTCAGTCACGCTCTTAGTCTTGAAAGGCGAATCAGGTGAGCTCGCATGAAAGTTGTCGCCTGGAAGATCGGAAGTGGTGTGCTTGAATGTCAAGCTATCAACAAAGACAAAGCCTTCGTGTGGTTGACCGAAGTCTTCTGCGTTGATCTTGAGAAAATGAGCCTTGGCCTGTCGATTGTCAGTACTCTCTTCAATATTGTCAATGAAGCAAAGGTCGTACTCCAGCACTAATGTCCGCTGCACAGCAGATCGCCATGAGCACTTCCCTGTCGTCTTGCATTTGGATTTCCGTTTCTTGCGATGAAGTCATGACAAGTTAGGCTCGAATCTTTCGCGCACAAGCTGTGTCACAACGATGCGAGAATGCGAAAGTACGACTGTAGTAAGACGAAAAGTGTTTCTTATGCGGCTCATAGGGTCGTCTAAGGATTTGGCTAAGCTCGTTAACACTCTAGCGGAGCCCGTGTTTGAGTTTGTTAGCGCTGAGCTAGAATCGAAGTGTACCGTTTCACTGCAGAGACTGATCGACCTACTCTCCTGCCGCCTACACTTGTTGCTTTAGCGATTCTTCTGTCTCCGCGCCAGAGCCCTATCGGACCGGTTGCAAGAGCCACATCTAACAAAGGCCCTTAGGATCCGACTGCTAAAGCAGGAAGGACTTGATGAGGTCTACGGAAAAGTCCTCATCTTGTACTGTAAGTCTAGCTAGTCGGTGACTTTCGTGTATTTGCGTAGGGTGCCTACCTAATGTAGTTACTTTCAGAGACTTGCAACGTTTGGTCGACTAAAATAAGCTGAGAAACGTGGCTATAAAAATACTATATAGCACACTGCCACCAATATAAATCAGAAAGCAGTTATGCACACGAGCGCATACATGACAATTAGTGCACAATGTTCCAACTGCGTCTGTTTGCCTGAGACATGCCGGCGATTTGGTGATAGAAATTTGGGGTTCGCTGCGTTGGCGAGCAGGCTGATAGGATCGAGGGCTGAGTAACTCTCTCAAAGCCGGGGCAGTTCGCGAAGTAATCGGCGTGTTTCGGCTTGGAGGAGCAACTTTTCGATGACCATATAATCACATCTTCTCTGCAGATAATAGCGGTAACGTGCATCCCTATTTTCATCTTTCAATCTCCTCTCCAAAGAAGAAATCTCTTCTCGAGCAATGTCGATCGGCGTCTTACCGCCATCATCATCAAAGATCATTGATGGATCTCTCTCACATTTCGAGCGTATATTGATATCAGCGTGGCCCACTTCCAGCAATGCCCGAGTGATCTCTGTGGACCCAGAATAGACTGCTGCATGCAGCGCTGTCAAATAGTGCGTGCCCTTGTATGCTGAACCGTCTGGTGCCTTCTCCGAAGTGAGTACAAGTCTGTTCTCGTCCCATCTCTGGGATTCTATGATTGCAAGCACGGGATCGTGTGCCTTTGTAAGTATAGCATACATTGGAATAGACATTTCTGCACAAATCTCTGGCCATTGCAAGCTTACCCTCAAGCTTGTCTGCAATGACTGGTAGCAACCCGAGAGCGGGTACGGCCACTGTTCCTTCTGATGTTTATTTTTGCTAGGACCCTGAGTAGCCAAGTCCACCAGGGCTGCCGACAGTCGGCCATTCCATGATTGAACACATCCCCCACGCGCGAGGAACAACTCGGCAACCCTGATGTCATTCTTCAAGATTGCATGGTAAAGAGTATCCGCGATCAAAGTAGCCATGTCCCTCGCTTGTCGGCGCTGTTCTGTGGCGTTCTGTAACATTTCAGGATTCGTGGACATGGATTTAATTGATTTTTTGCCTTCCGTAGGGTTGAATAACATGTCCAGTACAGAAGACACGACGTCATCTGTTGTCGATGTTGAAAAGCGGCCATGTGATTCCACCATGTATGCATCACCCAAGAGCTGGTAAATTGCCATCCGTTCATTGGTCTCGCTAAGGATATCGCTTTCCTGCTGTGAAGACGGAGTGCTCTGCCAGTAATCGTATGACCACGATTGAATCAGAAGCCTCGAAACGACCGTATGTCCATAAAACTGCGCCCACCATAGGGATAGTACTTGCTGTGATAGAGGTCCGAGGTAGTAGGATGGTGAATCTACGTTGAAGACGTCTTTGCAGAATCCACGCTTGTCATGCAACTTGTATATAGTCGCGAGGCTTACCCCAAAAGCCTGTGCTACTTCGTCGCATCTGTTGAGCGCATCTTTGAGATTCTTAGGAGGATATAGTGCGTAGACTTGGCGCAAGATGGCATTCAGAAATGCTGGGACGGGCAAACTGTAGTCCGGTATCATGGCGAGTTGCTTGTTGCCCGTCTGCTCTCCGGCGATGACGCCGAGTAGAGCGTAGGACCTGTCGCGGATATCGGCACACTGCAAATGTTTAGTCATTTGAATCAGAGCCCAGAGGTTGACATCTGCTGACGCCCTTCCAAGTTTCACCATTTGCATCGCTGGAGTCTCTTTGATCGGGAGTGTTCGATTGTCTTGCCGGTGCATATCTGTTGCTTCGTCTGCGAGTAACATGAAGATCTCGAACTTGCGCCAGGAGATGATCTTACTGCCGCACATCAAATACTTCTCGCTGGCTAGCCGCAATTCTTGAAAGACCCAAAGCCGACGCCAATATACCCTTTGACATAATTCCAAAAATCCCAGCCCAGCTGAGCTTGCCCAGAATTGTAACCGGTGTTTCCTGCTCCAGTGACTGCTGGGCTTTGACAACACGTCCATGGCATCATCACTGTGTTTATACGCCGGACCAAGCCACACGACGACTTGCGACGCTCCCTGGAAGATCTCAGGCATCATGATGACCTGCTCGGCTCGCTCTTGTAGATTGGTTTGATCGATAGAGAGCATGTCAACCCAGATCCAACCTCCGAACTTTCCGGCAGAGCGTCGAGCTTGGCCCAGAAATCGGTGTAAGTTGGTGGGTACCAGAAGTGTGGTGCCGTTGACCGCAACCTCCCAGCTCGCGTGCGGTGAGCCCCAAGCATACGAGATTGCGGTGTAGCTGGGTGAATCAGCTTGTGAAAAGGCCTCAAGGTCAATGGAAATCTTTGCATCGGTATCGCCAGCGAGTATCTTGAATAAGCGAATGTGCCCTTTCTGAAGGGGTCTGTAGGCTGAGTGGGCAGCTGAGCATGCTCGGCCAAGCAAATCGCATTCGGTCTCAATCTGAGTGAGAGGCTCATTCTCCGGGGTTGGATGCAAGGGCAGCGATGTCTGATCGCTGCATGGCAAGTGGGCAGATGTGTCACCAGAGTCATTGCTGAATGTCCAGTGGTCTTGGTGGCCTCTCTCTAGCGCACCCATCGCTGGTCCAGAGCGATCCATTCGGGCTGCAGAAATTGAATCCTGTGCGACAAACGCATCAAGTCTTGATAGCACTCCGCTGTCAGTTCTCTACCTTCGAGCTCAAATCCGCTGTTCCAATGCATGAGTCTTTGTCCAACGAGCAAACATGTTCTGAAGACACGCTTGGTAGGGACAAAGGTGCAGGCCTCTTCTAGATGCCGCCGAATGTAAGAAGATGACAGCATTTCGTTTCCTCAGCCTTGCTGTGCCAGACTATCGGCATATCAGGCCACTGCGGGAAGCGAGCTGCATAGATGCCTGAGTTAGCCTCGACATTTCCCATTGCATCCGTTCGTGCAACGTCCTCACCGGCTGAAGCCATGTCATGAATGAAGATGTAGGTACCTCAGGCTCGCTGCTGGTTGCGTGTCAGCCACTTCATGTGGTCTGATCTGCCGCAAAGCTTCTCAGCTCCTCCAAGTCTAAGCCTTGGTGTCCATCTCCCAAGCTTACGCAAAAGCACAGCCTGATCGCGACAATCTCTGAACAGCACGACATGTTCAGAGACTAGACCCTCAAGCCTTAGACAGAACAAGCTACTCTGTTCAATATGCTCGATCCGTTCAGCGCAGTCTCTCTGGCCTGCGCAATCATCCAGTTTGTCGACTTTGGAAGCAAGATCATTGTGACTGGGCACGACGCATATCGCAGCTCCTCTGGCACCACACAAGAGCATGCAGATATGGAAGAACTCACTGCAAGTTTGTACAAATTCCAAGATAAGTTTGCGACGCCTGGAAGTTCTGGCGATGCTGCAACACGAAGTGTAGATCAAAGATCGCTAGACGAACTGGCCAGAAAGTGCAGTCATGCGGCCGGTGATATCCTCATCTTGCTAGAAGATCTTAAAGTCAAAGAAACGGGCTCGTTGCGGACATGGGACAGTCTCCGACAAGCATGCCGCTCCGTTTGGAAGAAAGAACGAATACAGGATCTGGAGAAGTCCCTGGACAAGATCAGCGGGCAGATCAACTCTCGCCTTTTGTACATGATTCGGTACGTTGAACACTGCTCTTAGCGCCCAGTCATAACTAGACTCTCAAGAAGCCTTGTGGGCCAATGTCCTCTGTGCCTTTGGGTCATGGTGCTGCCCGCCGAGTTCCTGACTCACAAGGCTGACACTCTTTCAAAGTGAGGATACTTCGGCAATATCGTTGCACCTACGCGAGCTCCATAAGACGTGTGACGGCTTAGGAGTTGACCTCCACAATGACCTCAACGATGCACGAGCTACTCTCCAAGCCGAGCTGGAGAAACAGTCCAAGGCTGTTGAGCGCATGAATGCGAACTCCACAATGAACCACATCCGCTTGCAGCAAAGCCCGATCGACGCCAGTAGAGCTTACTGTGCCTCCCTCCAGGCTGTACCAGCGCGGCTCCATCACCTCGAAGATGAGGCTGGAAAAGTCAACGCTTCCCATCACATACTTCGGAGTCTGCTATTCGATGAGATCGGAGCTCGTGAGGAACAGATACGTGATGCTTACGACCAGACCTTCCAGTGGATATTCGATGACGAAACATGTCCCTTCAGACGTTGGCTGGGCTCGAGTGACGAAGTGTTCTGGGTTAATGGGAAAGCTGGATCCGGCAAATCCACCTTGATGAAATTCCTGGTCAACCATAGCCATACCAAGAAGATTCTACGATCATGGGCCGGCGATCAACAGCTCGTATGCGCAAGCTACTTTTTCTGGAGCGCAGGTACAGTAGCTCAGCGATCACAGCTCGGCCTGATACAAAGCTTGCTCTACCAGATCCTCCGACAGTGCCCACAGCTCATCCCACTCGCGTCTGCCCGTAGATGGACAGGATTTTTCTCCTCAGACTCTAGCTTCGACATCTGGAGCCGAGCAGAAGTAGCCTCCGCAATGCGGAACATCATGTCGCAAGGCCAATTGCAAGCACGGTTTTGCTTCTTCATCGATGGGCTCGATGAATACGCTGATGAAGCTGCTGGGCACCACTATCAACTCGTCCAAGATATGGATCAACTAGTACGGTGTTCTCAAGTCAAGCTCTGCGTTTCTAGTCGGCCTTGGACTGTCTTCAGCGACCACTATGGGAAAAACCATGACCTATATTTCGAGCTCCAAGATTTTACTTCCAGAGACATGTACGAGTATATCGAAGGCATGCTGGCAAACGATGACCGTTCTTGTGATCTTACTAAACGTGAGCCGCGGGCACTTGACCTTGTTTCCAAGATCCGTGACAAAGCCGAAGGTGTCTTCCAGCTTCCTATGGGTGTTTTTGGTGGTGCGATCTCTACTGAAAGGTCTCAGCGAGCACGACGACACACTGGAACTCGAGCGGCGACTGGCTGAGATGCCTCCAAGTCTGGATGAATACTTCCAAAAGATCTTTGACAACATCGAAATCGTCTATCGCCAGGAAGCGATACGTGCGTTCCAGCTTGCTACAATATGCATGCCACTACCGTTGTGGATCTTCTCGTACATATCACAGGAACTATC
Organism: Cladosporium sp. VS III D KN 1; assembly: GCA_019775635.1. Classification (NCBI taxonomy): domain Eukaryota; kingdom Fungi; phylum Ascomycota; class Dothideomycetes; order Cladosporiales; family Cladosporiaceae; genus Cladosporium; species Cladosporium sp. VS III D KN 1. The sequence goes on from JACWFN010000003.1 coordinate 13,703, forward strand.
GGATCCGGACTTTGCTATTGCAGCATCTATCGAACCACTCAATGCAAGCAGAGTGAAGACGCTAGACGACAAAGCAAGATCCAATGTGAACAAGTGGTGTCGAGACCTACTGGAAGTTGAGTTAACAACCCCTAATGCAAAAAAGATGAGTCATGGGTGTCATGCCTTGACACCGCATCGCACTTCACTTGATACACGACAACTACCCTCCGGTCATTTCGAAACGCATGTGCAGTTCCTGCACAAGACTGTCAGAGATTTCTTGCTCGCGCGTGAGATACAGAGATATCTGCCCAGTAACTCGAAACGTCAGACTAGCGCTCACAAAGCTATGTGCACCTTCTTTCTCGCCCGGATAAAAGCACCTGAGAAAGATCCATACAGTTTCGCGCAGAAGATTGCGAGAAATTCGAGAGAAATATCGCGGAGCTTATTGACTGGGCAAAGCAGTGCGAATTGGTCGATGGCAGTTCTGCATGGGAAACTCTCAAGGAACTTGAGAAAACCACCAAACAACTTGAACTATCTATCGACCCAGCGAAACAATACGCATGGCACTCATGGCCATCTTGCTGGGCCCCTGCAAAAGACCTCGCCCTTTGCTATGACTTGTGCCTTTACGTTGGTCGGCAACTCGATCGTGAACCAAACAACACGTCTCTGGCTACCGATCTTCTGGCACGCACGATGAGTTGCCACTGGAGATTGGAAAAAGATATGGATGTGATCCACCTTCTTCTGGAAAGAGGTGCTGATGTGAACAAAGTGATCGACAGTGTAAACCTTGATTCGACTCCATGGCGAGACTTTCTGGTCCTATTTGACCGAAATGGGCGGCACGAGAACCATTACAAGACTGCGAAAGCTTTTATTCTACATGGCGCAGACGTAGACGCGACCCTTTGCGTGGAAAGATCGAGTAGCTACTTATTCTCACGTCGAGGCACTGCCAATCCTCATGCCGTGGTCATCGGTGTCCGTAAATGCCTTCTTCGGTCGTCTCAGAATAGGTAATCAATTCGCGGTCGATGAAGATGAACACGAGCGACGAGTTGACCTACTACTGGCTGAAGCCCGTGCAAGGAAGATTAAAGCGATACCAACGAACATAAGTGAGGAATCAAGATTGCGGAAAAAGCTAAAGAAGTTGTGGTTTTCAAGCTCTGAAAAGGCATCATAACCTAGGATACAACAGTCGGCCTCTCCGCCAAAACAGAATCCTTCCTCTTCTCCATGGCCGCCTCACCCTGGCCCGCAAGCTCCTTAATAAAGATGTCCGCCGCCCTCTCACCAACCACAAACGCACAACCACCCGTGTTCGCACCAACATTCTCCGGCGGGATACTCAAATCCGCCAACTTCAAATTCTTGATCCCGTGAACACCACAGGTAGCATCAACCACGCCCTTGCTCTCCCTCGGAGCCATCTTAGCCGTGCCGAGCGAGTGCCAGGTCGTAGAAACAATCTCACGGATCTTCTGCTCAATAGCCTTGTCGTCATCAGCAGTATACTCAATCCGCTCCTGTCCCTTCGCAATCGGGCCATCAGCCTTCTCGACGACAGCGGCTTTGCTTCCAGCAGGGAAGCGCGGGTGGCTGGAGGCCAGCTCGCCGCGGAAGATGGGCATGCGGCGCCACATTTCGCGCTGCAGTTTGTAGGCCCAGATGTGCTTCTTGAGGTCGATGTCGTGGGCATCTTTGAGGTAGCCAACGTCAAAGTCGATGGGGGAGTTGACGTCGGGGCCGGTGATGTGGATGTGGCCGCGGGAGTAGGGGTAGGCGGTCCAGTTGGCCATAGAGACATACTCAGCGTCGTCGGGGAGCATGGAGTGGTCGCCGTAGTAGCTGTCACGCCATCAGTTTGTGGAGGCTGTGGTGGGAGAACGTGGGGAAACGTACCAAAGATACAAGGCAATGATCATGAGAGGCCTGTCTGTGGCAGCCTTGAAGTCTCGGTCCCATGCTGCGCGGAACTCGGGGCCAAGGGCATCGACTTCTTCTTCCGTTGGTCGGAACTTGCCAGCTGCAAAAGGTCAGTTGTTGTTCCATCGGAGCAATTGTAGTAATACGTACAAGCATCCATGGCATTGGTTCCCAACAGCTCGTCAGTCTCTTTGATAGCCTGTGCCACATCCATGCGGCCATCGGAGAATGCATTGATTGTATCCCGTTTGCTCAGATTAGTGCGGTACGCGTAGAGCGTAAGATGGTGATCTTGGTAGTCATGTCCGACGCCGTCGAGCTCTTCTACAAGTGGGATACCAGCTCTCTCCAGAATCTTCTTCTGGCCGACACCAGAGCGCTCAAGAATGAGTGGAGTGCCGTTTGCACCGGCAGACACAACGACCATCTTCCTGGCTTTGACTGTACGTGGTGTTTGCTTAGCCGTCATGAACTCTGGATTCGGCACTGGGATAATTGTCAGCTATCAGCTGCCAGATATCAAGCACAGTCATTCATCTTACAGAATTTGGGATTGCTCTGATACTCAACCCCTACGGCCTTCTTGTCATCGTCGAACAAGACTCTGATGACTTGCTTCTGGCACACAACGTGCAAGTTGGGGTAGTCGCCACTCTGAATTTTGTTGTGCACGTATCGGTGAGCAGCATCTTGACGCCTTCCGTTTGTTCCGATGTACTTGAGCCACCTCTCCGTGGCATTGTTTGCGTCGAGGTTCTGCAAGTCCTTGAGCTCGCTATAGCCCATCTCGTTCGCCGAGTCGATGAAGGCCTGCTCAGCCATCTTGCAGCAATGTGTGCCTTTGGAGATGTTCACTGGGCCGCTGTCACCGTGGGCATCTCGGTCACCGAGGCCATGGTAGTTCTCGAACTATCTTTGAGTCAGCGGATGTTCAGATGGGATCCTTCCTGAGACTGTTCACCTTCTTCATGAATGGGAGCATGTCATCTGCAGCCCAACCCTTCGTCTTCCACGAGTCATAGTCCGAACGCTGGCCACGGGTGTAGACCATCCAGTTGATGCTCGATCCGCCGCCTAGAGTCCCTCCAGAGGGCACAATCGGTTTGCGGTCGGCCAGCTGTGGCGACTCGTTGCCTTGCCAGAAGAGTGTATACTTGCTGTTAGGAAACAGGTTGCGAGGGTACAGTGCGGGATGCACCACTTCCGGGGCGCCATAGTTGTTAAGACCTTGTTCGATGACCAAGATGGAGAGCTCTGGGTCGGCTTCAGCGAGACGGCCGGCGACGACGCATCCAGCCAAGCCACCTGTAGATATAGTCAGCCATGATACCATTGCGTGACAAGACTGCGCAGCGCACCGCCGGCTACAATCACGTCGACCTCGTCAAGCTCCGCCGGCAGTTTGGTGTAGATGCCCATATCGAAGTTCTCTTTCTGCAAAAGTGTGTTATGTGGCAGCCGCTGTACTCAGTCTGACAGACGCAGAGGACGATGCGAAAGAGAAACAGATGATCATAAGTAGTGCCGGATCTGACATGCTGGTACGTATCACCCCTCGTTCCAACACTCTTACCGTGGCTATCGCTCGTATGAGACGATCCCTCTTGTCCGGCAGCATCGACGGTGACTGGGCCTGGCGAAGCTCTATACGAGTACATGCAAGTGTATACCGGCAAAAAGTGCCATTGAGCTCAGGATAGCATAGCTTCCCCATCTCTTGAGGTCAGCCTGCCGAGTGTGTAATCCTCCGGATCGAAGCGCATGTACTCTGCGGCAGATTACAAACACCAGTCAATAGCACCGCTGGCTGGACTCGCATTCTTGGAAGGCCAAGATCAGAATGCATTTAATGGAACGCTGTTTGAACTTTGACGCCAAGGGTAAAGAACGGCGTGTGGGCGGCTTGGGTGGGGTGTAAAGAGGGGAAGTTGCGTAGGATGCACAGTGGAGCTCCCCCATGGGGGTTGCAGATCTTTCTGGGGAGCAGTATGTGAAGCAACATGTGATTCTCTAGTCCAGGAAGGTATTTTTTGCTATCAACCGGCGGGAACTACAGTGCGGCTCTCAATCCGGGAATAGGCTTCAATGCCGTTGCAAAGTATAATCGCTACAGCTGTCTACCTTGGCTACAGCGAGACACTCCAGCACATGGGCAGATCTGACAAAAGTAGCTGCCGACTCCGCAAACAGGCTGTGACGCGGTGGAGAATCGATGGTCGAAGAATCGATGCTACAACGACTAGGGACAATAGTCAACAGCGCCCAAATCCCCCGTCCACTCGTAATGGACAACATCCACAAGCCGCCTTAGATTGCCTGGATGGAGGACGACCCGCACAACGTCCGCATTCCACTTGATGTGATCTTCCGGACTTTCTCTGTACTTCACGTAAAGTATCTGAAGCTCTTTCCTTTTCATAGAGGCTGAAGGACCCTTTTCCCCCAAAGTACCATAACGCTCGAGTGCCGCCAGCAGGTCCTGATACAACTCTTCGTCTTCAGACTTGTAATGGCAAGGCTGGCTGATAAGTCGAGTGCCGTGCATCGTCTCGTAGAACTTGTGCCCTGAGCTCATAAGCATCCAGCTGCAGAAGCACATGACCATCAAAGCAAAGATCTTGCCACGCCGGACCAGAGCTGCAGACCTCCCGATGCACTTTGATGAAAGGTCGTCCAGGTATGTGCACAAATTGCCCCTGGTGCCGCGAAGGATGATGTTTTCTCGTTGGTTTCTCCAGGTATCGCCGCGGAAGTCAATGAGGTCATTGATCAGGACTACGGCGTCGACCAAGTCGCTGTATTCTGCGCTGTTCATGGATTGTCCGGTGGCGAGGGATGCGCTCACAATGCCGACGACCATGCCGAGGTCGATGTGGCGATGGGCTGATACCGCAGTCATGCGAGAGCCGTAGACGCCTTGTGGCCGACGGTCATGCGACAGGGTGTGATCTCTCCAGTAGCTGATGATCCTAAATGTGATAGTCTGCGCAACAAGCTGGGCAAAATGCCAGTCGCTCATCGTTCCAGCATAGACGCAGAGTTTGAGAAACCAAAATGCTGCCGCTCCATCTTTTTGCAGAGCTTTGAGGGCTTCCTCTGTCGCGGCGTCGCAGTAGTCTCCGATCAAGATGTCGTTCCCCGAATCGGCGATTGCCATTTGGATGCCTGGATCGTTTAGGCCTCCTCCACTGGCGAGGGCGAAGAAGTGCTTGGCATCTGCACTCAAGCGGATACGTTCGGTGGTTGGGAAGAGGGAGCTATACGTCTTCTCGTCGAGATCGAGGTCCGGGTTGGGCTTGCGGCCAGGTACTTTGACCTCCGGCCAAGTGCGCTTGCCTTGCTGGCAAGTGGAAGGCGGTGGCTGGATGTCGCCGTGGCATAATGCCAGCTCCTTTACCGAAGTCAAGAGGCCTTCAGAAGAGAAGAATGTCGATGTGTTCCATTCTTCTTTCTTACTGTTGACCAGTTCTCCCTCGGAGACCATGCGCTGAATCGCTTTGCATTCGCACGACCTCAGATTGGCGGCGTCCGTGGTGCTGGACGAGGAAGAAGGTATGAAACCAGAACAACTGCAGTCCACGCGGGCATCGTAGGTCTCAGACAGGACATCAGTCTCGTCGCAAGTAGGTGGCACACTGCCTCCTAGCAGAACCACGCGTGCCTTTGCTGCTGCCTTGAAGCAGGCCACCACTTCTTTCATGCGGCTGTAGCTGGCGGCAGTGGAGACGTCCCTCTCGCGAAGCCATTGAGGACCGTCCTTCTGTATCACACTCAGGCACTCTTCCGCCGGCAGAGGAGACGGGTCTGCAATGCGCCATGCCTCGATCCAGGCTCGATAGTGTGGCAATTTGTTGTTCGTGATGTTGTCAGGAATCGTCATATCGGATAGCTCGCACTGCAAATGTATGTGCCAGCAATGCCATGGACCCGAGAGCCCGGGATTCGAAACGATTTAAGCATAAAGTCCTTCGCGACCCACCGAGCTCGAGGCCTCGCTTGGATCTCCGTGAAATCTCGCAGATGCAGTCTGTGCATCTGTCTACCAAGATCCAACCCACATGGCCTTGTAGATCAGGTCTGTGCATCTGACTCGACATGCGCATTGATATCTTGACAGTGCAGGCAATTCATTCTGCCGTGCCTGCCAAGCGGCAATGTTGAGATTGCGCGCAGCATATTCGAAGTCTGTTCAGCGTTGATGTAGCCAGTCATCTCTAGCAATGCGACGTGGGCGCCCTATACTCGCTTAGATCGTTGACTTACTGCATGCACCTACAAGCAGATCCTGATGTGCACGTCGATCCTGCAAGCGTTGAGGGACCAGTAACCAGGCAATACATCGCATTCAGCTCGGCATTGGCGCATGACGATGTTGAGGCCGTAGACTTGCATCGATGCGTTGTCCCACAGCGCCATAAATGCATAGAAGAAGATCGTTCCATCTTAGCGGCTACGCTAACGCCATGGCTCGCCGAACAAGGGAAACGCATCGTCGTGGACGTCACCTTGGTCCGCCCTGCTGGAGACTGCGGAAACGGCGGGCAGTCCATCGGTGCTTCTAGCGTGTTTGATATCCACCGCAAAAGGCCCGCACTCACCACACCCGTCGAAGCATCGTGTAGTGTTAGACTGTTAGGAAAGGGACGGCGTTTGCACGTTGTGGAGGAAGAAGATTTGTCTTCGGTGAAATTCCCACATGCAATCATGTCAGGGTTCACGGCGCGCAACCTTAAATTCCACTGCAGTGCCGCCAATCCTCGTAAAGGTGTGGGTATAGCAAGCTATCCTGACGATCGACTGCACACCGCTTCGCTTGCAATGGCATCAAGAACGACGGTCGATGGAAGAATTGCTGCTGCGACTCACCCTGCGCGACATTAATCTGGAGAACGAACCCAGCTTATGTGGTTTCCCTTGCTATGGCATTAGATCAGCCAGCTATACATGGTGCTGCCTGGTGATCAATGTCGCAGACGATGATGTACCAGTGGAAAGAGGTGTTCGATTGGATACTGGGAGAGTTGCAGTCATCAGGGATGATGTGATGCGAGATTGATGATGTCAAATCATTTATTTCCAAACGCATTGCTGCTAATGTATTTCCTCGATCTCAGTGTGCACAGACAAAGCAATTGCAATAAGTAAACCTTCCCCGGTTGGCACACATCCGGATCCATCCAACTGGTTTCATCGCTTTCTTCGGGCTACAGTGGTGCTATGGAAGTCATCGAACATGCGAGAAGACTCGTGGTGTTAATGATCAGTGCACCACAAACACTGAACTTCCAGACTCGAACAAAATGAATTCCCTTTGAAGGAATATTCTCAGCCCGCCATTCTCCGAACAGTACTGTCATCACTTCATCATGTCTTCTTGGGTGCCCATATGTCTCAGGATGCATCTCCTCCGTAGAACGCCTCTAAAGCAGGGTCCAGAGCCGCCTTGTCTTTGCCATACTTCACTCTACCAGTGCCACACGGTATAGGGCCTGGTGAAGGTCTGACGGTAAAGCATCGCCAAGCCATTGGCGGTCGCCAGAGAACTCTGTGACGAAGATGGAGAAGCTGCCGGTGATCTTCTGGGTCGGTGTGCCGCTGATGAGGTCTCCAAGAAGCTCGTTGGGGTCTGAATTGAGGGCATAGTAGGCTGATACCGAGTGGCGGTGATCGCAGAAGAGGAACAGCTGGGTAAGGCGCTCCGACAATAACCCCGGCGCAACAAAGAACTGCGCTTCCTCCAGATCTTGACGCCAAACAAGGCCAACTTCCAGGGCTGGATGGGGATGGCATGGCAGCATGAGGTGAAGGCGATGGCCCTGGCTGGGGCGCGGCTGAAGACTGGCGTAACTCTGGCAGATGACACCGTGCTCGTGGCTAAAATATATTAGAAACAATTCAGGCTCTGCTTCGTCCGGGGAAATTTACGCATCGTTCGCCATGCACATAGCGGAACAGTACTTGATACCGCGACACGTGTTGCAAGCGGGACTTGTTGCGGATAGCTTGGATGGGCAAACGGCGCAGGAGGACTGCAGGCGGAGGTTCTTCCCCTTGAAGTCGCAGGTGTGTCTGTGTGTCATGCTGTCATACATGTCAGTGAGCTAATCGAAGCAGTCATGTGTTTGGTATCGCAAGGCGACTTACAAGTCCTCTGCTTCGCAGCTCTTGCTGCAGTACAACGTGTGTCCGCAAAAGTTGCAATCGATAGTGCGATCCGCTTGATTGCACTTGAGGCAGTTGGTAGGCTGTGTGTTGGCCATTTTGACGACCTTGGATGATCGAGTGGCTGATAGAGAAGTTGGAGAGGTGGTGGTGGAGGTTTTCTGTCAGCTGGTGAGAACCAAGAGACGGAACTGGGGCGTTAGCCTGCAGGGTCCCGCCAAACAACACCTCAGGCATTGAGCAAACGCAGACAGGGTGTCACGTCACTGGTGAAATAACAGTCACTTCATTGACATGCGCTAGAAGAGCAATTTCTATGCAGTCAATGGACCTCTAAACACTGTTGAACCGGCCCCACCGAGCCTTGTACCATCGGCCTGCTGTTTAATTCGCCGCCGCATCCTCCCATGCTGAATAATCGACATAGCCACACGGATCCTCAAACGGCCCATAGAATGTGCTCCTGTCGTACGGCTGCAGAGGCAAGCTCTCCTTCAACCTTTTTGGCAGGTCCGGGTTGCTGATAAAGTACCGACCGTACAACAAACCATCATACCTCTTCGACTCAACGACGTCCCACGAATTGATATCGTTGTAGTTGCCAGCTGCGAAGAAAGGCGTGGCACCAAAAATCTTGCGGAATGATGTCAAGTCAACGGCGCCGAGACCCCAAGAGTCGAGGAAGGTCTGCTTCTCCTTTTCGCTGTGCAGTTGTTCGTAGCGCTGTTGGTTTCTCATTAGTAAGAGCAAGCAGCCTTGTCGTTTCTACATCAAAAATTCGACTCACCGGCTCCACAAAGCTCACGTACGACAATCCCGGATGCGCCTCCTTCAACCTCCTACACAGCGTCTGCCATGTCTCCAGCCGTTGCTCCGAGCGAATCTGATTGAACAGTCCAAACGGCGTCAACCGTATCGCCAGCCTCTCCTCGCCAATTGCCCGGCTAATCTCGCTCATCAGCTCAAGAGCAAAAGCACACCTCTTCTCATACGTCCCTCCATACGCATCGGTCCTCTTGTTTACGTTAGAAGCCAAAAATTGCTCGACAAGATACCCATTCCCGCCGTGCACCTCCACGCCATCAAACCCACACTCCTCCACCGCCCACTTGGCCGTGCGCACGTAGTCCTGGATAGTCTTTTTGATGTGCTCGATGCTCATCTCCTCTGGCGGGAAGTCGCTGTAGCGTACCAGCTGCGTCGTGTGCGGCGGCGGGAACATGAAGCACTCTTCTGCATCGTCCCAAGGCGTTGCGGACGCGCTACAAATCGGCGTCCCAGTCATGTGCGGGATGTTGGCACGGCCAGAGTGCCAGATCTGCATGTAGGCGACGCCGCCTTTGGCATGGATCGCGCTGGCAATGGCTTTCCAGCCGGGGATTTGAGAGGGGAGGAAGAGGCCTGGGACGCCAGGCATGGCGTTGCCCTGGGACAAAAGGTGTTAGCTGAGTGCCATCGCTATACATGTTGTAAATGATTTGCCTCATAGGGATGGCTTTCGACGTCCACTAGAAATATTGACCATCGCCGTAGGCCTCTCAATACCACGAAACGGCCGTATCTTCTGTCGAGCTCAATTCCATTGTTGCTCCACTAAACAACAATGAGTTCCACACAACAGATAGATTTGAACAAAAAGCAATAGATACCTCCAAACTAGGCGGCACGCCCTCAGTAACCACCAAGCCGCCCTTGCTCGCGCGCTGCGAATAGTACTCAACCATCATCTCATTTGGCAACCAGACGCGATTAGGATCCTCCGCCGTGCCCTCTGATTTGAGTGGCGTCCCGCGGTTCCTCGTCAGAGGCGCCAGAATGACGCGATGTGCGAGACGGATATTGCCATTGTTGATCAAGAGAGGCGAGAAGAGCGCGGAATCAGCGTTCGTGGGAGCTGGATCAATCGTCATGGTTTCTATTTGCTTGTTGTATGTTTGAACGGGTGGTAGGTCGGAAAGCCTTGGGAGTTTTGCACATGCAATGATCAAGTTACATGAGAAGCAGATTAGCAGGAAGACATACGCTCAAGTAGAAGTAGCCAGACCAGACGATCAGCCCTTGGTCAGTCTAATTTTAGTCTCGCCTGCAATCTGCTATCTCTCGCGTCGCAGGCGAGCGAGCAAGCGACCAGCGTGGAATGGATGCATATTTTTCGACTCATCCCGCATCCTGTAGTCCGCTTAAGCCTGGCTGTCTCGAATCTGACGAATGACACATTAGTAAAGTCAATCGCGCGACTCGCGCCTAGACTTTAAATCAACGTTCGAACATGGGTGTGAATCCTGCGCGCTTGGCCTGTGGGTCCAGCTCTGGAAGTCTTCAGCTAGTCCTTGGCCTTGCGACAATGGCTTCATCCAACGCTCCTTTGTGTAACAGTAGCTTAGTGATGGATTCAATTCGTCTCCGCCCGATGAAACGCCATTGGAAAGCCCGAGTTGTTGAGATTTGACCGGGTCTCAAGAGTCGGCATTCATCGATTCCGGGGTTCGGGAAGATATGGATATTGCATAACAGTTAGTCCACTGGCTTGTCTAGGCATACGACAAATAGACTTTTCGACAACGCGAAGGCAGTCATCAGCTGTGCGGATCAAGGCCAGGCTCTGGGCATTTGTGAGTTGAGCAGAAGTCGGATGCAAGCGAGGAGGCCGGCAACGCTGCTACACGCTTATCATTCGGCAGGTCGGTTGTATATATGTAGACATGCCTGAGGTGCAGGATGGTAAAAGGCTGAGCGGCATGCAACATGTTCTCATGGTTGAAACAAGTCCAAGAAAGGTTAATGAGACACGCAAACAAAATCTGGACCTCTTCAAACCCGTTTCTAAACGATAATGCTCCAATTTTGAGAGTGACTCACTATCTCACCGACCGCATCTGCTTTCCTGGCGATTTCCGTGAGATCAGGCTGCAGTCCCAGACACCGGGCTGTGCAACAGCCGAAGACTGCGCCTTCGGCATAGCTACACTTCACGAGTTCATGCCCTTCCACAAGCCTTGTGCTATTCAACGCTGAAGACACAGACTATCCTCTCAGCATCGTTCAGTCGACAGTGATCTTTATCTCTACAGGACTGCAATTTCAACTCTGATACAATGCCATACGACGTGACAATGGCTCAGCAGTATCCAGCTAAGATGTCTGCGGGCGCAGAGCATGCTGATAGCAGGCCGTGCTTTCAGGTCGCGCGCTGCTTCCAGGACGCACAAGGAAATTATCAGTCTACGAACACCGTACTTCGCGAAAGGCAAGTGAGCGATTTTGTGGATGCAAAGCGTCGTGAGCAAGTCGACCCTCCGCCACGGCGAAGTGATAGCGTTTATGTCCCCATTTCTCGCACAGCCGAGATACGAGTGTTCGAGGTATTACCTGCGAGCTTCGAAGAGCCAATCGCTGGAACCTTACATCACGTGTCAATAGACTTCGATTTGAAAGATCGGAGAACGAGTTTCCCGGTCAATTTCGCGGTTTCTGTATCGAAGATGGCCGTCGTCTATTACACCGCGCTCAGCTACGTCGTGAGTTACTGAAGAGGATATACAACATGTACAGAACGACTAACGGCCGTCTCCTGCATGCAGTGGGGACCAGCGATATTTGCGCACGACATTAACGTTGATGGTAGGCCACTGAGCATCACAAAGAGCCTTGATACAGCGATCCGCCACTTACGCCACAGTGAAGACTCAGTCATGGTCTGGATCGATCAGATCTGTATCAACCAGGACGATCTCGCGGAGAAAACCACGCAAGTTGAGCTGATGCGCTTGATCTACCAGCGAGCAATGAACACGGTGATTTGGCTGCGCGATTCACCAGCTGACGAAGCATTTGATGCCTTGCAAACCCTGGACAGCATGACGCACGACATCTACAATCCTCTCCTGAGCGAGGAGATAGAAAGACTGTGCAGTCCGCCATATATGAGAAGTGGCGCTCGTGAGTCCATAGATAAACTGTTTACCAGTCCATGGTTCCAGCGGACATGGACCATTCAAGAAGCAGTCTTGTCCCACGATCCCTGGGTCATGTCGGGAACCTCGGTCCGCCACTGGGAAGATTCCATTGGATGCTGCGCTGGCGTCCGTGGACTGGGTTTCTTCCAACCTACTACCAACGCCGAAGATGCTGAGAAGAGCGCTTACACTTGCAGTGATGTTGTTTCTCAAAGCCTGCATGGATCTCAAGCAGCCCATATAATCTGGCAGATCTCGGCATTCAATGCAGTTATTGAACAGAAAACTGCGCTCTTGGAGGCTCTTGCTCAGACCCGTCACGCGAAAGTAACGAATCCACTGGACAAAGTTTACGGTGTCCTGGGCCTATGCGGACCGGAGGCCGAAGACATCGTTGCAGACTACAATAAACAAGCGAAAGAACTGTATCGACGAATCGCGCTTAAGATCTTTGGGATTTCTATACGTAAAATTGAGGAGGTACTTCGACACAGCACCAGTGGCACCATCATACACTCTCGGCAACCCATTTTGCTTCTGCACCATATCGACCATCCTCCACATGAGCATAACGACTCACCTTCGTGGGTTGTCGACTGGTCTAGGCCACGTGTCACTTCCATGCTCGCCTCTTCCACAGAAGTCTTCAACTGCTTTCACGCCGGCAGATCATCTTTGTCTAGCAGCGTCTTGCAAATCAGTGATGACGAAGACACGCTGCGGTTGAGTGCTAAGATCTTTGACACAGTGGAATACCTCAGTCCAATCATCAACAACGCTGACTTGTCATCATCAAAATCTAGCACAGAGAACTTCGCACTCAGAACATGCATTGCGTTTGCATCCTCCGTTCCACCAAACTCACCCGCTCGAGTCTCATTCCAAGGCTTTTGTCAGCTCCTTACGGCAGGCAAAGACATCACAGGGAGGCAGAAATATCCAGCAGCGTACACAGAAATTCTCAGCTTCCTCTGCGACGTCGCCACCGGCCAAAGCCCGAGCTTCAGCGACCAAGTCTACACTACGCGACAGCGAAAAGGATACCTGACATTGGATAGTTTGAAGACGCGCAGTTGCGGACACACGTTCGAAGATCTCAAAGAAGCGTTTCGATCGGCTCTATGTAATCGAAGGCTTTGCTGGACTGACAAAGGACATCTGGGCCTTATACCTTGGTTCACGGAAGCTGGAGACCGCGTGATTGTGGTTCCTGGAGCTGCTGTGCCTTTTGTGGTCAGGCCAGCTGGCGAGAAGAGTGGAGCATCGGTGTATCAATTTATTGGGGAGGCTTTTGTTGATCGGATAGTGCAAGGTGAGGTTATGGTAGACGATAACGTCGGACTGACATATTTGTACATTGTATGATTAGGCCAATGATAAGCTGCGATATGATCTGTTACTCTCGCAGATGGACTTTAATTTACTGAGTCGATTCCCATGCTAATTTCGCTTGAAGCAAACGGAAGTGCAGCATCATCGATTCAAAACAAGACATTGGGTTGCGTTACCAACGTCAATCAAGCTTCTAACATGGATGGGAAAGCAGCCTCATGCGGGAATTCTATCTGATGACACAAACTGAGTCTCGGCTGAGCGTCTTTCATCGGGAGTCAATCGGCTCATTCATGACGATCAAGAAGAGTTGCGCGTTTGTTGTTGCGCCTTAGACGATCGAGCACCAAGGGTGGACACATCAGTCCAACCTGCTGGCAACTCGCAACTAAGTCGCGGAAGATCGTCGTAAACGCCGGAGATCCTTGGTGGGCGCCGATAGCTGTTGTCGAAAGCCGGTGTTTGGTCGCCATGCTCGTAGAATTCTGTCAGATCGTTGAGAAGAACCCTCATGTACCCAACATTGTAGTCCGTGAGGCCCTCAATCGGCTCATAGGGCACTTGCCACTCGGCTGCTGGTCCCAACCAAAGCTGCCACGAGCTCTCGATCAGGTTCACCCATCCTCTGCTCCGATGTCGGTGCCCTTGAGTTGCAAGAGCTTCGTCGTGGATGATGGAGTGCAAAGACTCTGCGTCAACGCTCACGATGTAGACGTAGCGGGAAGGTGTTCTTACTGAGAACCAAGTGCCTGGCTGGGAAGGGCACATGCGATGTGGCGTCTTCGGCGGCTCGTTCCGTGCGATCCATCCTTGAAAGTGCTTACGCACGTCATGTGTGCTCGCGCCGTCGAAAAGTTCTTTATCACTCATCACTGTCATGTTCATCCGATCGAAGACATCGCTGCCGTTGTATGCGTCAAAATCATCCTTGATGGTGGCATTGAGGCGCGAGATGAACTCTAGCCAGTCGGCATTGCTGTCGTAGGTGGTGCGATATACAAGGAATCCCCAAGTGCTTTCGTTGCACCGGTGCATCTGGTCCTCAATCATGTCTGCCCGGTTGAAACGCATTTGGCGTCCTGGCCACCGTAAGGATAATGGCTGCGGCTCAGGTGGATTGCGAGCTCGCCACTCTTTTAAAATCGCTGCTTGGTTGGCATAGCGTCTCTTACGCTCTGCACGCTCTTCAGGAGTCTCCGGAGGCCAGCGTTCCCTTTGAGTCAAGTCAGTGGTATTTTGGGTGACGGGGACCATACTGGGCATACCATGTCTTCGGAGCTTCAGAGACAAGGGACTGGGTGAGAGGATACTGCGCATCCTGCCCAAGCACGAAGATGGCGAGCATGAGCAAGATCGAGAGGCACATCGGAAGACGCATTGTCACTGGTCCGACGCGCGGCTTGTTTGTGTGTTGCTTGTAGTGCGAAGATTTGCGTGCGAGGTACATGTAGAACGGGTGAGGCAAACAAAAGCTGCCTGTGCTACGTTCAGCGCACGGGCGTACTGTGGCTTAATTAAAGCCCCGCTTCTTGGAGGAGAGGAAGTGAACGTTCCGTGGGATGAGCTTGACACCATTCTTCTCAATAAAACTGCAGATCACACATCAAACGATTAGGTACTATGAAGGTTGCCTTCTCGTTCTACACGAAGCGGTTCTCGCATGCTCAAACCCAGAATCGTACGAACGCAAGCAATGTTCTAAATCAGGCAAGTTTGGTGATACTTCATATCATTTTTGCCTTTCGGCTCCTGCTTATGTAAAGTCCAAGCAACGCATAAAGGAGAAATAACAAACTCGGAACCCAGTCCAATTCAATGCTGCTTTGAGTTTTTGGAACCGAACACCTGCAGCAGTATTGGATGAGCACACGCCCACGCGAAAGAACAAGCCAAATGAAATAAGAAAAAACGCTTCAAACATCTCCCTGATGCAGCCCAATGAAGACATCGTCAGTCCTTCACTCTCAACATCCTGTCTGCATTCTGGGCCGAAAGTTGATTGCTGCCGTTGCGATTGTCCGTATCGCTAGGATGCAAGGATAGCATGTACCGGTAATGATGCAGAGGTTAGGATGATATCGATTGGTTGTCCAAAGAGACTTGCACTTCCCCGCCGGCGGGCTGAAAGTGCTTCTACTCGTTGCTTATGGTTCCGGCATGCAAACGCTGTTTGCATGATGCGGAGCCACCGATGTGTTCTGACGTACTGTTACAAAGCTTACTGGAACTGCAGGTTGTTGTACAGATGTCTCGACGTCCTCGCGCTGAGTCGCCTGACACGCATTCAATTGATATCGGAGTCCATCAAGTCTTCGTTGTCCCATGCACCAGGCATTGTGCGTCGTGCCGATTTTGATGCTCGCACCGTGGATGTAGAGGTAGACGTGGATGGCTCGGGACCTGGCGATTCAGACCTGACACGCTTGCGTGAGTCGGCGGAAGCCGTCTCGCGTGCCTTGGCTTCGTCCTGTGCCTCTTTCATAGCTTGGCCTGCGGTTGAGGCCAAGACCTTGTTCGATTTCCCCTCGATGACTTCTCCCGCGCTCGCGAGGCTTGTGCTCGTGCTTCGACTGTCATTGGCTTGAAGGGTTGGATTCAACTTGCCTGTGACCATATCTGTTAGGGCGTCCGCGGCATGGACACAAGACTGCTCTAGGGCAATCTTCTCGGACGGGCACTCACTGTGGTGCGGGACTTGCGGCGCTCCCGTGTCTGCCTCTTCCACAATTTGGTCTGGTTTCCACAAAGACGGGAATACCGACTCCTCCAGGTCTGCCTCTTCCAAGGTTTGGTATGAGTTACAGAAAGAAGCACGCTTGGCAATCTTGCGTGAGAATTTGTGTTTCTTGTCTGAGTTGTTTCTGTGGGGTGAAGCCTTCCAGTACCCGTACATTCGGTGTGCACGAAAGATATCTTCCATATCGATCTCCCCATCGAATACCAGAACCCTACTGTTGGGGTAAGGCGATCCAGTGAAAACACCTTTGCCATCAGCCGAGTTCTTCAATTGGTAAGTCAAGCGTCCTAGTAACAAAGCGGGAAAAGAGTAGTCGGGATAGTCCTGGAGTGTACTTGGTATGTGACCAAGGGTTTCCGCAGTGTCTCCGTTGTCCAGATTGGCCTTCGTCAGAACCCCTTGCCAGTCCTTCTGCTGTGTACTTTGGTGGAGCTTACTGAGAACCGCGTACGTTTCGATAGACTTTCCGTGACGCCTGGAGAAATGTTTACAACCCTTGTGGTCGTGTTTCATGGTGCACATCTGCCTTGGGTCGAATTTCATGTCCTATTCGTGTATTAGCATCTTATGTGATCAAGAGAGTGGGGTTATGACTACCTTTTCGATTCTTCTGAATTCTTTGAATATATCGTAGTGCTGTAACATCCAATTGTCCAAGTCGTCTGTGTAGGTGAGCCCGAAGTACCCTCCCATCTTCTCCGCGGTGTAGGAGCCGAGCCCTTTGTTTTGCATACCGGCAACATGCACGCCAAACCGGAAGAGGCCCTCACCCAAGCGATAGTGGTCCGAAATGGCCTTGTTCTGTTCAACGAGTGCATCGTATCGAAATTTCTTGACCGTGGCTTCCTCTTCGTCGGGTGTAAGACCCTTGAGGAGGGGCTGTTCCAGGCTTTTTTTGGTGATCGTCGTAGATTCGGCCATGTTGAATGGTTCTCCGAGGCAGGGGTAGAGCTTTAAGATGAGTGAGGGGATAGGTCAATGACGCTTTCGCCGCCTACTGCTTGATACTGGAGCGAGCACTTCCGCGTCTAAACCTCTGGTTCACCCGGGCTGCAGGGATTCCTTTGACAGTAATTGAAGTGTCAGGAATGGTGTCTTGTGTTCGTGGCTGTAATGATGGATTTTGAGTCGGTGCCGAGCTGACGGCTACCAGATTGCTCCGGAGTGATTCCTGGTCGAGATCTGCCACCAGATTGAGCTTGAGCGATGTCTGGTGAGAAGTAGAATGTGGTCAAGATGCTAGAGGAGCTGCCATTGATAAAGGCATGCCAAGACGCTAGCACAGGCGCGAGTCATACGGAGCTGGTCACGTGCGCTGCTTCTTTGCAAGATGGTAAGTGAACGTTGTGAGAGGACATATTGAGCGATGAATTTCTGATTGGTACGCATAACCCAATTGCTACCACGACCAATCGCATAGCCCATCACTAATCCACACTCTCCTTTCATCATGCTCGGCGTAGCTCAGGGCAGCGTAGGGCAGCGTGTCCAAGACTGCTGTCAGAGCTCCGCCATTTTCACTTCCATTGTTCTGCATAACATAAGACTCGACAAGGCCGGTCTGACCCTTTGATACCATGCTTCAGCTCCCTGGCAGCCCTGGTCGAAGCCAACCTGATGCTTCCAGGCCGATGACTGTGCGTCGTGTACTCAGGCAGACCTGGTCGACATCGATGGCAAGACAACATGCGTTCTCTCGCGACTGTACCGAAGCCTTACGCAGCCGCAACTCATATGCGGTAGCGTTTTGAGAGGTAGCGTTTGGAGTATTTCAGTGCTGCCAGAAGGTCTCCCGGCGTAGCATCACTGGAAATGTCTTCCTCTTCCTCCGAGTATTCGCAGACCGTGATCAGGAGCGGGCCCATCACTTTTGTCGAGTAGCCTTTCCCCATAGCCACCTCAAGGCTCGTGTTGTAGTTCAATCCCAGCAAGACGAATGATTCGACATGGTAAAGGAACACTATGCGATACAAGTCCGGATTGTTGTCGTCAAGATCAACCCTTGGTCCTGAAACGACTCCAAGGTGCAAGCGTTCGAGCGTAACAGCAGATTCAAGTGCGGGTCTGTTCCACGGAGGAATCCAGACCAGGCGAAGATTAGGCTCATCTTCCGGGAAGAGGATGCAGATGCGGTGTGCTTTGGACGGACGAGGACCGAGCTCGGCGTATGCTCCGCAAATCAAGTCGTGCTCTTCCCTGAGTATTGTGTCAGCACATGACACTTGCAACATTTCTTAAGGAGAAAAGATCTTACTTGTCGGCTTCCTGACACGCAGCAGAGCAGTACATGATGCGGTCGCACGCAGTGCAATGGATTTCCTCGTTCTCGATACTTTTCTCGCACATGAAGCATTGCTTTTGCAGGGCAAAGACCCTTTGCCTGACTCTGCAACTGTCTCTGTGGGACAGACTGGTGTGACCATTAGCTTGGTATTCTCTATGAAAGGATTGAGGATGCACATACAAATCTGCTGTTTCGCACTTGTCGCTGCAATACCAAGCGCCTTTGCACAGGGCGCACTGGACATGTTTTTCGTCGTCGTAGTCGTCGTCAAAGGCTTGCGTGACTTCCCGTTCGTCGATGTCGTAGTCATTCTCGTGGGCGTTTCCACTCTCGCGGCCCTCCATGTCCACGTTCTTGATATCGCTGTCGTCTTTGTCCTGGACCTCGCTCTTGACCTTGACATCATTTTCGTTTCCGTCCTCGTCCTCGTTTTCGACCTCGACGTTATCTTGGTCTTCGTGCTCTGATTTGACCTTAATCTTGTCTTCATCTTCATCCTGGAAATTCATGTCACATTCGTCCTCAATTATGGGTTTGACAGCACGTTTGCGATAGACAGCAGTTCCACGTTCGTCTTCATCCTCGTTCTTGACTTCCTGCTGCACGATGGGTGCCGCGCACGCCTTGCACTTTGTGGGCTGCTCAGGCGCGTCCATGTTGGCGTCGGTGGGTGGTTTGGTAAGGTTGGGTGGTTGTGAGGAAAGCAAGCAAGCTTTGCGGAGAGGTTGTTGGGGATACTCGAGAAAGTGAACGGGATTTAGGCAGCAGTCGCACAGTGAACGGCACATCCCTATCCGTCGGGAAGTTGACTTGCCGAAACGAGGTGTGAGGCTCGCTTCACTCGTCAAGTGAACGGTCGCGAGATGACTGAAGCAGGCCAGAATGTTATACAAGATTGCTACGGTCTGTGACTGGGCATGGTTGCAAGAATTGACACTAACTTCGGCCTCTATATCCCTCACTCTGGGCTCAAGCTTCAAGTGACGAAAGACATATCAAAAAGAGTTTCTCTCTGCTTACATGGCTGTTGAAAGTCGTGCAATTTCTTCTCTCCATAAAAACATCGACCTAAGCATGCTTGTTTCGGTCCATACGGCTCTGCATAGAACTAAGGAATTGCATCTAAGCTCCCGAATCACTCGGTGACATGCATCTTGTCCGCGGTATTGTCGGGCACCTGCTCAACTCAAAATCGTGTGTTGAAACGAGCGCGAGCATTGCCTCCACCCATGCCGTAGTGTCTCCTTGGGCTAATTGAAAAGCTTCGCATTCGTGTCATTGCCCTCGACACCACTCTCATTCCTTTGAGACAATCCCATGCACAGCAATATCTGATCAAGCCAATCAATACGGAGTCGCAGACTGAGGGTATCCGCTGCGCGGATCATGCGACCTCTGATGACTCAACTCCCTGGCTTTCATGCATTCCAGCAGCTCAGGTAGGCCGGCCGGAGAAACATCCTCCACGATGTTTGGAAGTCCCAGTACAGAAAGCAAGGCGTTGCCTTTCATGGACCTCAACGGAGGAAGAGCAGTAGCTGTGCCGAGACTCTGGTTCGGCAGCAAGTACCTGGAGGTGAGGAAAGCTGCCGTGTGGTATAGGATGAAACTATGCCCAAGCTTGTAACCTGACATCCAGCTGGACTCGATGCCGATCGCTTCACGGTTTGGGTCGATGGCAGCGCGAAGAGAGGTTTTGTTCGGTCTCAGCCACATGAAGCGCTGGCGAGCCTCGTCGGCAGGGAAGAAGATGTGGAGACGGTCTTTTACCGTGGGACGTGGTGGAAGAGTGGCGTATGCCTCGCATAGTAGGTTACTGTGTTCATTTCTTGAGTTCGTCAGCTTTGACATGCAAGACCGGGAAACCATGCGGTTCACTTACTCATTGTCGCCCTTGCATTGCTCCGAACAGTACTTGATGCCGAAGCATTTCTCGCAGGCGACTGTCGGGGCACCTGTCTCGCTGAAGAGTTTCCCGCAGACGGCGCAGCATTCCTGTACTGCCAAGTATCGTTCTTTGAAGTTGCACGATGCCCTGTGCGACATGCTACAAGTAAAGTCAGTCGACCTGCTCTTCATCATGGGCTGCGATGATAAGGTATTAACGTACAAATCGGCTGCCTCGCATTTACCGCCGCAGTAGGACACTTCCATGCATAAGTCGCACCACATTTCTGTTTTCTTTGCGCAGACAAGGCATCTGCCCTCGCTCGTGGTCGCCATGTCGCTTGATAGGTTGTTGTGTCAGGAATCATGGTCAAGAAGCGGAAGATGTTGGCTTTTGTGCCGACTCGCTCCTAGCTGTCGATCACATGGCGAATCACATGGCTCCTTGTTCACAAGTAGATTGAAGTGAAGCACATAAGGAGGCCTCCTCATGGCCACTCAAGGGTTGCCTCGGATTTCTCATGCATCTGAAACAGTATGGATAATCTATGTGACCGTCAATCATCCAAGCCAAAAAAGCACAGTCTTATACCTGGTGATCCTCATGCTTCAACTGATCATCTCCCTGCGCAGCAACATTCTCCCCATTCTCTTTGTCCATAACCTCAACAGGATTCCTGCCCTTCCACGCCAAGTCCGTGAAACGCACACACTCATCCAGAACCTCCAGCCTTGTCCTTCTCTCCTCCTTGCTGAGAGCAATCTCAGGAATTTGCGTCCACCCGTGCTTGCGGTCTTCATACCGCATGGTCTTCATGTCCTTCCCTCGGCCCTCGGCTTCGACTTTTTTCGTCCAAATCTCGCTCTGCTCCCACAGTGTGTCCAGGCCGGTGAGGATGAGGAGGATCTTTGCACTCTTGTGCAGAGCTGTAGCGGTGTTTGTCAGTCCTGGCGAAGCGCGAGGGTGTGCAGCCATTTCGCGGGAGACGTAGGTGGCGGCGAGGTGGTCGTCGATGTCGAGCTTTTTCTCTTTCTTTGACTTGGCAAGAGTCATCTCCTCATTGAGATGTCGCTCGCCGGGGAGTTGGCGAAGGTCGAGGGCCGGGTAGAGGAGCAGGAGTGGGACCGGATGAGGGTAGTCTGCGGGTATGGGACAGGGCCATGCTGGCATGCCCATGGCGGACTCTACATCAATGCCCATATTAAGCGCAATGTTGCCTCCGCTGCTTGCGCCACTGAAGGCTATGCGCGTAGTGTCGAGGTGGATGGTGGGAGTTGGTGGTGTTGGGACTTTGCCCTTTTCGCGGTCCTCTTTTGAGCCGATAGTTGCAAACCATTCCGCGCGGTAGAAGTTTGCGATACTTTCGCGTAACGTTTCGTAGCCGGGCCACTGGGGATTCAGGACTGATTGCACGACATCATCGGCGTCTTCTATCGCGGCAGGGAATTTGTCGAACGGTGCCATGCGGTAGTCCACTCCGATGACGATGGCGTTCAGCTCGCGGCAGAGTTTGGAGCAGAAAGGCGCCTGCTCAAGACAAGAACCAAGATAAAATCCTCCGCCATGATAGTCCATGACGACGGGGAAGAGATTGGGCGTGGGCTCGGTTGAGCCGGAGCCTTGTGATGGAAAGGTTACTGGAGGTAAGAAGACAAATGTCTGCACCGTCTTGCCGGCATGTCGTGAGGGTAGCATCAGCTTGTAGGGCAGCGGTCCATTCGGGTTGGTCAGATACAAAGCTTCCAGAGGCACAGCTCGCGGTAGCCGCACCAGAGCAGTCTTCCAGAGGGTGGAGAACGACTCTTTGCTCCATCTGCCAAGCTTCTCGCGAGCATCTGCACGTAGGCCAGACATTTTGACAGTAGTGATAGCCTGGAGAGCGTCTGCGCCAGTAAAGATGCAATGGTCCGTCGCAGCCTCGCACGGAACGCGCGTGATTCTTGCGATTTATGTCGTCACAACGTGTTACAACAATATAACGAAGACGTGCATTATACACGGCCTGATTGATATAAGAGAGGATTGTGAAGATATGGTATATGGTATATTGAAAGTCTCGGCGAAGTGCACATTGAGCTGCTTACACATTACGCATTCAATGTTCATGTTGCCACTGCCTTACACGTGCACCTCCGAAGTGGAAATGCCTCGATGACGTCAAGCTCACCAGCTCGCAGCAGATCAATAACACAGTGCATGCAGCTTTGAACTCCGCAACGACATTCTCCAGTATTTTGACCTGGCCAGCTCGGTAGATCGACGCCGCTTTCGCTTTGACCGAGGATGGAATTTCAGAAAGCGTGGATCCCACCGTTTGATGGCTGCCAATGCTGTTTCCGCTCTTTCGAGGAGCGCGGCCACCACGCCAGCCCAGATCAGTGACTCGCGTCCACGCTGCTCGTCTGAAAGCATTGGCTCGTTGTTTGCAAGCACGATTTCGTATAACGGGTGCGCCAGCGCTGGCGGTAGCCCTCGGAGGCACTCGAGCCTTCCGTGGGTGTACGAGTCAAGATACCCAGCGCTGTAATGCAAGCTATCTCGAAGGTAGAAGGTAGATTCTTGTTCGCTTCAGAAGTCAGACTGCCAGTGCCCGGGCACGTGAGGCGATCAACTCATCTGTATGGACGTTTGGGATTGGCTGACCAAAGCTGCCGGAGTGACCTCCACTGCCATCGGACCGGCGGATCTGGCAACGTCAGTCTATCGTTTTGTACCAAACGACATCCGCCAACTGACGACGCATTCATCGACATAGGCTGCACTGACGCCTAACCTGTCTTTCAGCAGAGCCTTCACTTCTGGTAGGTGAGTGCGTTTCAAGGTCTCTTGATCGAGATGGTGATCAAAAGTCATGGTCGTATTCAAGTCGGCGACCAAGAAGCCCTGCTTGTCGAGCGACAGCCGGTCTTTCACTGGTTGCACGCCTTGAATGGGCACATCTGGACTTTGCACTACATTGTAGTTGCAGACGGGAAATGAGCTGTCAGGCGGCTGGAATAACAGCTCGTACGGACGCTGGTCGGAAGGCCATGATCGTTTCTCGAAGAATGTAAGTGTGCCTTTGGTCATCGCCATAATTCACAAGACTGGTGTCGAACTTATCAGTTCTTTACCATGCACCATCGTTATGTTTCACTCGTATCGGGCTGTGATTGCATGGGCTTGCTTGCTGCTCCGTATCCCTGTGTTCACTGTCCCGTGCTGCGCAGTGAGTCGTCACATGCAGAAGCGTGCGTCAGGTCGCCTGCTGTCCCGTCTTTGCTGTACGCTCACACACGGCATATCTCACCAGTTCTACAGCAATGCGGGGCTAGCACGCAGCTCTGGCAGCTACCTTAAAAAGTGGCTTTGCAACAGTGCAACTCTGACACCCTTTGCTGCAGACGCCACTGATATCTACAATCGCTAACGTATCTTTCTCCTTCTCTGTGTGGTCTGATCGAATATTCAATAGATTACGTGATCATTGTCTTCAACCCGTCCCAAACGCAATATCCAACATTCAACCAGATGCAGCTTCGTCCATCAAGCCATAAATGGCGAGAAGTGATTGAGCGCTCGTTTCCCGACTTGGGAAAGTATGGAGCCATCTACAAAGACCTTCACCAACATCCAGAGCTTCCCTGTCAAGAAACCCGTACCGCCAAGATCGTTGCCGACCAGCTCGAAGCATTGGGGTATGAGGTTCAAAGAAACATCGGCGGACATGGAGTAATTGGCTCACTCGAGAATGGGCATGGCAAGACCGTACTTCTACGCTCAGAGCTGGATGCTCTTCCGCTCAAGGAGGACACCGAACTTCCTTACGCCAGCAATGAGAGGCAGCTCGACTCCGATGGTCAGATCAAATGGGTCATGCATGCCTGCGGTCATGACATGCACATGGCTAGCTTGCTTGGTGCAGCATGTCTACTACAAGAGTCGAAGGACGCCTGGTCAGGCACTTTGATCTGCGTGTTCCAACCAAACGAAGAGCGACTTCTCGGCGCCCAGGCGATGATTGACGATGGCCTGTTTGACAAAATCCAACTCCCCGACATTGTGTACGGGCAACATGCTGTTCCCACCAGAGCGGGCACCATCGGCACCCGAAATGGTCGTGTACTCGGATACCTAGATTCCTTGCGAGTCCGCGTTTACGGCAAGGGCACGCACTCGTCTACACCCGAACTGGGTATAGATCCAATCTTGATGGCAAGCAACATCGTATCACGTTTACAGATGGTCGTCGCTCGAGAGATCGATTTCGCACAGCCCTGTGTTGTCACCTGCGGCATGTTTCAAGGTTGTACTGATGCTAGTATCATACCTGACCATGCTGATCTCACTGTCGACGTTCGCTCCTTCGACAAAGATATCCAGCTTGCGGCTGTCGATGCCGTGAAACGTATCATCTCAGGAGAATGTCGGGCATCAAACTCTCCAAAGGACCCTCGTATCTTGACTGCTGCCAGCTGTCCGCCCATTGACAACGATCAAGATGCTACGGAAAGCCTCACGGCCGCTCTCCGCGACTTTTATGGCGACAGAGCTACGGAAAAGGTTATTGCCATGAATCTAGACATCACCGCGGATGACTTTGTTCTCTTAGCACATCCTCCAGGCAAACCACCAATACCATATGTGTACTGGAACTTCGGCGTGACTCCGATGTCGCAATATGACAAGGCTGAGAAAGAGGGGTCGCTCAAGAACTTGCCTTTCAATCACAACGCTTCGTTTGCGGCGGAGATTGAGCCTGCCTTGAGAGCTGGTATTGAAGGACTGGTAGTTGCTTCCTTTGTGAGTTTCGGACTTTAAGCCGGCAAAATCTATTTTGTGATTGGATCTCGAATGCATTTACTTCAGCGATGAGATAGAATCTCCGACTAAGAGTCAACATGTCAAACAATGTCACACGTGGAAATCTAGCTGATACAGAAGAGTGTGCAATACAATTGTCCGCTACACGATCACGCATATCAAAGTCATTCGTACGACAATGCTATGTCAGTATGCCCACTTGTGACCTTTCCAATTGACAAAAAGTCCTGAGTCTTCGATCGTGGCCTTCTCGATCTGGTTGTACATCCCATTCACAGAGTCTTCAAGCTTGACGTCGCCAGTCCAGTGGCTGAGCTTCGTGGGAACATCCCCTGGATCGACCAAAAGCACGGCTATGTTCTCTTTCGCCGCTTTGAGCTCGATTCCCACACTGATAGTCAGTGCATTGAGTGCAGTCTTTGGCACACGGTAGTTAATGTGCGTACCACAGTCATTGTCTTTACCAGGATCAGCGAGATGCTTATGTATCACGATGGCTCGTCACTTACCGCCAATGGCGGCCCATTCCGAGGTCATGTTGACAATCTTTGCGAACTTGCTTTTCTGCAGGCTTGGGAGGAAATATTTGCAGGCGAGGAAAGGGCCCTAGTGCATGATTAGCTTATGGCAAACAATCATTCGCGGTTTTACCTTACTACAGTCATGACCCGGTACTTGTAGATGAGTGATTCTGCGCTTGTTTCGAGCCACGACTCGGGATACATCCCAACGCCCCCACAATTCACCAGAATATCTAAAGTTCGATCGCGTCCAAAGGTGTTGGCAGCAGCTGCAATACTCTCTTCGTGGAGATAGTCGAGGTCGATGATCTGAGCACCCGTTGCTTCGAGCTGGGATAGTCAGTGATGTTGAGCTGCGCGGACAACACTTTCTGGGTCGGTGGACGTTTCGTACATCTTGGTAAGAAGGATTAGATCTGCTCTCCGCGCGCATGGTGCCAAAGACATTGTATCCATGCTCGTTGAAAACTTTCACGAGACCTAAACCAAGACCTCTGTTCGCGCCTGCTCGGCATTAGCGCGAGGTTACTGGAACCCGGTTGGCAGCGTCTTACCAATAATCAAGACATTCAAGCCCGCCATGTGTCGTCTGGCGGTTCGGAGTAGTGCTAAATCGGTCTGATGATGACAACGGATCTGCTAGCGCACAAGGACTAGTGTGACAGCGAGTGTGACAGCGAGTGTGACAGCGATTCACTTCGAAGACTTTGCGGCAGCTTCACCGGACTGTTGGAAGTATGCCTCAGAATCGCACTTCGCTCTGCCTGCACGCAATTCGCCTCCACATTGTAACATCTTCAACGCATACCGGCTCTCTTGTCGCAGTGATATGTGATCATAAAAGTATCGTACATGTTGAGTCATTCTACTCCATGCATCTCGTTCTACTTCAATCCGCCAGAAACTCGGCTTGCGTAGCCAATGCCTGATTTTCGGGGTATCCCGAGACATGTATGTATCGCAGACAGTCCAGTCATAAAGACTGCCAGTCATTGAATAGAGATCACATGGGCAGCTTTACTGCACTCCTTCCTAATATTAAGATACATTCATCGTGCTGTGATGGTCAGATTGATCTCGTCCTATCCCTCTTCGTCATCTTTCGGCACTGCGAAGGAATTTTGGGCACAGAAGTAGAGCGGACTCATTTTTCGCTTGGAGCACATTCGAGTGTCGTCCGCTTGCTTTCCGTCAAAGAACAATCTTCCCCTTCAGTGAACTGTCGCCACGCTTCCATATCGACTTCTGTCCATCCCACCACTCTTGTATCGCTCCCTATGGACCGAAATTCGTATGATTACTTGATCCGCCATCGTCATCAACCTCCGCAAGGTCAATGCTGTCGTTGATTCTTCTCGACCACCGTCCGACCCCATAAGCTATTCCGAACCGGTTGGACTCGACGATCTCTAGGTCGACATAAGACTGCCGGAAAGCAGCAGGCATAGTCAACAAGCCCATTTCTGCGAGTGGTGCATAGGCAAGTCTATTTCTCAGACCGGCGGATCTGTTAGATCGGGACTTGGTGCAGTTGCGACTGATCAGGGTTAGTTGGTGCTTCCACGCTCACACATATCTCACTGCTTACCATGTCTCCCATTCCACATCCTCGGAGGTATAAGTCTTGGACCGGCCGCACGTAGGGCAAGTGAACACTTTGGGTGCGTTGGGCTCAGTGTCGAAGTACATCTGAATTCGTTGACGGGGCTGTATGATCGCTCCCAGTCTCCCTCCTGAATGAAGTTAATTTTTTTCATGCCTGCCATTTGGTCGAATGTGCACAAGGCGAAAGAACACCTGTCGACACGTTGTTGGGCTGGGGAACCTCGAAACTCACACTTCAAGCGTTCTAGCATAACCGGCCAGAACCTGAAATGCCCGGATGGTAATGACATTTCGCGCGTCGTGGCAGTCACGAGCGTGATGTTTGTGTCGAGCAATAGAGTCGGTGAGCGCACCACGACAGAGACGGAACGGAATAATGCTCGGATGGCCGGACTTGTCCACAAAGGTAGAAGGATGATGGAATTCACAGCTTGTCGGAGGGCATCGAGAAATGCCTGGATATTCCAGAAATGATGGCCGGGTGCATCTCTGTTCATGTGAGTAGAGATATTTGTAGAAGATGCTGCCAAGCTTGAGCTACTACCTCGACCACTGCTGGTTTCTCTTGAGCTGGACCGCGAGCCCGATGGTACCTTACTAAGGCTGGCTGCGAGCATGGTGTAAATGAGCTCAGCTGTCTGTTTCATCGCCTTGATGTCCTCTGAGCTACGCAAGCCCATCGTTGACAAGGCATCGAGCCGCAGGTCTCCCTTCACTCTGGCTTGTTCGACTAGTGCGAGCAGCTTGCTCCCCTGCGGCGTTGCGCCGAACTCACCCATAGCCGACACCACCTCATCCACGGCAACGTAGTAGATGTTGTCACCCATGTGTACACGCGCATTGCCTCCTATTTGTGTGTCTGTGTAGATCTTGCCGCACCTAGAGGTTTCAGAGTGCCGCGCCACTGAATGTACGTCGAATCGTGATGGTGAGGCTGCGTGTGATTGATGGGGATGGTCAGAAGGCGCTTTGCCTGCGGCAATGGACTGGAGAGCCTCTATCTGGAACAGAGCGTCGACCAGCTGCAGGTGTGTGCCGATGCGAGATCGCAGTGTAGACGTCTCTCTGATTAGCGCGTGGTACCAAGAATTTACATCTGCAACCAGAATCTCCCTATTGAACATCGGTGCTAGCTCTTTGATACTTTGCAGGAAGAGTGACAGATGCTCTCGACAAGCGATTCCGCAGAGCTGGACGGTTTTGAGTGTCTCCTCGCTCGCAACCTCGGGCGACAGGCGCTGAGTTCGACGCAAGACAGCTTCAAGTAGCTTCAGGTCAGAGATCGCATGCTGACATCGGTCTCCAGTAGCACGGGCTCTTCGGAGTGCTTCCCTCGCCTGATGGACGAGTCGAATGTCTTGCAAATTGCATTCAAACGGATTGTCCATCGTCGCAGTCTCTGATGGCGATCAACGGCTGTCATTACCGAAGTCAGGCAAAGATGTGAAGGATCCAGAAAACATCAGATGCCTACTTGGTGGGTGAAGTAAGGCTGAGATACCTATAGGTGATACATCGTAGCTGCAGGAGCCACTGTCGAGCAGTCGTGACCTATCTGCCTGCATGCATGATTGGCGAACGTGCCTTGACACCACAATAACGCACTACAGCCGCTGATACTTGCACATAACAGAGGTATTGCACATACGCATGACTTGATGTGAGTTATCGATACATTTGTAGCCATACAGGATGCGACCATGTCCTGTGTGGCAGAGCAATGCATAGTGGATGCTCGTGGGCCTGCACGGCCTCGTTGCTGTAGTCATTCTTAGCTGTTCGACACCCCAAAGTAGGAGCGTGTTTCTGACTGGGGTTGATGTGGTCTTATTACAAGGGGAGGCGCTGGTATCAAGACATATGTGTGGGGTGGCAGACTTGTGCTCACAGCTGCCATGACGTGGGAGCGGGCTGCAGGGATCGGGATTTGGCTGAGGAGAGCTCGCTGTCGGCTTAGAGCGAGCGAGCAAGACTCGTCTTTCTCTGTCGACTGCCACAACTACACCAACACAAACTCGCATACATCCTGCTTTCTGTATCCTCAAGCGTCTCTTTCTGCGATGGCTGTCATGTGATTTTGCCTAGCGAGCGTGCCATCCTCCCTCACCACATGCCCACGACATCCAACCGAGCCCTGATAAACGAACACGAACACACCACACACCCAGCACACAATGCCGCCCACCGCTGCCGCCATACGCAAGGCCTCGCTCCTCTCCAGCGCCGCCGGCGACCCTTCAGGCAGCAACAATGTGCGCCGCACCAACTCTGGTCGCGCCGTACGCACCAACACCACGCGCCCAGCCAACTACTACGCGCGACCCTATGCGCGACAGGGTCCCGAGGATCTCATGGACGACACAGCACCCGCCGGCTTCTTTCCAGCGCTCACCTTCTTCACCGACGCCGTGACTGCCTTGCCAAAAGAGGTCATGCGCCACTTGACGCTTATGAAAGAGGTTGAAGCCAAGGTGCATGGCCCCAACGAGCGCTTGGGCGAAGCTGTGGACGCATTGCTAGAGCAGCCAGTGCCGAGACGGAGCGACAACGCCAGTGGACCACACGGAGGCATGCTGAGCTTCACCGCTGCAAACAGCGCTATCGGCAGCGCGAATGTTAGTCTGGTCAATGGCGTTGCACCTTACGGGGCTACCGCTGGGCAAGATAGCACCGCCGCTTCGGTCGCTGGCGAGGATACAACACAAGACGGAGAAGGCGACATGGAAAGACGAAAACAATACCACGAGTTGAGGATGATCACCCACAACTTGCTCGCAAACCTGGACGAGAAGAACGTCGTTCTGACTGAGGCCAATCGGGTTCTCGGCCTGCAGATGTCGCGACTCGACAGCGTTATGCCACACGTTGAAGAGGAGATTCCTGAAGAAGCGCGACTTGGAAGTATGACACACTGGGCTTATAGCGATAACCGGCTGAAGGTCAAGCCTATACCGCCAGCTGCAAGCGAGAGGAATCGCCGCGACGTTGCTCTGACAAACAGTCTAGCAGCTGCCGCGAGCGCAATACACGAGACCGACATCCTGGCAGCCAGACGTGATGCCACTAAAGACACAGTCAAGGAGAAGACTGGCAGAGGCAGGCAGAGGGAACAATTCGATTCCGAGTTCGAAGATAGACCGAAGAAAACTACTGCAAAAGTTGCAAGAGGCAAAGCAGCCGCCGCGGCAGCAGCTGCTGCTTCGTCCGCTACTGGCTTGGGTATTTCCACCAACGGCGAGCCTGTCAAGAGAAGAAAAGTGGACAAGGTTGCGGGCGCGCCAGCAATGGAACGTCAAGCGAGCACAAAGAGCAAGGTCGGCAAGGAGACGCCTCGGAGCACGCCAGCTGCTGAGCCTGCAAAGAAAGTTGCGAAAACAAAAGCAGCACCTCCTGCACCACCCAAACGCAAGAATGTCAGCAGTGCCCAGGCGACACCAGTCACCGCTGCCAGTCCTCTCCAAGCTACATTCAGTGCTGCACAGACCGACGCCAATGCTGGTCGACCGCAAAGCGCTCGTCTGACCAAGACCAGCACCACCAACCTCAGACACGAGAAGGTCATGGATCAAGAAGAGAGCAGACCAACGACAGCCTCCAGCAAATCGAATGGGGAGAAAGAGAAGATCGCCGGCAAGAAGCGCGCGCGTGAGGAGGAAGAACAGCCAGCGGAGGCTGCAGAGCCAGCTCAGGATGAGAACGTACAAGAGACTACGATGAAGCACGAGGACGTCGAGTCTTCCGTACAGCGTCCAATCCCGTCTCGCTCGAATTCGTCCAAGAAGACTTCTAGTCGCCAGTCCAACACCGGCACCCCACGCGCCGAAGATCCTGGGTCTGACACAGCAATGGCTCGCACGCGCTCCACCCGGTCGATGCGTGGGAATGGAGAGACGCCTGGTTCAGAGACACCCAATTATCCTCGTGCCAACCACAAGCGTGCTGGACATGGTGGAAGTATGAGTGGCCTCATGAGGCAGATTGCTCCGTTCAATAGAAGCCCAGATCATGGCCGTGACGAAGACGATCCAGACGAGGATCTCGACAGCAACAGCGAAGGCGAAGGCAGGTTCCGTGCTCGTAGCATGCGTCGCAGCAACACTGGCAGTCGCAATGTCAGTAGGCGAACTACAAGTCGCAAGCGGAGTGGCAATTCATCGCGTGACCGTGAGCGGCGAAGAGTGGTAGAGAAGCGGCTCGACGACAGAGACACCGAGATGGCGAATGCTACTGACGATAAGAACGTCATCTCTTCCCGTGAGCCGGCTGGCTCACCACCGCCTGCACCAGCTCTCACGCACTCTCCATCACCTTCTCTGTCTTCTCAAGCACCTTCACCCTCTCAAATCACTCCACCACCTCAAACTCAGCGATCACCTCCTCCGCCCGCGGGAACCAGGTCTCCAGATCGCGAGGCAGAGCCCGAAGCTGAGCCCGAAGTCGAGAACGAAGCAGCCTCGTCACTACCACCTTCAAGCGCAGCATCACCACTGGCCTCCCCAGTTCCCGACTCACCGCCTCGCTCGCACGCAACCCGCGGCGAAGCTCGAACAGAGCAAATCGCCTCCCGCGCAGAAAGCGAAGCACCCGCTACGGACGATGAAGACCCCGATCCAGACGACCCCTCCGAGCCCAAATACTGCTACTGCCTCCGCGGCTCGTACGGCGACATGGTCGGCTGCGACAACCCCAAGTGCGAGCGCGAATGGTTCCACCTAGGCTGTACAGACTTGGAGATCATGCCTGGTGAGGAGGAGAGCTGGTTCTGCACACTCTGCCGGCCTAGAGGCAGGTTGCACGGCGTTGGCAGTCGAGGCGGTGCGAGGGGTGGAGGTGGCGGGCGAGGCAAGAGGGGGAGAGGAAGGGGAAGGGGAGGATGAGGAGTCGTGGAATTCATGTACAGTGGCTCTTGTGGTGCCTCGATCGGCATCATGCGAGTTAGCAGAAGACCGTGGGAGGATGGAATCAGCTTGAAGCCCTTCCTGAACAAAACCATGTTACGAACTTTTATTACTCTACCAAACCACCCGTCACTAGGCTTTGTCATCTCATCTGACTCGCCACATCCCTCCTGCCACTTCGATGCACTCGACTGTGACACTGTTCTGGGAATCTGTGAGCCGGAGAAGATATTGCACGTCATAGTGTGCAAATTCCGTAGTTTTTCATGAAATAAGCCGCCTTAGCTCATCTGGGAGAGCGCCAGACTGAAGTCCACTTCATGTCTCCCCGCTGGTTCACAGCGAGATTTCTGGAGGTACTGTGTTCGATCCACAGAGGCGGCAGTTTTTCTTTTGCTTCTTGTTCCGCTCACGCTCGTACAAGTACCTGGATGACCATTGAATGAGGTATCCATGCGTCCCTTTCCTTTTGCATCTCCGTAAACGTACACTACCAGCTGATGATGCACGAGAGAGCGTGGGTGCTTGTGAATGCGTATTCGGTTTGACGGTAGCTGCTCAAAGCCTAGCCGGTGCCGTTGTTGATCTGCGCAGTGGATGCTCTGCCACCACTGATCGAGAGCGTATGAGAGAAGGATATAGTGGTACATGTATGCATCTACATGCATGCAGTTTTTCACACTGATTGTGCTTCTCGTGGCAGAGTGCTAAGAAAATTACATGTACATGCACATGCAGATTTGATTCATTGGTGTGAGTACGGTTAGAGGTTGGCGCGGCTCGCCCTAGCCTATGTGGCTTATAAGAATAAGCATATGTATGTTAATGATAGGAAGTTTGGTTGCATTGAAGACTGCCTTGTTGAGGGTTGTGGAGAGAGCTATCGACGCGGTCTGAGGGAGTGGCTGCCTGTTATATCGGCGTCTGTGATTGTGAGATGAGAGTCGCATGTATTCGACTTGGGTTGCACGACAGCGTTCGATTCTCAGTGAGGTGCTGCAGACAAGGATACTAGGAAATGTACTCATGTGACCAATGTAGACTGCTATGTCTGGCTCTGCACAAAGCATTGTGCAACCACGGCACTCATAGACAGGACAGCTACGCAGAATCGTGCAGATCAATTGTACGCGCATTTAGACTGCTATGAAGCACCCATGACAGTTCTCGTGGTCTCCGATCTCGCACCAAAGTGGCCGACATACCCATTTTCCAAGAGATATTTCCTGAACTCCTCATCCTCATTGCTGAGATCCCGATCTCTGTCCGGGATGAGGAACCATGAGATCAGCGCGCCGGTCATGGCAAAAGCAGAGCCAATGAGGAACACGCCTTGCAAGGCCCCATCTTCGCTTGAGAAAGACTCCTGGATGGGCGTGAACACTTCTGTGCCGATGACAGCTCCAGCTTTCCCGACGGCAGCTGCAAGGCCCAGGAAGTGGCCGCGAATGGGAGTAGGGAAGGATTCGGCACAGCAGAGGAATGTTGCGACCTGTTGGCCCGATCAGTAAGAGCACAGTAGAATGGAATCAGTTGGACGTACGCCTGGCCCCATCTCGCCAAGACCATTGAAGATGCCGTAGAGCACGATGAAGAGCGGTAAGATGTTCTTGATCTGCAAGACCGCGCCGCCGATGATGAATCCCATGACAGCCCACAGGACAAAACCTAGAGTCATGGTCTGTCTGCGGCCGATTTTGTCCATTAGAAGACCTCCGATCAAGCAGCCCGGCAAGTAGAAGGAGTTAATCGCGGTGCCAAAGCCGATGGTCTGGATCAATTGCCCGTCCGAATTCAGGCCAGAGATGATCGTGGAGCTCTAGATGCCGAATGGGTAGACCTGTATCAAATTAGCACTCAGAAGAGCGAGTTGCAACGGCCTTGATATTGGCAGCACTCTACTCACCACAAAATCATACATGAACCAAGCCATGGTCGTGCCAATCATAGGCTTCCAATATCTCTTCAAGATCAGCAGGTAAGGGATCTGGTCTTTCATAGCATGTTTCGAGTACTGAGTAGAGTCGATCATCTTGAGGCGGAAGAAGAGTAGGACAAACGGGAGGACAATGCCAATGCCAAAGCTGACTCTCCACACGCCATCACTCATGTCCTGCTGATATGCTGCGAGGACAACCAACACTACGACTCCCGCAGCTACGAATCCAGCATCAACAGCACCACAAGTGGTCGCCGCGGACAGAAGCCCACGTCTGCCTCGACCATTCGTGCTGTCATTAGTTGCTTCTGTGGTTGTGGTCGCACATGTTGGGTACTCTCCTTCCCCACTTGTCAGTCGCCACTCTGTGACACGGTAAGCTGATCATCAAATCATACCTCCAGCGCCGAAACCTGCGATCCCGCGGCCAATAATCATCATCCAGATCATACCAGTGTTGATCGTCCCGTGGGCAGCAGTAGTGAGCACGATGCCGAGAACCAAAAATGCGGTTGCAAAGACAATGCCGTTGCGGCGGCCCAGTTTGTCGATCGCCCAGCCAAAGAAAAGCATTCCGAAGATCTCGCCGATGAGAAAGCTGTTAGACATTCGAGTCTTCATACCGGAGGTGTAGTCCTCGGGATACAGCGCTGTGAGTACCGGGTTCATGTAGCCCACCACTTGCGCATTGTAGCCGTCGGAGAAAAGAGCCAGGCCACCGACGGTCACCATGAGGATGGAGGATCTCCATGACTTCTCAGCAGGAGTGTGCGATTCATCTGCATCCGCACGATCTATGCCATCCGTCTCGAAGGCGCAGGCATTTGCGACGGCTGTGTCGGCTTTGCCCATATCGTAAAACTGGCGAGTTGCACTTCGAACGAGACAGGTTGTCGTCTGTATAGACTCGGTCGCTAACACGTGAGCTGAAACCGGCCACCTTGTTGGGATGGGAGAAATTCACTGTAAAATCTTGTCATGGGTCTAGACCCCGCTTTGTATGTAGCTAGATATGTACTCTCACCATCACGGTTGGAGGATCATTGTAAGTGCATGCTTAGACTGCATTAGTGGGCTGTGGGACGCCACCAGATCATTCAGCGTGCGGTATTGACCAGCATACGGAATGCTGCAGAGCTATCGAATCTTGAAGCATAAAGGCGATATAATTATTGCTTGTAGTCACTCTTGGAGTTAGCAGTATATGCAGAAAGCGCGCGATCGGTTGATGAGCTCCCACGTGGCATTTAAAGACGATGATCTGCTCGATCTCAGGGACTGTGGAGCCGCACGCTTATGATGAAGCTTATGAATTGGCTTTGTAGTTTAATGGAGCCACGTCCGGTGAGGCTCCACCACTCAGCTTTAATAGTGCATATTCCACAAATAGATTGGTACGTACAGCTATAGCATGCGTTTGCTCACGATACCCTTTTGTCTGATCCTTACACGAGTAGTCGTGCTTGGATCTTTACCTGCTCATAATTAACGATATACGAAGGGATGGGCGGACTTATTCGCGGAGCTCTTGTCTGCCTATGAACAACATGATCATGCTACCGGAAATGGATTAAATGCACCTGCAGAGGAGATGTATAGTGTATAGACTTGCGATGATCATATTTTGAATACTAGTAGGATCAAGAGTGAAACTCGCAGGAGCAATCGACAACATCGAGAGTAATAATTGTTTTCTCGGCCTCAATTTGGATATGATGAAATATGTACGGGGATAAGCCAAAAGCCCGAGGCCCGACATCTTACACCCGCCCCGAGATCTGACTTTTTACCTGTCACCGGGCTACTTTTTGGGTCGATGAACAGCGCTATGTCCGATGTAAGTCCAAGACTACAATCTAAGCCCGCGTGTTCGTGTCTCCTAACACGGCGTCCCAGCCTCGAATCTGAAAGTGACCAAAGCTCAGCCTCACAAGTCTACATATGGCATCTCAATGGTCACTATACTCATCTCAGCTACTGCATCAATTGATCTCAGCACATGTATCACGGATAGCCTAGGGCAATACAATCAGCATCTTACTGTGGACAAGAGCAATCTATGAACCACGGCTGATGGTGGAAGCGTTGGAACTAGGTAGGTGCTGAACCCAAACCCTCCCAAGATCGCAAGAAGTTCGAGTGAAGAATGCTTCTGGCGACAAGCATCGATGGATAGACTTCACGTAAGCTGCTATATGGTCTTTGGCAGCGTCGCATCGCGGACCGCTAGCATCTGTGCTTAAAACTATGAACACGGATATGTACGGCCGAAACCGGACATAAAAACAACGGACACGAAACTCAGCACTACAACAGGGGTATAAGACGGCTATCAGACCAGGCATTAACGCCAGGGATCGCAAGTAAGGCTACAGCTACCATAATTACTAGACAATTCATCCGCTTCCATGTCCAATCTCAAAATCCTCATCATCGGCGGCGGCCTAGCCGGCAACGCCCTCGCCTTCTGGCTCACAAAGCAAGACCACGACGTGACGGTGCTCGAGCGATTTCCGACTCTGCGTACCACCGGGCTACAGATCGATATCCGTGGGTATGGCGTCGAGGTGATGAAACGCATGGGTCTGGAGCCAGCTTTCCGCGCGGCAGCAATCGAAGAGCAAGGTCTGGAATTTGTCGACAGCGCGGGTAAGCAGAGAGCGTACTTCTCAGCCAACAGGAGCGGCAAAGGGCTGCAGAGTTTCACGACCGAGTATGAGATTATGAGAGGGGATTTCTGTCGGATTGTCCACGATGGTGTTGATGGGAAGGCGCGGTATGTGTTTGGGAAGACGGTGAAGAGTTACGAGCAGAAAGGCGAAGCGTTTGAAGTGCTCTTCTCTGACAGCGAGAAAGAGGAATGCGACTTGCTGGTCGGCGCCGACGGCCAGTGGTCGCAGACCCGCAAGATGATGCTGGGAACCTCTGCTCCCAATCCGGTGACCTTCTTGGGCATGTATATCGCATACTTCACAGCGCCGCTGCAACGAGAAGAGGGAGAGGAGTACAACGGCTCGATCTACGTCGCTCCGAACAGACGTATGCTGTTCACCCGAAGGCACCGCGAAGACCAGATCCAGATCTACATGATGAGCACGTTCTCGTCCGGTTGCATGCGGAGCGTCCACAGAAACGACGTCGAAGCAGAGAAAGCCGCTTTCGCAGACGAATTCCGCGGCGTCGGTTGGAAAGCAGACCAGATCCTGGAATGGCTGGAAGCGTCCGACGACTTCTACTGCGAGCGCTTGAGTACTGTGAAAATGCCCTCTTGGCACGACGGCCGCATAGCACTCGTCGGTGATGCCGCATATTGTCCTTCAGCGGCAACAGGAATGGGGACAACCTCGTCGATTGTGGGCGCTTATGTTCTGGCAGGAGAGATAAGCAAGCATTGCCGTGGCTCGGGAGCTAAGCAAGGCATACCGAGCGCGCTGAAGGGCTACGAAGAGAAGTTCCGCCCATTCATGGATCAGGTTCAGGAGGGAATTACTCCTGAAACAGGGTATTGGAACAAAGTCCCCACTTCGTCCTTGGGCATTGCGATTATGAATTTCTTGTTGGGGTTGGCGGCGCTCTTGCGGCTCAACACGTTTGCGATGCTGATCGCTAGTGAAGATGTCAGGGGCTGGAGCCTCCCTGACTACGAGGGGATGGATCTGCGAGGTTGAAGCCGGGAGTAGAAGCACTCTGATGAAACTCCGTTGGGGAATCAGAAGCAAACTACAGAGAAAGACGAACTTCACCTGCTAGTCCGCGCCGACGGGCAATGGTCGCAGACCCGCAAGACAATGCTGGGATCCTCCGCGCGCTCCCGAGCCGGTGACCTTCGTGGGCATGTGCATCGCCTACTTCACAGCGCCGCTGCGACTATGTTCATGATCCGCTGCCTTCCGTGCCAAAGCGACTCCGCAGCCATGTGGAGCCTTCTGGTCGACCCAGTACGTCTCCTCCTACTGTATCGGATCCGCTTTGTGAGAGTATAGGCACTAGTCTCGTTATCGTTTTGAGCATAGAGTCTCATACTGCCGCGCGCGTCACTTAAGTCGACAGTATAAAAGTTGAGAACTTCAGAGATACCGTTTGCCACACTCCGTTAGTGCCTGAACCTACCTGTCGTAGTTCTGAATCCAGTTTGTATACTACCTTATGCCCTTAGTAGTATTAATAAAGTATCTATACAGGCGTATATGATATTAGAAAGCGTCGATCTCTGTCTAGGTTTCTGCCTACCTAGGTAGCTAACGGCATGCGCTCCGATGGCTGACGATTAATAGCCGAATCCGAGGTAACACACCGATAATCCCGGATTTAAACAAGACATGCCCTTAACGGCTTGTTCCGTCTTGTTTGCAAACCTACATATCAAGAAGGGAAAGTCAGGACTCAAATCTGGTCGCCGTGAGCTAGACTTGCAGCATCCTCCATTTCTGTTCCGAGCACCGTTTGTTCTTCACGCTTCATTTGCACCTCGCTACTCATCCACTCCAGACACTGCTGCGTAGTTTGAATCAACATGGGAGCAGGTAAGTGGTCGCACATATGGCTACACACGTGCCTATCTCCTCCGCATTGGCACATGATAGACACTGGTCTGTAGCTGGAAGAGTGTAGCTGGTGACGCCGCGATTTTCACTGACCGTCTTAGACAAACCCTTGAGAGTAGGCATATTTCTAGCAGTCCTCGCAGCCTTCTGCTACCATTCCACATTGAAGAGATTTTTGATGGTCACTACCGGATATGGAAGAACCCTTGAGCCTCTGAGCAGCTTTTCCTACACATGTCGACGTATTGAAGACCCACGACTGGCCGCCTGTGAAGACATGTGGCTCAGCGAAACAACGAGAACACTGTTCTTAGCCTGTTCCGACCCAGTAGCGAGACTGCAATGGCACCCCAAGTCTGTGTGTTCTCACCAGTGCATTGTCGCATCTTGCTGATACTTCCACATAGTATGGCATTTCTTAATGCGTCTGGTCGCTCCCTCACTGATGCAATAATCGCCCTGGATGTTGATAGGCCTAGAGGCGCGGGCTTTGCATATCAGATTCTCGACACACCGAACTTTTCTGGCATCAACGGTGACGGCACAATGAACCTTCTTGGCCTCACTGGAGTTGATAGCGTGGACCCATACATCTACCTCATTAACAATCGACCGTCCGGCCCTCGTGAATTCATTTCAACAATCGAGAAGTTCCAAGTCGACCTTGGCCAGGGTGGGATGAAGCACCTGACTACCTTTGCTGACCCGCGTATTGCAACGCCCAACAACTTAGCAATAGCAGGTGACGAGGCTTTTTACTTGACCAATGACCATGGTACCAGCAAGTATGGTTTGGTACGTCCGGTTGACTTGTCCTTTTCCTGCATCAGTGGCTGACATATCGTTTCAAGCTTCACGAGTTGAGCCCCATCTTTGGCACTGGCGACGTCTCATATTGCGACACTCATGGCTGCAAGCAAGTTTCAGACGGCCACAGGTTTCCCAACGGCCTTGTGTTTGGCCGAGATGGGCGAATTTACGTACCCTCTGCCTTTGTGGGTGGCATACACGTCTACGAACGACAATCAGACAACAGCCTGAAGAAAGTTGATTACATTGACATACCATACGCGATCGACAACCTTAGCGTCGATGCGAAGGGTCATATTCTAGTACCGACATTTCCAACAGGTCTTCTGGCTTTGGGTCCTTTCCGAGACCCATTTGGAGCCTCTCCGCCGGTAGCAGTCCTCGAGGTCAGGCGCACCAGGTCCGGGTACCGGTGGAAGAAGTTGCTTGAAGACGGGAACGGGGAAGTCATAGGACATTCCACCGCATCTGTCAGGGACGCAAAGACGGGTAGACTGTTCTTAAGTGGTGCGCTTTACCCCTGGGTCGATATTGTTGCCTTTTGTACTCATGTCGAACAGGAGCGATGACGCCGTTCATTACAGTCTGTGATCTCAAGTGATGGGATTCACTGACCCAAAGCGCCATAGTGGACACATAAAATAAGAAAGCTGCATGTGCAGTGACACCGAGGTCTAGAAGAGGCGAAATAGCTACGTGATCGGATGGATGCATCAGTTTTGACCAAAAATTTACATTTCCTCTACTGTTAATACCATTCAATCTCGAGTGATGATAATCTGAGTTCAGTACATTGAGAAACAAGCTATTAGCTATACCATTGTATCTCAGAGCTGAATCCTCATATTACACTCTCTGCGAAACGTCGGAACATGTTTCTAACGTGGACAGCAAAGCCTGGAAAACTTGACATTGCCTCGACCGCGAATCTTTCTGCTTATGTTTGCTGGAACAACACTGTAATCCACTGATTTCTGTGAAGTGAGACTTTAAAGCTTCGTGCATCTGCATAACGCGCTTTACCCTTTCAATGTGCGATAATGCAAGACCGATGCTGGGAGATATATCGCCAGCGATCAAAAAAGCGATGTCGTGATTGGCGAGATAGATGATCATATTGGTGTCTCCAGCAGCTAAGCGGCATGCGCCATGAGGAGTGTGTCGAAAGCCGCTTCGTACTGGCCAAACGTCGTGGGCCATCTGATCGACGGAACTAGATTGCGACAGAGAGGCTCGCATGTTGTGAATGAAGCAAACCAGCTCTTGGACAGCAGCCTTCAAATCAATTTCGAGTGGACACTTAGCCAAGCAAGCCACTGAGTTTGCTGCTTTCTCGAGCATTTGATGGTGTCTAGCAGTAGCGTTGTTCCTTGCGAGCGATGGCAGCGCGGTGGTGGTTGATACCGGCTTGCCGGGAGATTGAGCCGACATGACAGCTTCCCGGTTGGAGCGGTCCTTCCAATGCTTGAGCTGTACCCAGCCGTACACAATTAGTAAAACGCTTGAGCTTCGGGAGCGAACGCCTACATTGATGATGCCTTTTAGAAGAGTCGCATATTCACGTCTAGGGACGACAGATTAGATCACATAGCCTGAAGACCGAAACAGAAGTTTGTCGGGAAGAATGAAACGCCGTACCTCGAAGGCGCTTCCCACGCAAGTAGCTTCGATGATGCAACAAGACCTTCGAATCTCCCTGGAGCCGCTACCCCTTCTGTATCGAGAACTCGTTGCACCTCTATGACCATGGCCTGCATCGCCAAGCCCCTGAACTTGCATTCAGCCCCGACAAGCCGCGATGACTTGGCGAACGACCGCATGTGCGCTGCTGCGGCTGCGCAAATTGCAAAGCGGACATCGCAAAACACGCCAGCCATGGCGAAAAACCTGTCAGCATCAGCAATCCTGTAGATTGGATGATTCCGTTAAACTGTTTGCATGTAGTGATACTTTGATAGCTGGCAAAGCCCCGTTGCGTACACAAACGGGAAACCTTTGCTGAGTTCAATGTTGACAAGAGAAGCATGGAAGGGCAACTTTTTCTCAGCATCTGGAAGGTCCGAAGGCCATCCATGTTGGGCTGACAATGCTGCAGAGGCAAGCAACGAAGCAGTATCGACAACTCCCTGCGCGCTCAGCGTGCTAAGGGAGCCTTGCTCGATGACGGTACCCTCGCTAGCGTCATAGGCGCATTCTACCGCCAACCGAGATCCACGGAAGATAAGTCGCTGGCAAGGGGTGCTGATTGATGCAACGCGGTCAGCGGATTCGTCAAATGACATAACATGATAACTCAGCATTACCAGGTGGGCCGGAGCTCATCACACTTGACTCGACGCTTTCTGCAGGTATGGCATCCACTAGTGACTTTCCTGTGTGTTTTCTTCATCTTGTACCGCCAGCCAAATAGGACAGCATCATCAGGAAAAGCAAGCATAGATTGTCTGAGTATTGTTCATTTATTGATGTTTCCATTCAGGTATCCGCAGAACCCTGAACCAAATCTCAGTCGAATACTCGGGTATAGTTCGTCACCGCCGGACAAGACCAAGGGACCAAGGCTCGCAAGGGGACTGACCAAGGGACCCAGACCGCTGACAACGTTTTATTAAGCGTGAGCGGGCCGCAGCTCGCTCATGCATTGTGACGGAGCAGTGTGCGTGGAACGGTGGAACATCCGAGCTCCGAAGCAATTAAAGTTAGTACTAAGCAAGTAAAGTTAGTGCTAAGTAAAGTCAGTGCTACATTCAAAGCCGCACGCAAGCGGTCTTAATGATGTGCAATAGTGAACGTGAAGGATAAGCAAAATGAAAGTGTGAGTGCTTATACCTGATCTCTATCAAATTATGACTCGGGCTTTCTGTCCGGCGAATCCAGG
Source organism: Cladosporium sp. VS III D KN 1 (assembly GCA_019775635.1). Lineage (NCBI taxonomy): Eukaryota > Fungi > Ascomycota > Dothideomycetes > Cladosporiales > Cladosporiaceae > Cladosporium > Cladosporium sp. VS III D KN 1. Next base: position 55,983 of record JACWFN010000003.1, read on the forward strand.
TGCTCTGAATGTATGAATGAGGTCACACTAAACTTATCTACGCTATTCTACAGCTATTGTCTTGTTCCAACAATCTCGCTCTCGAATTTGACGAGTCTATAACGCTTTCACTCAAGAGCAAAATCTCTCCTCACCTCCCTTCCCTCTGCCTTCAACTTGATCTTGAAAAGCTTTTCCTCGTTAAACATGTAGATGCCGCCAGGCACAAAGGCAAAATTAGCCACGCTGGAAGCAACCACAAATTTGCCGATGAGCATTCCTTGAGGATTCCATACATTGATTCCATCACCACAGCCAGAGTAGACATTCCCCTCAGTGTCGGTATGTATGCCATCGGGAGCAGGAGCATCTGCGTAAGCGAAGACCTGTCGATTCGAAATGTGTCTTCCGTCAGGACTAACGTCGTAACGGTAGATTGTAGCGGGGTCAGTCATATTGATCTTGCCAGGGAATGTCGAAATGCCGGTGTCGGTGATGTATAAACGTTTGAAGTCCGGGCTAGAAAGTTTGTCAGGAACGCACGGGAGTAATAAGGCCAAGTAACACCTACCTAAATTCGACGCCGTTGGGAGCGATGAAATCATCAGCCACTACCTGCACAACACCGGTCTCTGGCTCGAAACGGTAAACATGCGGCCTGATCACAGGCTCTGGGCGAAAATATTGCCAGTACCCGTAACGGGGATCCGAGAACCACAGATCGCCTGTATGGTAGTGTTGCACCACGTCGTCCAGGCTTGAGAAATTCCTTTCGAGGAAGTTGTCAATCAGCACGCGACTGTGATTGGTAACAGGGTCGACAAGTACTAGTCGTGCGGGCTCGACAAAGTCTCCCTGGTCACAATAGACAATCTGCTGGCCTTGGCTTGAATTGGCCGGGGATCCGACTGGGTAGAATGCAGCAGCCCCGTTTGGGTTGGTGACCTTATCAAATCGAATGCTTTCTATCGCGTCGTTTTGGAGGAGGTCGATTGCAGTAACGTTGATCGGATTGTCAAGATCGAATTGCCAATTGCTTGAAGCGTACAGCTTTCCTGTCGCGTGATTGTAAACCCCAGCCTCGTGGAAGGCTTTCCAAGACTCCTGGGCGACAAGTTCCTGCGAGGCATTGGGGCCTAACACGTCGGTCAAGAAGGACTTGTGGTACGAGAAGAACGAAACATGTTCGTCGGAAGCTTGTGCGATCGAATGGAGTTTGTCCGCGTAGGGCAAACTGCTCGCTAGGCTAAGAACATTGATGTGAGTGATGTTGACCATCACTGCAGTTGAAGAGTGTCGGTATGCTATGTACAATGGAGTTGGACGTTGGAAAGTTGTTAGAAGAGAAACTGCAAGTACAATGTCCGATGCAACAGCGGAACCTGCAACTCATATAAGTTGCTGTGAGATTGATACATTTAGTACATTGAGAGATGATCTTCTTATGCTCAAGTTAGTGGCGCCATGTTTCTCGGCAAACCATCGGCTTTCATAACCGCGGCTTTCATAGATCCATCGGTGTCCCCTCGCCGATGTTCGTTCACAGATATAGTACGCAGGTAGGAGGTAGGTTCGCGTAGATTTGCCTCCTACGTACAGCTCCACCGCATGAGTCATGTGGGTGACTTTCGGCAGCTCCGGCTTGTACCACTATTCCACCACATGTCCAAGGGTCTCTAACCATCATAACATTATGTAATTACGACATACAACTTCCGGAGGCGTGCGGATCCCAGTGAAGATGAGCAACGATATCTCCTAAAGGCACCGGAATCGGTACGCCGGCGCTGCCGGTGTAGAGAAACGCCGACAAGTGAACTGTTTCAAACTCAATACACAAGAACGCTTTAGGCATACGGGTCTCGACGGCCATCTTCCAAGGACGTTACAAAATCGCTAGAGGAACTCTGTTAGATACCCATAAGACGAAGTGGCATTATAGAGTTTCGTCGGTCTTGCATGACGTTGGAAGCGTTGGACACCGAGGACAAGATTATGCAGTTCAGGGAAATGTTATATATCCAGCATCGCACCGTCTGATTCAACGCAAAATTACAATAAGATTGCCGTTTTCGTCCAGCTTCCTCGATCGATCTCAAATCCAAATTGCCTACTAGCTATCTCCTCACATCTACTCAGCATGAGATTGACAGCCGTGTGGGCCAGATTGGTCGCTCTCTCGAGCTGCCAAACCGCCACCGGGCCACCTGAGAATCCTGTCGTCTCGTTAGGGTATGCGTCTTACAGAGGCTATACGAACTCCACATCCAACATCACGTACTTTCGTGGAATCCCATACGCTCAACCACCCATTGGTCCGCTGAGATGGCGCAAGCCCGAACCCATCGAACAGGGCAAGTCTTTGCAAGGGACAGTGATGAATGCAACGGAAATTGCTCCTGCTTGTTATCAGAGCGCGCCAAAAAGTCTACTGCTCGGATCTTTGGGAGAACAGCTCAGCGTATGTCTGAATTCAACACCACTCTATTTCTTCGTGCTGACCGCGACAGGAACAATTCAATGTTGATATTCACCAATCAGAGGACTGCCTCACGCTGGACGTTCTGATGCCAAGTGTTCCACAATCCAAACAGCTGCCTGTAGTGGTTCAAATACATGGAGGTGGCTATACTCTTGGACACGCTGCATCGCTTCCTGGGGACGGTTTGGTCCACTCTTCGAATGGAAGCATTATATCTGTCTCAATTCAATATCGTCTAGGGCTTTTTGGGTTCCTTGGGGGAAGCAGAGTTGCTGAGGATGGTGTGCTGAATCCTGGGCTTCTTGACCAGCGTGCTGCTCTAGAATGGGTGCAACGGAACATCCGTGCCTTTGGAGGAGACCCATCCAGAGTCACCATCTGGGGCGGAAGTAAGCATCGCAAGACATTCCCATACAACTTGAGACCATGCTGACTGATCTTTGGAAAGGTGCTGGTGGAGGCTCGGTCTCACTACAGCTTACGGCCCATGGTGCAAGTGGTCAACCACCCTTTACAGCTGCCATTGCTGAATACCCATGGTGGCAGCCGATGCTTGACAAAGCTCAACAAGAAACGCAGCTTTACGAGGCATTCAGGTTATCCAACTGCTCTTCGATGGAATGTCTGCGTCAATTGCCTTCCAAACAAGTCGCAATTCTCAACCAAGCAGTGCAGAACGCTTCCTACCCCACGCTGACAGGATACGGTTCCTTCTACTACGGCCCGGTCGTCGACGGAGATTTCGTACGGGAGCCTCCAAGTGCAGCCTTCAAGAAGGGACGATTTCACGACGTCCCACTGATGGTCGATCACGCTCCTTTCGAAGGCTACATTTTCAGCAACCAGACAGAGCTCACACAGCAAGAGCAAATCTCAGACACGACCAAATTGTTCCCGGGCATCGGGTCACCGACGCTATCCAGACTCTTCCAACTCCACCCTCGAACGGCATACGGCTCGGCTTTCCTGCAGAGGCAAACCTGGTTCGGCGACTTCATCATCAACTGCCCAACGCAATACATGGCCTCTCAAGCGATCAACCACGGCAAGAATGCCTCCGCAGTCTTCAAACTCTTCTTCGCGGCAGGGACCAAGTTACACGGCGCAACTTTGCCATTCGTGTCCAACAATGACATCAACTGGGCAGGGGCTGGAAACTCTTCACTGGCGGCCACTCTCTCTTCGTACTTTGTCAGTTTCATCTCCACCCACGACCCAAACCCACGGAGACTAGACCGTGCGCCTTTCTGGCCAAGCTACGCAGCCGATGAGAGTGGCCAGGACAAGTCTGTTGGGTTCCAGACCCTGGAAATGTCGGATGGAGCCATCGCTGTTGCCCGAGATCAGGACGTTGGGGCCAAGTGCGATTTCTTCTCGAGCAACAATTACGTGCTAGCGCAATGGGGTGGGACCGATGTTTTCTCCCCATTGATGTTGTGGGCAAGGAATGGCTCTGAAATCGACTCGATCTATGTTCACGGGTCGTTCGACCACTTGCGATGAGGTGGAATCGGGATAGGAGCGCAAACGAGGTACTGAGTGGTTCGGGGGAAGGATGAGTCTTCTGAATAGCTCGCTGATCAAGTTTCCTTGTAAATCATTACTCCGGCGTTCCTGCGGTCGAGAACGTTTGCTATGCTGATTGCTAGTGAAGATGTCAAGGGCTGGAGCCTGCGTGGCTATGAGGGAATAGATCTGCGAGGTCGAAACCAAGAGTAGAAGCACTATGATAAAACTCCGTTGGGGAATGAGAAGGCAAACTACAGCCGTCAGCATCTCTGCTCTTGTTTGTGAGGCTCTGAGCAGTCCATTTATAAGTGTAGGAATTGTAAGTGTTGGATTTGTGTATTACAAGCACCCCAACCACTAGCAACATGCAGTGCGATTAGTGTTGTTGTATAAGATTAGCAAATTGTACTCAACATCAAGCGCTTGACAGCTTCCTGAACCTCAACAGCAGGAACTTCCCGTCTTTCCCGACCGGTTCGGCAAGATATCCACCATTGTGCACCATCCCATCGTCATCCGTGACCTCCGTCGAGAATCGGCCCCAGATTGAGACCATCACGTTCTTCATTTCAAGCATCGCCAGATTGCTGCCCACGCACATCCGACCTCCACTGCCGAAAGCCCAGAACCACTTTCCCATTTCCCTCAGCTGGGCTTCGTCGGCTTCGAGCCAGCGCGAAGGTTGCCAGGTGTCCGGTTCAGGGAAGACATCGGGATTGCGGTGTAGTGACCAGGCTTGGGACTGCACGCGAATGCCGGCGGGCAGACCAGAAAAGGCGCCAAAAGATGCTGACTGAGGCGTCATACGAGGCTGGTTGCCGGGAATTGCGGCGTGCATGCGCAGTGTCTCCATCAAGCAAGCGTTGAGGATGGGAAGTTGGTCGATTTGCTTCGCGTCTTTGTTGGTTTGTAGGCCTGAAATCTCTTCACGGAGTTTTGTTTGCCAGATGGAATTGGGTGCACGGCTCAGCTCCCACGTGAGCCACGTGAGAGTGATGCTGGAAGTATCAAATCCGGCGAGGACGTGGTCGAGCATCTCGCTTGCCATTCCTAATCGATGAGAGCAGATGACTTGTTCTTCCGGAACGTCCAAGTCAGACTTGGTGGCATCTTTCAATAGTGATTGGCGAAGCTGATTGTAGACAGTGGGATAGTCTGCTGGGGATGCGGTAAGCTGCTTCTTGGCCGTGCCAGAAGTGATGCTTCTCTCGGCTTTGTCGCACATGGACAGGATCCAAGCTTCAATGTCATTATTCGCTTTCGCCACCCAAGATGGCACAACAAGACCCAGCAGTCCAATGCTGCTGAACCACGAAGTTAAATTCGGGAGCTCCTGCGGCCAGAATGTATGGATCTGTCTAGCTTTGTAGTCCTTCAGGAAGTTCGCGGCATACTCGGGCTGCCGAATGAAGTCGCTCCCATTCTCCAGACCAAAGACGTATGCCGCGACAAAATCCATGGTAATGGCACTGAAGATGTCGTAGACCTCGATTGGCTGATCTTTGGCGGCAATCGCATCCAACCTTGGGGTCAGACGCTCGTCGAGCAGTGTGTGAGAGATTGCCGTCACAGCATCACTACCTTGCAACGTCGATTTTGCATAGATGTTGCTCAGCATGCGCTTTCGCTTCGAATGGGGGTGGCGCTCCGGCATAGCGAACATTGGCTGCACGCCATAGTTGCTGAAGACGTTGGAGTACCAATCTCCCTTGTCGTATCCGCCACCATAGATTGTGCGGATGCCGCCCTCAACACAGTTGACAGAGAGCTCATTGGGCGCTAAGCGAATGACTGGGCCCAGCTTGCCGTGTGCTTGATGGACGGTAGGTGTGTCGTTCTGTACCAGGCGATGATACAAGATCCACAGGGGCGAGAATGAAGCGCTCCAGTGAGCGTTGGGGATTTTGGAAAGAGGAGAAAAGAAAACAGGGAAGACGATGAAGCGGTAAACGGCAAGGCCAAGCAGAAGGCATAGAGCTATGGCAGGGATCATTGTGATAGGCGTTGTGTAGGATGCATGCAAGCTGGCGTGGTTCGCAGATACGTGGTGACTGGGAGCAAGAAAGGATGCAGGACGATGTTGAAGAAGTCAGTTGACTCACCTTAAGAGTAAGAATATGCTTTGGGGCATTGTCATAGTTCGGCGTGCGGTTATCTATATCTCTGTGGAATACGGGCATTGCTACAAAGGGAAGGCCAAAGCGGGGAAGCCACGATAAGATACGGCACGTGATGACCTCGGACGCGATTACCCCAGATTCCGTCTCTGACTCGGGGTCTGATTCACGAAGTGACGTACATGCGTGGACATTTTTGGAGATCGCCTCCAGGTACATATCCGAAGTCAAGTCCTATGATCCGTCTCTGCAACAAATAAACTATTAACGCTGCTGGCCATACACTATTGATCGCCAGCCTACCATGCCAGCCACAGCGCTGACTGACCTCCCGCCTGAACTGCTAGAACAAATCACAGCCTACCTCCCAACCGCAAACTCCCTCGCCAGCCTCAGCCGTACGAACAAAAACCTACACACTTTCGTCGAGAAGAATGCCTGGCGGACATTCGCCGGCGTGTACTTCCCTTCGCTATGCCCTAAGACATCTTCATCCTGGAAGCTTTCAGCGCAGAACTTGACGGCACAATCTCGAGCGTGGGATCGCCGAGCTTTTGTCGCAAGGTACACCGAACCCCATGGCGACATCATGGCTTTCCCGGGCAAGCGAAAAGTAGATCGATGGAAAAGACCCAGAGGCCAAACCATCGGTTTCACGCCACACATGGATGTCTACGAGCAGGATGTAGCGACCGGTGTCAAAAGAGAAATCCTGGCTTACAGCGCTGGCGCTGAAGTCTGTGTAAGAATAAGAGAATGGCGCGTAGGCAGAAGTGGCAAAGAGAAGGACAAGGTGAGCTGGCGGACATACAGGCCGCTTACGGCTTTCGAAGGAAGAGACGATGTGACGACAGTGCAACTCGTGCGGCCGCAGGGTGGTGAACAGAGAATAAAAATGATCACAGGCACCGCCAACGGTGACCTCCAAATGATTACCTTTCCCGATAACTTGAAAGATGATGCAGATGTCGACAAGGTGTTCTTTACGACACAAGGGCAGTCGGTGAGATCTTCTAGCTTGCTGCATCAAGACCGGCATCCAGGCCTGCTCGCTGCGGAGGTCGGAGACTCCAAGATATGCTTGTATGCCCTCGAAGACGGCCAACCAAAGATCGCGCCGAGCAGTCAGATAGACATCAAACTCGCAGCTCGTGAATGTGGAGATGTGCTCAGTAAAGCTTACCGGCCTTGGTCGACCAATTTCCTCTCCAGCTCCAATCTGGCTGTCGGCCTTGGACCGAGCGAGGAGCCCATACATATCTACACTCTTACACCTTCTGGGATATCGAGCGATCATGTTCGCAAGTTTACACTTTCGGCCGACCACGACTTGGACGACCGGTCAGACGAGATTGCACCTGGCGGCGTAGCAAGGAAGACCATGAGCTCCGTGTACCCGATCGTCCCGCTACCACCCTGCTCAGCAGCGACCTCCAACCAAGATGCCCAAGTCTTCCTTTCCGGCGCCTACGACGGTGTGGTGCGCCTGCATGACCTTCGCTCTCCTCGAGATGTTGAGGGCACATACAACGACCCTATAGACGACAGTGCAATATACTCTCTGCTTCCCCGAGGACGCGAAAGTCTCCTTGTCGGATCCAACAGACACAATTTGCTCAAGGTTTTCGACATGCGCTTAGGCTCAAAATGCTATTCCTACCTCGATGCTCAACCGACCACGACTGGCACTGCTTTGTCAAGCGAGCCCCCGCGCGACTGGTCGCTCTTCCTGAGACCTCACAATTCTTCTACCGATTCTCACGCGAACTCTCGCGGTGGCTGGCAATCTCGCCGTGTCGCTGAAAGCAGCATCTACACTCTTGCATCGCCTTCTGCACGCTCGCCGCATGTCTACGCTGGTATTGAGAACGGCGTTATTGAGCTCGCATTTACAGACATCTTGGACCCTCATCCCGATCCCAACTACTTCAAGCCTTGGAGAGTTGGCGCGAATGGCAAAGGAGAACCCGAGTGGAATGGCTGGAAGACAAAGGATGTGATAGATCTGGCTTGCTACGAGCAGCGGGCTGACATGAAACTGTGCACTCAGAGAAGTATGGTTGAGACGGTGCGGACGAAAGGTGATGGTTTAGAAGATGTGCTGCCGGGGTTGGATCGCAGGTGGAGGGTTGGTGGAAGCTAGAGATTCTTATGATCAGACGAAGAATTCTGCTTGTAGCGGTCGCTTTCGCTGTGTTGTGCATGTTGCACACACAGGGCATGATCTTGGCGATTCTGCCGAATGCAACAGATCACACAGCTGGTATCAAAGCATCACCGCACGAGCTGTAACAAAGCAAAGACCAAGAGACCACCAGCAGCATTAAAACATGGTCATGTTGCGTATGCTCTCGTCATTATCCTACGAAAAGCTCAACGCTCACGGCCACGCTCCTTTAGGCACTCGCTCCTCATTAAGCTGATTCCTGCCCCAAATTTTATTCAGCTTGTTCTCGAAAGTCACAAAAGCATCCTTATGCTTCGCAGCCCATGGATCCATCACATAGCGCTGCTCTTCCATCCATGTGCTCCTGGCCATCGCGATCATGAACGCAAACGACGACTTGGCCATTCCGCCAAACACAGAGCACCGCATTAGGATCTCAAGGTCGACTAGCGCTTGTTGGTCCCAGTGCAGCTTCTTTAGCTCCGCGCTCTGCTCTTCGGTAAGCAAGTCCCATTTGTCGACGACTGTGAGTCGCGGGCTGTTTGCGGCTGCTTTTACTTTGAAGCGCTCGATCTCGCTTGCGTTGCCGCTGGCGACGTAGATGATTTTTACCGAGTTGAGGACTGCGTGCTGCATGTACTCATCCGTCTGCATCGTCCAGTTCAGTCCACACTCCGTTTCTGAGCAGGGCGTCTGCCATCCGGCATCCACGGTGTCCGCTTCCGTCCGTAGATGCGCGCCGTAAAAAGCTCGCCAATGCAATTTGTCTGTGGGCACCAGTGGTTGCTCAAAGTGACTGTGGAACATCTGCTCCAAAGCTGCCATCGCCGCTCCTGGGAACTTGCGAACATCCGGATTAATCCTCAACACCATCGGCAGATTGAGCCTCAGCCCTGGCCTGGTACCTCTCGTGTCGACTTCCCACATCGTCCTTCCGACATCCACAATCGTCAGATTCCCACCCTTACCACCCAAATCAACTCCTCTGTCCCTCAACCACGAATCCGTCTCCTCCAGCCACTTCTCTCTCGTTGTATCTCGTCTCGCGAACGGGACTTCAGGCCTATACATCCCCTCCACCTTCCTCGCGTGGCCAACTTCCACCACCGCGTCCACGGACTCCCACACCCTCATCTCCGGACACGCGTCTCCTAAGCTCTCTTCGAACCACTCCCTGTCAAACATGGTCTCAAACCCCGCCCTCCCCGCTCCCCACACATCAAACAGCTTCTCCTCATTCCGCCTTGCCATTCCAGGCAACACGAGACTCGCGCCCGCTTCCATCGCGTAGAACAGGAAATCGAGAAACTCCGCTCGAACATTTCCAACTCCGCCGTTCGCGTCGGCGAGGTTGAAGACGAGGTTTGGGCGCCATGTTGCTTGGGCGCAGAAGGCGCGGATGGGGGAGGGGTTGAAAGGGGAGAGGAGGTGGGTTGACAGCCAGAGAGATTGAAACTCCTCAGGGCTGTAGCTGTGGATGGGCGAGTTGGTTTTGGTGGTGTTCAGGAGGCCGTGGGTCGGGTGGAAGCGGTAGGAGAGGTAGTATAAGGGCACGAGAGTACAGGCGATGAGGAGGAATTTGTGGTAGATGGTGAGCTTTGAGATGCGGTCTTGGAGAGACATTTTTTTGTATAGAGCTAGACGACAATTAGAGCTAGATAAGAAAGATCGTCACAAGCGACATTGTTGCGTGAGGACATGTTGCAGAGAAGGAGACGTATGGTTCTTGTCGAGACGCGTGCTGGTAGCCGCATTCCTCGACGCTTTCGCAAGGGGTACATTTCGATGGACTCAATTCTTTGTGAAGATCCGTGTATGCTCACAAACAACTTATTTCACAAAATCAAGTGTGTTGTCTATAAGAAAAACAGAGGATCAGGACGTTCCCACTTCTGGAACAGCTGGAGTCGGGAGGCGCAAAGCACTCTCTCATCCAGCTTGCACGAGACGCAAGTACTATCGGCAGCTGCGGAGGAAAAATTGTATCGACGACTACGTAGGGAGGTAGTTCCAATAACAAAAAAAAACCATGGTACGATGAAAGCCACATTACCATGGTTAACATAGACACTCGCGCATGTTAGGCCAGACGATACCCGGAGAAGCAGACTTGTTGTATGATATTCCAGCCCTGGATAAAAGTCATCAAACGTGTCTGAGTTCGAGAAAACTCTATTGGGCTTCGGAGAATAATTCAGCAGGCCTTTATTAGATTCTTGTCGGTAAGGAGTTGGTAAGTGTCGTTTGCTCCATCAGTTGAATGGCAGAATATTACACTTTTGAATATCACTCAACTTAACGATAAGGGATTTCATTTCGATCGATCAGTAGACTCCGGCATACTACTAGCTAGGAACGACTGAAAACAATCGATCGATTTATTGACTGACGGATTTGGGGTCTACGGACCTTACTTGTTATGAGCACCGTACTGCATTTCGTGTACTCCTGTAGAGGAAATATTAATGAGCAGCTCCAAGCCAAGGAATCGAAGCACAGACCAATCTCCGCTTATAGGGCTCCACTTTATCGTTTTGGATCGGAAGAAATCGGAAAAAGCTGGGAAAAATTCTGGCTAAGATTGCAGGGATTATGAATTAGTTTTACACCAACCACCTTATCAATCAATACCTCCGCCGGGGTAGCTCAATTGGTAGAGCGTGTGGCTCTTATAACAGCAAAGAGATCAACCTCAAGGTCGTGGGTTCGAGCCCCACCTTCGGCTATTCCTATATCAAAGCTCCTCAGAGCAGCTGTTCTTTTGCACTTTTTGCCCTCTTGTGGGTACTGCTGTTTCCAGGTCTTTATCGTTGATTTAGTAGTCGAAGAACTTGATGTGGCAGACATCAGAGTCAGGCCACAAAGCTGAGGACTGTTGTTTTCACAGTTTTGATCTCCCAAGTCCCTCTGGCATCTCTCAGCGGCAAATCCAGCTGATACCAGTCCATGGCTGATGGCATTAGGGTGTCGATTCATCAAAGAACGCTATATTCATTCCAACAAATCGATGGCATATTCCACATTTTGATTACATGGCTACTGCTGCAATGATTGAAGATTTTGAAAACATGTAGCATTATGTGGGGAAAAAGGTCTCTTCTTTGGTCTCTTCGTAGATAAGGTATTTGATGTTTTGTAGTGGCAGTACAAGATCATGTCGAACCTTGGAGCATATTAGAGGGTAAAGGGTCCTCTCGCAAATCAATAAGTTGGCGGGAAGCACAGCCGGAGATCAGGCGCATCACGTGGCAAAGAAGGGAAAAAGACTGAGTATTGAGGGGGACTCTTAGCGATCGAAACTTGGAATCACTGATGATCTTACATGATCGCACTTGATACTTTGGAATATGTTTGGGGGAAAGGATTTGCATTTGACTTACCGTATACGTTACCTTGAAGATCTCACCGATTGATCATTCTGTCTCAGTGCGTTCTTTCTCAGTGCATTCTTTCATGCTCTTCCAGAGAGCACTAAGCCTGCTTCTTCAGAAACATCCCAGTCTCGAAGTCCTCGGTGAAGCTCTCCCACAGAGCGTTGAGTCTGTGCTTCTCACGCTCGTGGAACTCCTCCTTGCGCTCCTCCAGCTTCTCCAGATACCTAGACTCGCGACCAGGTCTAGCCAATATGCGCTCAGCCCTCCTCAGCTTGCTTGCAAAAAGTCTCTCGCGCTCCATTGTCGCATCGCTGAGCCTCCTCTTCTTAGCCGAAACCTCGACCGGTAGCTCGTAAGCCTCAGGATTGAAGGTGCGATACTCGCCATAATGCATGGGCGCCTCGATGTAAGGCTTTAGCCACATCTTCTTGAAGTCCTGACTAGGCTTCTCTTCGTCCCAAAAGCTTTGGTCCAAGAATCGTGTGCACCGAGATGCGTCGAAAGGCAATTCGCGTTCTCCTCGTAACTTTCCAAAGTAGCGAATGGGCATCGCGGCGTCGTCGTCGATGTACTTTTCGAAGATATGTATGTCAGGCCACTGCACCACATGTGTGCGGATCAAGGTATTGCCGAGATGAGGATTGTATGGAGTGTCCCGAATCATGCCGCCGAAGACGAAGTTTTCCCAGCAGAAACCTGTCTCCGCGACGGGTTCGTCGTTCATACAAATCTCAATTTGGCAGTGGTGGCTCATGAACGCATGCGCGAATTCATGACAGAGAATCACAGCTGTCGTAAATACCTGCTTCTTCACCTCGGAGATGGTCATGTCTCGCCACTCGTCTGATGACTGGTCAAAGCCTTCGATCCACTCAGCGTTCAAGAACACGTGCTCGAAACATACGTCTTCCAGGATCACAGGCTTTCCGTTTCGATAGGCATATACAGCTCCTTGGCGACAGTCGCAGTATTCGTTGATAGGGCATTTGCACCAGCTCTCCGGGGCCCAGGGGTCCCTGGCTGGGTCATAGTCAGGCTCTCCTTTCTTTGGCCTCATACCACTGGAGTACCCTGCGAGGCACTGTTCGAAAACTTTGAAGTGGAAGCGTACGAAGTCAGCAAACTCTTCGAGGTGTTGCAAGATTTCTGCCTTGCGCGCTGGGCTGAGATGTTTCCGAGGGTGAACCCGGAACGGGGTTTTACCAGGCGGGCCAAGTCCACAATCAACGATACCTGCCCAGAAAGGTAGAGTATCATCATGAGTAATCATGTTGGTCGCCAGCTGTAGACTTGCCTGCATGAGGATGTTGTCTTTTGCAAAAGGAGAAGCGATCTCAGGCGACTTCTCCACTCCTTCCAATGCCTCGGGATGAGCTGCGTAATGGGGAGCCAAACAATAAAGATCATTTGTGTACTCGCAAGCGCAGATGTTCTCGTCGCGGAAGATAGGGTGGATGTCGTTGGTAAGGGATGAGATGGTAGCCAGAAGTTTGGTCGTATCGCTGCCAGCAGCAATTAGGTCGCCAATGGTCTGTTCTTTGGGACCATACTCTGGAGGGCCGATGTCTGACTCGGTTTCGCAGATGCTGCCAGAACACTCGCTGCCAGGGCACTCGCTGCCAGAGCACTCGCTGTCAGAGCACTCGCTGTCAGAACTCTCGCCGTCAGAGCACTCGCTGTCAGAACTCTCGCCGTCAGAGCACTCGCCGTCAGAGCACTCGCCGTTAGAGCTCTCAGTGTCAGAGACCTCGCCGTCAGAGCTGTCGGTTTGGTAATCGTCCTCATCGTTGATAAATTCCCATGGCCCACCCCATCTGAAAGGAAGAGGTGGCTCGGCAAACTTGTCGAAGGATCGCTTGCACATGGTGTGGTAATCCTTTGCTGTGACTTCGGGGGTGAAGGATTGCCGTTGGGAAGAGTTGTTGAGTATTGGGAGATCTAAACACGACTTCGCTCCCCTTTTGACACATGAGCTCAAACAATGGGACAATGGAACTCTTCTACTTGTGTTGGGACAAAGCTTGAAGCTCCATAGCTCAATCGCACAACAAAGACATCCTAGTACTTACCTTTCTTCATCCTTGATCTGCACAATGCTGCGACCGCTTCCACAGAGTGCTGCTTCTCCAACATAGGCAAAAAGTGCGTTAGGAAAAGTGCGTCAAGCCAGTGATGATGTGATATCATGATCATGGTTGACGGACAGTGTGGCATCACCCAAAGAAAAAGCTGTGCTGGCGCAGGTGAACATCGTCAGGGATTGACGTATAAGTCATAAGTACTGTAAGAAGTAGACTTCGAGTCGGCCAAGTCTGCGCCATAGCCGCAGACCAACGGAGCATTGGTTCAATTCGCGTCTGTGAGAAATGATAATGTTGTTATCGCGTCGCTAGTCCCAGACACGTCCGTTTCTTTTTCAGCCATGCAGGACCGGATCCCAAGGACGGGTGTGTATTTTTAAGATCAACCGAAGTGCCGGTTTGGTGGTATACAGCTTAGCACGCGAGAAAATATCGGTAGCTGTCATTTCTTTGTTGAGCGTGAAGTTGTCAAGTTGGCCTTTATGTGGGAAGTTCAGCTGGGAAAGACGCCAAGGTGCGAAGCGAGCTTTCAGCTGGGAGGATCGAGCGCCAATCGTAGCGCAGCACAACATGCCACTTCCCCTTTCTTCTTCCTCGTGTACCATGAGCATGCGTGCTCTTATCAGCCATGTCCAGTGCGAGAGCGAAACGCGTGGTGCCTGTGAATGATGGTCCGCCGGTAAAGAGGAAACGCGTGGTGACTTCGAAGCCGACGCGCAACGGCTGCAAGACGTGCCGGTGCGTGCGACCATCATTGTATAAACTTTTCTGACCCCGAGACAGCAATCGGCGGATCAAATGTGATCAAGCTCGTCCATCCTGTACCAAATGTACCTCAACTGGTAGAACATGCGATGGCTACGACGCGTTGCCACCACGCAGTGCCGCAGCATCACGCCCGCTTCTGCCGGCATCGCGCAGTCCATCGACACATAGCGACGATGGGTCTTCTTACACAAATTCGTCACAGCTCACACCATACCATTCTCGCCATGTGACGCCGTCTTCGCCACCATGTGTAGTCTCCTTCGCGATAAATGACACGGAGCGCGGCGCATTCGATTTCTTTCGGCTTCGCATGGCAGGCCCACTTGCGATCATGTCACCGACAGGAGTCTGGATCCAACAGGCGCTGCAGCTGAGTGTCGAGAACAAAGCCGTCTTCCATGGCATAGCAGCACTTGGCAGCGCGAACCTTGCCATGGCAAGCATTTCACATCCGACATTTGCTGGCTTGCACCGGCCGGAGAGGTATACAGAAGCTCTAAGCCAGTATAGTAAGACTATCACAGCTCTTCAGCATCAAATTCGAGATGCCATGGATGGTAGATCGCCCCTGGAGCCCGTTCTCTTGACCTGCCTCTTGCTCATGTGCTACGAGCTCCACGCAGAGCGATCCAGCATGGCCCTTCGACATCATAGTATGGGACAAGTCATTGTCAAAAAACATTTGAGTGACAGCAGCCGAAAGCCTTCATCTTCACTGCAGCAGCTGGCTATTGCTTTCGAAAAGCTGGGTGTTGGCTCGAACTACTCGCGCGACGAGCAGAATTCTTCGGTGCAAACCGCCGGAGGTTCTCCAACTTTCACACATATGCCTCGCAAATTTGAGCTTTCAGATGCTTGGGACGAGCTTGATCAGCTTCTCGATGCGGGTAGAAGGCTGTTGAGTAGGCTGTATCAGTTTACCGAGCAACGTCTTACAGCCATCTTCGGCGAATCCTTAGATAGGTCGGTTCACTACTGCTTGGCCAGTTGCTGGAGTAGGTCCATCGACTTGCCGCCAGATGAAACACTTCTCTCCCAGATTGAACGACTCCGAGAGTCTCACAGCCGGTGGCTTGCCGCGCTACCCGGCGTTCAAGATTCGCATCCCAAGGCCGCTCGTGCTCTAGCCTTGCTGCAAATACGACAGTGGACAGCATCATTCACCCTCGCAACTTGTAGGGTAACTCAAGAGACACAACTAGATGCTCATGAGGATGACTACAACCGAATCTTGGATCTTGCACAATTCTACCTGGAGTCTGACACATCACGGCCTCGACCAGCAAGACCGCGCAGTATCTACGGCAACGGCCAAGACGACGACTTCTGTCTGGAAGAAGGGACACTGGCGGCCCTTGATCTCATAAGCCTCAAGAGCCGCAATCCAGCTACAAGACATCGTGCTGTGGACATCCTCGCCAATGCGTATCGTCGCGAGGGTCTCGGGTCCAGCACTGTCGTTGCACAGATCGCTCTAGCCACTATCCGCATCGAAGAGCAACGTGCACAAGATATCACTCCAGATCTGCAGAGTTCAATTATGCTGTCTCACCCAATCCCCGAGGCTGCTAGGTTCAGCGATACCGTGCGTGCGGCTGTCCCAAATCTGCACCGGCCTACTTGCCGCTTGGTGTGCGCGAGATACCGGCATGAGTCCGATAGTAGCATTGAACTCACTGAGTATCTGAGCAGCGGGCCCTGTTTCCCTTACAGCAAGTGTGCTGGCAAGTGTCTGACCGGCTTCAACTTCGAGCTCTCGAAGGAGGCAGTGCAATATATCTTGTATCCTGGATGTCAAAAGACGGCTGGACCTCAAATCTCCAAAGCCGCATATGGCACTGATGATGTGGGCTAACTAGAAGTGAGCAGCGTGGCCTCACATGTAAACCTACTCTACGCAGTTTCACGTGATCACCTCGCACGAATGAGCGATGATCCTTGCGCTCTCTCACACTGACTTATTCATCAACAACTCCCAGTCCCGTCTTCTCCCCGACCAAACACATTGACAGCATTTCAGTCAAGCCAACAAAATCTTTTGCTCACTAAATTTGAAAGCAATATCGCTTACGCGACCTCACTTTGGCTTCGACTGTTTGCAAGCACTGCGCAATAATCCTTCCACTAACATTCGGGGCTTCGGTACTCTGCAACATGCCGCCTAAGATTGTGCTGATTCGCAACAAGCACGGCTGCCTCGCTCCTGAAGGCTGCAAGCTGCCGCGCGATCAGTTGCATCCTCAGGTTGCTTTTGGGGACGAGATCGCCGGTCCCTACGAAGCAACATTCCGCGTCGGACCTGGGGACTTGGAAAGGCTTTTGTCTGACATTGTGCAACACAGTTGGACGCTGAAAGCCTGGTTCGCATACAAGATAACAGTGAAAGGCCTCAGAGACAAATGCGATGTCGAGCCAAGACTACCAACGTGGGAGCGAGTCTCGGATCTGATCCGACGAAGTCGTAGTCGTTGGGAATCAATGTACCAAGCCCGCAAGCAGGAACGCACTCTCACAACTCAGTGGGAAATTGAGGAACCACAGTCCACGCTCCAGCTGTTTGCGTTCGCTCTCACTGTGCTTGCTCGCAACATCAAGTCCAGGTCAGCATCCACAGCACCAGGGGTCAGAAGACTTACGTGGCACGACTATTATTATGAAAATGAAGGAAAGCTCTTTGTGCTCTACCACTTCATGCAATATCAACACAGGCTGTTCGGGCCAAATCGTCCTCAATCCATTCATCGACCCAACAGCCCAGCCAAGGTCGCGAAGTGGGAGAGCTCATATGGCTACAAGATTCACCAAGCCGCTGAAAGTTTCGTAGAAGGTGTGTGTATTAGCATCGGCCATTCATGGAGCCTCGACTGACACTGGAAGACGTTGGTTGGGAACCTCTAGCCATGCTGAGTGCATCTTTGCGGAGTGATACAGCAGTCTCGCGTAATCCGTCGTCCACGAACAAGTCTGTTACCTTCATTCATACTCATGAGAACAGTCTACGAGTGTACAAGAGGCGTTCAGCTAGCATCCGTGGACAGCACGGTTCAGGCCTTCACAAGACTTTGCGAGGCCTCTTGAACGTCAGCTCAAAGAGCGTCCTCAAATCAGATTGCAACAACTCGCCTATCGAAGGGTATGAAACGCTTCTGGAAGTCATCGATGCGTCTGACGATCCGGTCGTGTGGCTGCGTGACGACTCGGGACCCACAAGCATTCCCGCGCCGATGAAGGAGGAGACACCACCGCAACAAGACTACAGCAATCATGCCATACTCAAGCTCGAGCAATTTGTCCGCCACCTGCCTAACAAAGATCATGCTCGCTCCGCCAGGGCGCGTTTCAGCCTCCTCCGAGAGAACAATCCGCACAGCGTGGACTTCATCAAGGACCTCAAGGGCTACTTTGCACCGTTAGAGCAGGCTACAACGTCAGAGTGGCACAAACTAACAGAGCGTAAGCGACTGTGTGAGGATGCAATGGGAGACCCAACACACTTCGACAAGTTACGCGAACTCATCGCCGAATTGGGTGCGGAGCAACAAGCTCACGCCCAGCAATACTTCGCGCTTGTCAACACCAGCAACCCGCTGGCTAGCCTGGCTGCAGAAAATCTGAACAAGCTTCTTATGCCCGATGATGTCGATTGGCTGTATGTTAAGGCCAGGAAGAATGTTTTTGATGAGATCAACAGTGAGACTTGAGAGATGGTTCTGCTGAGATAGGTGTGTGGCATCACATCCACATGGGAGTCTTTGGCTTGCTACATGTATTTTCTTTCGGGACTGAAAGCAAGATAGAGGAAGCGGTGCGGTCGACCAAGGATCAAAACAAAAGTCCGGCACGACCTGCATACCAAGACGCCCGAGTCCGGTAATTCAGGCACTTCGTCACGGCTCGTGTATTGGATAGAGAATGGGGCAATGACTCGAGGCACGTCATGAATCTTAGATTTCGTATCAAATCTCCTGTCACCAGTCAAACATACCGCAGCCGGCGAGAGCTTGATGTGTGACGTGCCTTCGTCGAGCACTTCCTTTCATATCCGCGCAGTTCCATCGCAGAGAGTGGCGCCACTTCACTCGCAATACGTCAGTGCGCTCACTGACGTCCAGTGACTGTTATGCCGAGCTTCACAAGTAGGCAAACAACAAACCCTCAATCGTTTCCCCTCATCACATCGGGGGACATGTCAACACACAACCGAACAGACAGCATGCCACCCATCGACACCTCCATGAACATGCTCGTCCAGTCAAGCACCGACATTTCCGATCGAGCCACCCACAACTCACCAGACAACCCACTCAACGAAATGAGCCCTCGTTCAGACGCCACTGCTGGCACGGCTACACAACCCGAAGCGCCATTTCGATTCATGGACCTCCCAGCCGAGCTCCGTAACAACATCTACCGACACTACTTCTCCGAGCTGCCCAAACTGAAGTTCATCAACTGGTCCGTCTGGCCCGAAGCCGGCGCCGAGTTCCTGTCAATTCTCCATTCAAGTCGCCAAGTCCGAAGGGAAGCGGCTCCCATCTTCTACCAAGAGTACATCGGCAACGCAGGCGATGAAGACGAGAACCCGTGGAGCTTCGCCTCATGCAATGTCCTCGGGATGCTCAAAACTCTCTTAGCAATCTCCCAGCAGCTCAAAGAATACAGCCCGGACACGCGCGTGAGGATAGAGTGCCACCTAGACGACGAGGGCAGCAACATGTGGGTCATTGCGAACGCTATTCGCGAGCTTTCGGGAGTGCAAGATGGGCCGAATGCGCTTTCAAACTCTGGGCGTTTCGCTGTCGGACATTGGACTGAATATTTTGCCGATAGTGAGTCGCTTATGCTGCGTGGACCGGTTGGCCAGATTGACTGGAGTAGCCTGTTAGGTTTGTACGAACCTCACATGGAAGGATCGGGGACAGTGGTTGTATGACGACTGGATCGAAGATGCCACGCAGTATTTGGCCAAAGATCGTTGCCAGTCTCTTGGGGGATAAGAAGCACAAGCTTTGGATCACCAATGTGCGAAGACAAGCGACAAACCGGAAACCTCACGCCCTCGCTGTATACGAAGCAGATACATAGCATGCACATCGTAGAAAGGTGTCAGAAATGATCAGAGAGCTGGGAGGGTGTAGGCACTTATTCAAAAGGAATGCCGGTATGCAGATCCTGTCGCAAGCCCGGTTCAGTAAGAAACAGAGGATCCACCTTGTCGGAGAAAAACAAAATGCTTGAAACTCCTTCTCTTACAGTCCATGCTCCTCAGATGTAATGCAAGTTCACATATCCTGCACCGAACTCCCATCCCTCATCTTCCCCTCCGTCTTATCCATGCTGCCCTCTTCTCGCCACGTCTCAACCAGCGAGCACTTGGGATCCTCGTCTGGCAAGCCCGTCGACCGCCGCACCTTTAGCACCTCATTCCGCACAGCGAGCGTGACGTCCTTCCGCAGCTGCTCCGCTTCAGCGCCATACCTCAGCTCATGGTCGTGAACTTCGCCGAGCTGGACTTGCAATTGGCTGTCCTCTGGTTCCGCCCCGAGTCGAGCCCGCCGCCGCAGCTCAGCCTTACTCACAAGCTCCCGCCACCGTGCGCGGAAAGGGCCAAAGACCTTCTCAACATCCATCTTCTCTTCAAAAGTGATTGAGACATCCTTCCCGGGCCTTGGCAAAGGACGAGGGAAAGTACGTTCGTTGGACATGACTTCTTGCGGCCCGTCGATCCACAAGGCCAAAACGTCAGGACAAGGTTCTGATTCAAGAATCATTCTCGCGACGCCCCATTTGAAGTACCGCATGATCTTGTCTGGATGCTGGTGGATTTTGCCTTCGGGAAAGACGTGGACCCAGCTGTGGCGGCGGCTGGGGTAGAAGGATGGGGCGGGGAAGGAGTCGGTGCCGTTTGTTGTGTAGGTTAGTTCGGAGGCGGAGAATGGGTCGCTGGGTGGGAGGGACGAGGGCGGTGTTGGTGTTGTTAATGTCTGCGAGGTGGACTCTATTGATGGTGACGAGGTGGCGTGTGGGTCGCTCAGGAGCCGGATCACTTGGGTCATTGTGGGTTGGAAGATGCCGCCATATTTGGAGTGGGCGATGCGGTGCATGGGTAGGGTGTTCCCGTAGTTGAAGAATGTGGTAAGGACGCTGAACCTGAATGACGGCATTAGCGAGGGACTACCAATATGTTCAAAGAAACATACCCTTGCTTGAAGCAAATGTCATGGCTTCCAAGGCTATATCGAGAATTGTTCGCATCCCAGTGGTATCGAAATGGTAACACGCCCCATGCGAGAGGATCATCGATTCTTGAGTCGAAAAATCAGTCTTCAACAGTAAGATGTCCACGGTTGCATCACGATACATACATGCTTACATGATTCGATACTGCTGCCTGGTCAACTACCATCCATTAAATTAAGCCAATCAAGAAATCATCTACCTGTGATCAAGCCCCTTTCTCTACTCCTCGGATCGCTCCTCTCATCTACCAATGCTTGGAAATGCTCAAGACCATGCACCTCGGTACGGCTTAAGCCATATAAAAAGCCACGGCACAGGAAGCCCACGGTCCCGACTATACCATTGTGGATGGCGCGGGTCAGGGCTGGTGGCTCGTAAGGCCGTTCATCTGCTGCCATCGGAGTCAGCCTGCTGGCCGAGTAAATATGAGGTGAAGTGTGAAAGAGACTGTATACATTTCCATTTATTGTTGATGGGGAATGTCCTGGATGCAGTAGCGCGAGGCGTGCCTGCCAAGCGGGCGGCATGACGTCTGTTTCACTCTCTCCGCGGATTGCATGTGATTCTAGAAGCCTGTCCTTGTACTGATCGTAAACTACTCCACGCAATTGCGATACTATTTGTTTGACACTCCCGATTGCTGAGAGCGCACAGCACCCATGGCTCACAGTAAGCGTCCCACCGCACCCTTCAGCAATCCCCGCACCCACTGACGACACAGGCAAAAGAAACACCTCTCTCGCCTTCTTCACGGCCCACGAGCGCAACGAGCTGAAAAGCTCTTGGGGCAGCCGCTCAACACGTCTGACCCGCGATTCATTCCTACCATTCGGGTCATGCCAGCTCTGCCTCCTCCCATCACGCGATCCCGTCTCATGTCCTAGCCACGGCCACCTTTTCTGCCGCGAATGCGCCATCAGCAACCTGCTCGCGCAGAACAAAGAACTGAAGCGACTGAAGAAGGAAGCCGAGCAGAGAAAATTGGAAGACAGCGAGGAGAAAGAAATCGAAGATGCCGAAGCACAAGCGCGAGCAGTGGAAGAGTTCGAGAGAGTGCAAGCCGGGTTGAGCGCGCGATCAAGCGGCTTGGGAGAGAAAATCGTAGGGCGCAAAGACGGCAAGATCACCATCGAGCAAGACTTCGAAGGAGGAGGCGACAAGGGCGTCAAGCGCAAACTCGAACTCGACGAAGCCGAGCTGCGAGATCTCGCCAACGGCAGCAACAGCAACAAGAGCAGGAAGAAAGGCGACATCTCCTCCCAAGACCTCCCCTCCTTCTGGGTGCCAGGCAAAATCCCCGCCGCGCAAAAAGTAGCGCTCAAAGCGCCTAAACAACATCCAACCTGTCCCGCCGCAGCAGTAGATCAACCACACGACATATCCCTCAAAACCCTCGTAACCGTCCACTTCACCTCAGACAAAGCCTCAACCACCGACTCAACAACACAACCCACCAGATCCTGTCCCAGCTGCTCCAAACCCCTCTCCAACGCCACCAAAGCCGTTCTCGCCAAACCCTGCGGCCACGTACTCTGCAAGCCTTGCAGCGACAAATTCCAGCGGGTAGCGGAGAAGAGCGCACACGACAAAGAGCACGATGACGCAGTGAGGTGCTATGTTTGCCAGGAAGATGTGACACCTGGGAGGAAAGTGAAGAAGAGTAGTAAGGCCGGCGATGGAGGGAAAGAGAAAGAGAAAGATAGGGCAGAGAGAGGGCTGGTGGAGTTGAAGTCTGACGGGACTGGGTTCGCGGGCGGTGGAGCGAATATGGTTAAGAGGCAGGGGGTGGCGTTTCAGTGTTGATTTTTGGTGGTGCTGGTGCTGGTGCTGGTGCTGGTGCTGGTGCTGGTGGGATGGATGGATGATACCCAATGGCTTGAGTTCGATATCTGTACATTTGATGCAGGGCTGGTAAAAGTGTTCAGCTGCAAAAGCAGCCATGTTCTGAAAGGAGGAGCACATGTACACAATCCTACGAAACATACCTCTCGCACCATGACTAATAAAGAGTATTGCAAGAAACAACGCTCTTCTTCAACAAAACCCCTTGATGCTTTTCTCAAGAAATAGTCTACATCTATTCTATTCATACAAAAATCCTTTCTCCCATCACATATCGTACAAAAACCACCTGCCCTCTCCCCTAAACAACTGCAAAACATCTACCTCGAATTCCGAAAAAAAAAAAAGGCACCTCTCACCGTCATCACTCATAATCTCCCCTCATCCGCTTAACGACCTCCTTCATCCTCTGTCCGCCCATCCTCTCAAACCGATCCACAGCCATAGTAAACGTGCCCCGTCCACCAGTCAAACTCCTCAAATGCTTCAGATACCCCACCATCTCCTTAAGCGGCACGCGCGCCGTAACAGTCCTCATCGCTCTGCCGCCGTCCCGTCTGACATCCGCGCCAGAAGAGCTCTGGAACGGGTCCGGCGGGGTGTAAATCCTGCTCACGTCAACGAGCGGGCCGTTGGCGTTTGCTGTCGGCGTCAAGGTCTCGGCTTCGGAGGCGTCGAGAGAGAGCACGTTGCCGCCGCGCGCGGAGGAGATGTCGTGCACGACGGAGCCGAGGCTCGTTTCGTCGACGGCGATGGCGACGTTCATTACGGGCTCCATTAGCACCGTGGCGGACTGTTCGGAGCTGGTTCGCAGAGCCTTTTGGACGGCCAGTCGGGCGGCGGAGCTCAGAGCTGCGGGGGTGGTGTTGGGGAAGATGTGGGAGGTTGGGTCGAGGGTGAGGGTTATGGCGGTGGAGTGCAGGGGGAAGGTGTATGTTGGTCCTCGTGCGAGGGCTGCTGAGACGCCGGTCTGGAGGGATTGAAGGACTGTGAGGATGGGGAGGGTGGCGGGTAGGCCTGGCGTTTCGGGGTTGACGGAAGAACCGTCTTGTTTCAGAGTTGGTGTTAGCACGGTAAGCATGTTGTTGTCAGGTAGGCGGAAGGTGTGTTGAGTCGTGTTGACATCATCGGAATCTTCCAAAGGTGTGACAGCTGCTGTGCAAGCAGCTTTGGAACTCTTGCCTGAGATTTCGCGGTCGTAGGTTTCTTCGATCTCGCCACTGCTTGTGGTGATGGCTTCACGGTATCCAATCTCGATTTGGCCGATGCGAGCCTTGGCTTTGAGGTCTTGCACAAGACGGTCTCTGGCGATTTCCAAGTGCAACTCGCCCATACCGGCTAGATGTGTTTGTCCGCTCTCCTCATCGATCGAGACGTGCAGACTTGGGTCTTCTCTCAGCAACGACTCCAGACTCTCTTTGACACTTCTCTCCTCTGCCAAACTTTGAGGCTCAACACTCACGAAGAAGACCGGTGGTGGCACCTCAATCGGCTTCAATTGCATCGTTCGCGCGTCGCCTGGAGGTCCTGTCTTGGGGTTGGCGCCCGCATAGGCAACCAATGTGTCTCCAGTACGTGTATGCTTCAAGCCTGGGATGACACCAATTTGGCCGGCATGAATGGCATCGATATCGACAGCATCGTTGGCATACATCCTCATGAGTTTCTGGGCGCGTTCTGTGAGCTGGAGATTGGTGTTCCACATTGCGACATTGCGATCCAGTGATCCAGAGTATACTCGTACATAGACTAGAACGCCACGGCGAGGATCCGCCACGACTTTGAAAGCTAGAGCACAGGCGGTGATATTCTGAATGGCAGTCTGTGCCTTGTCCTTACTGAGAGCTTTCGAAGATTTGCCGGTTGAGCTTTTGCTGGGTGCGCCAGAAAGGAAGGTAGAGAGTGTGGTTGTTGGGGTTGAAGAGTTGATGCTCATCTCGGGATCGGGGCGTTCTATTGGTGATGGCAAAAGGTCCACCACGGCATCCAGTAGTGGCTGTACTCCGATATTGCGGAAGCTCGCGCCTGCGAAGACTGGAGCGATTTGCTGTGGGTACTGCAGCGCGCATCGACGCAGACTTGCTGTTATGTCTTGCGAGGTGATTGCGAGGTGATCTTCATCCGCTTCGAGGAACTTCTCAACCATTTCGTCGTCGTGCTCGGAGAGCAACTCCACCAGCGCCACTCTAGCCTGCTTCAACTCGGCAGCCAGCTTCGAGTCCTGCTTCTCAAGCTCAGCAGCTGCATACGCTGTGATGTCTTTGCCATCTCCGCCTTGCTTCCAGAGCATGCCTTTCATGCCAATGGCATCTCCAACGCCAATAAGTTTGCCTTGCTCGTCCCACCAGGGGATCTCGCACAGTGCTGGCCACACATCAAGCCTGGAACCGATCTCCTTTACGGTTCTGGCGAACGCAGCACCCTCTCTGTCTAATTTGTTTACGAAGATCAGACGTGGGATTGCATATGCATCAGCTTGAGCCCATACTTTCTCAGTTTGGGCTTCGACGCCCGCTACGCCGTCCAGGATACACACTGCGCCATCAAGAACTCTCAGGGATCGCAAGACCTCAAAGGTGAAATCCGCGTGGCCGGGCGTATCAATCAAGTTGATGTTGTGAGGAATGTAAGATCGTGGTGTGTTGGTAGTTGTCTTCGTTGGTGTAGCGCCAGGCGGCCAGGAGAATGTAATTGCTGCAGATTGGATGGTGATTCCGCGAGCACGCTCAGCGGGCAGGAAGTCTGTTACTGTGCTGCCTTCATCGACATCTCCAATACGACGTGAGAAGCCACTGTAGTAGAGCATGCGCTCCGTGGTTGTTGTCTTTCCCTGTTGCCACCAAGTTAGTGTAAGCCGATGGCATAGTTGACTCGAGCATCACCTACGGCATCAATGTGTGCTATGATTCCAATATTTCTTGTGCGATCCAGAGCCGCATTGGCCGCTGTTGAGCCGTCTGATACAGCGGCATATTTGCAGGCCGATTGAGAGAAATATCTCTGTGAAGTTGTCCGCAGACTCACTGCGGTGTGCTGTCTACACAGCCATCGTGTCAACATGCCTGATGATCCAACGTATATCAGACTATTGGAACTATCTCCACATGCCTACTATTGCGTTGCTGCTCGTTGGCACGCGAGTAGGGGCACAGCAACCTTCGCGGGCGTGGTCTTCACGATGACGATCCCTGCCTGCCCAAAGCTTCTCCCCACGCTCTCTCTCCAGCTCGTCAAGTGCCGTCCGCAGTCGCTCCACCAGCTGGCAACAGGCAACACTACCAATCCTACTGCCACACCACGACACGATGCGTGCTGCGACGACTCAATGAACAACGAACAGCCAGGCCCCAGCGACTACAGCGATTACTCCAGTCCCAGACCCAGCGACATCTCCGCAGGCAAGCGTCCTGTAGAACCCCATCCGCAGAACCTACGCTTCCAACGCCGCACCAGCGAGCGAGCTTACTACGAGGGCTCATACCGTGAGGGTCCGCCAACTCCCAGGATGGACTATTCCGCTTCAGCTGGCTTTGCTGGCGGCAGCTCACCCTGGGCCAGCAGTCCAGAGGCTTCCAGGCAGAGCTTCGGCGATGGGAATGTCAGTCGCGAAGACCTCCCACCGCCAGCTGTGAGCCACACCAGTGCTGGCGAAGGCATTGAGAGGCCTGGCAGCGGTTGGGAATCAGAGCAGCAGAAGCAATGGCAGCCACAGAACGAAGCGCATGCGCAACAGCAGCAACGGGACTACAATGCAGACGGACAGAGACAAGCCGAGCCAGAGAACCGCAGACCACAGAGCGCTGCAAGATATCATGGTGCTGCACCGCACCCCGCACAGCAGAGGCAGCAGCCGCAGTACAAGCTCCAGGCGAAGATCACAGGACTCGAGCGGACAGGCAAGAAAGATGCGATCTTGAGGTTTGACGTTTACGTATGGCTTCCACCACACGCCCAACTCTATGGCTAAACACTAACATGCTCTCAGACAAATCTCCCGAAGTTCCGAACGACCCAATTCCGCGACATCCGCCGCACGTATCCCGAGTTCCAAAAGCTATGCACACACCTCCAAGCGTCTAATCCCGAGGCACTTGTGCCTTCTGTGCCTCCGTCCTTCACATCCGCAGGATTAGGTACTGACGAGGACGAGGCTCGCACAAAAGCGTCTTTGCAGCGATGGCTGAACAATGTCTGCAGCAACGAAGTCCTTATGAGGGACGAGGAGATGGTCTTCTTCGTGGAAAGCGATTTTGGTTACAGCCCTGTTGTGAGGAAGAAGCAGCCTGCGACCGGCATGCGCAGAAAGATGCTCAAGCAGTTCGCGCCACCGCCAGATGACAACCCAGAACTGCTCGAGAGCCGACCTTTGGTGAAGGGCTTCTATCTTAGTAGCATGGACGTCCAACAGAAGGTCGACAGAGTCGTCAAGAACAGGAGAGGTGAGTCGCGGAGGGTAACAACCATGATTACACAAACTGACATCTTTCTTAGCTCTTGGTGTTTCCGAATCGGATCTCGGCACAAAGATCGCAGGACTGGCAGTGCAAGAAACTCACCCTGGCCTTGGTAACGCATACCGCAAAATCGGCAAAGTCATTCAGACCACTGGCGACTACCACGCTGCACAAGGCACTGCCGAAGCCACTACTCTTTCCGACCCACTGGCATATGCTTCAAGCGACGCTTTCGTCGTGAAGGAAACACTCACCAACCGCCACATCCTCCTGCGAGAGCTCACTCAAGCTCAGCAGTCCACACGCTCCAAGCTCAGTGCAGCAGACAGGCTGAAAGCAAGCTCCAGCGTCAAGCGTGACAAGGTTGACGAAGCAATCTCAGCTCTGGACGAAGCACGCAGCCACGAGAGCTATCTGCAACAAAAGACTCAGCGCGTCACCTCCAACCTTCTCCTCGAGAAGCGCAAGTGGTTCGCCCGCACCTCCGCAGACCTTCGCTCGGCCATCCGCGAATATGTCATCCGCCAAATCGAGCACGAACGCCGCACTCTCGCCACCCTCGAACAAGTCCGTCCCGACATCCGCGCAATCGACGCTTCCGGTGGCCTGTCTCGTCTCGGCCGCGAGTCGCACCCCCAAATCAGACGCTCATCCATGGCCTCTTCACAAGGTCCCAAGGGTGACGCATGGAGCGGTGTCGCGAGAAGACCAGACGGCCTGAACCGATCCATCTCCGGCTCCATGCCTGGAATGGGCGAAGATGGCGCAGGCGGCGCTGACGATGGTGAAGACGGTGCTGGTGGACGCAAGAGAGCTACCAGCTCTGCTAGCTCGCTATCGAAGGTGCAGGAGGAAGACGACGACAGGGTCGATGCTAGGAATGCTGCGAGCCGGTTGGCGCAGACTACGTTTTAGATAGGACGAAGAAACAAGAAGACGGTTGTAGATGTATGTCACGACCGAAGCGCGAAGATTATACCAAAAATGAAATCAAAGTTCGTTGTGCTTGTCGATCGTTGGTCGGAAACGTGAGATTCGTCCATAACCCTAGTTACCATCATCTGGAATGCATGCATGAGTCCACGCGCGTCGCACACGTATTCGACGGGGCGGAACATCAATATCAAACCTGCGATTTGCCGGATCGAAATCAAGGAATTTGGTCTGAAAAGCGTAATTGCAAGTTTGTTTTTTCATCAACAAGCTGCTCTGCATCTGCAGGGTTTTCTAAGTCACTGTCTGAGAGAAGCGTACGGCAAAGTCGTTGTGAGGAGGTCCTTTTGATACGCCCTCACGTTCGGCAAGTTTCCAAGCAAAGAAAAGACGTCTTTCAACCACAGCACTTGCACCGCACGCTATTCTGACGGATTCTCGGGGACTTCATGCTTTCTACACCAGGAGGATAACCCAAAAAGCTAGTGGCATGTCAAGAAAAGCGTGCCAAAAAAGAAAACCCAAGTCGAATACATGTAGCAGTGTCTGTCTACCAATCATTCACAAGACTCCCGTAATAGAGAATTCATTCGACTCCTCTCGCTATGCTGCCCAAAGAAACCCCCAATCGTACCATTGTTGTCGCGCCCGAAAAGGAAATATTGCTTTTCTTCACCAAGTTTTGTCGTGTGTCTCATCATCATCATCTCTATCGTACTTCCTCCGTCCATCAATCTCAGGCGTCGCAGCCAGCTCCTGCACAATGGTTGGATATGCTGTAGTCGACGTGTTATTTTCTTCACACGCCAGATCTTTCGTTTATCGTGGAGGTGCGCGCAATTCGTCAGACCTCCATCTTCGCCCAATTGAAGGAAAAACTTGGGCACTTCACAAATCATCGTCTTCCGATTCATCGAAAGCACTGCTCTCGCCTTCCTCCTCGAGCGGCTCTTGCTCCTCACTCCAGTTCTGCAACTGCTGCAGCAGTCCGTCCAGATCCTGTCTGACACGAACTGCTGCTCTCATCTCCTGCACCATCTGGTGGCTCAGCACAGGAACGTTGTCTGCGTTCGACGACTCTGAGCCCGCA
Organism: Cladosporium sp. VS III D KN 1; assembly: GCA_019775635.1. Lineage (NCBI taxonomy): Eukaryota > Fungi > Ascomycota > Dothideomycetes > Cladosporiales > Cladosporiaceae > Cladosporium > Cladosporium sp. VS III D KN 1. The sequence continues at coordinate 85,019 of JACWFN010000003.1, forward strand.
GCCTCGTCCTCATAAACAATTGACTCCTCGGCTTCTCCTGCGCCGTTCTCGGGTCTCTCAAGATGCCGAATCTGTACAATGTGACTGCACGTTGCGATTAAACGATCAAAGAATTCTGCCATGTCCCGTAAGACACTTTGCATCTGTGGGAAAGAGCTGGTATCATCGACCTCGTGCGCGTGTAGCAAGTAGTGCTTGCAGCCCTCATAGATTGCGCGCACGCTGTGAGCTCGGGCGATGTCCACCGGAGTCCCCCAAACGGTCGGATGCTCTGCGCCTGTATTGACTGGTTCCACCGTGAAGACACGCGAATGCAGCCAATTATTGGTGCGCTTCGGATATCGCTCGGGTAGTAACCATTCAGGCGCCCATGCAGGCATTGAACGCAGCAGAGCGAGAGGTGCTGATGGAATGATAGTGTCAAAGAGCTCAAATGCTAGCTTGCAGGGCGGTCTTTCGAACAGCTTCATGCCTTCGATCATGGCGCTTAGGACGTTCGATACCTGGACGGGAAAGTCATCTCCGCAGGCATGTATGAAAGCTGCGGTCATTAAGAACAGCGCTGGCTTGTACCACTGGTTGGTATGGAAGCAAGAGACCAAGGATTGAGCAAGCAGAGGCACGAATCTCGGATCGGCCGAGTTTGCCATGCCATGAACGAGATTAGCAGGAGCAAAATGGTCCCAAGTGAGCCCATCAAATTCGTTCAAAGATGCAAGGAACACCCAGTCGAGGCGATGGAAACGGAGATCCGTACGGAGCTGCACTAGAGCCCGTGCTGCTTTGTATTTTCCAGCGTGACTGAAGTCATCGAAACAGTCCAGATTGTCGAAAGCACCACCTGACATCAAGAACAGCTGGACGAAGTGGAACAATGGCAAGTAAGAGATTTTCCCCTTTCTGGCCCCTTGTGCTAGGAACTGTTGATCTGGGTACCGCGGCGGGTTGCAGGGGATGTCGACTGCTGTTTCCAGGATCCATTCAAAGTAGCCTGCATTCAAGATCAGAGAGTTCTCGTCGTCACCAAACATCTTCACATCGTACGGCATGGAGAAGTAGTCGAACCACCTATGGTAGCGATTACTAAGCCGAGGCAACAATGAAACGTGCGCAGTCACGTATTGTACCAGCAATCCATGGTATCCATCAGAATTGTCGTCTCTGATGGCAGCAAGGCAGTCCCTTAGCAACATCTTGACAACCTGCCGCGAATCGTATTCGTCGTGGTCAACAATTCGAAGGAACATCTCCGGTTCACCGCAGACTTCCTCAATAAAGCTGCGTGCGAGTCTTGTGTCAACGCAAGCAAGGGCTCTGAAAGCCGTAACGAACTGCAGTAGCTTCGGGTGCACTCTCTCGCTCAACAACACCCGCGTGATGTACTCGAATGCAAACCGACCTAGTGATGTGTGCAACTGCAACCTGTCCAGAATCACCAGCTGATCGTCGCGCGATTGTATGTCATCCGGAGTAGTTGGGCTGGCGCTGTCATCGCCACCCGACTCATGTGCACGATACTCATGGATGATATCCATGGCAAGTTTGTGGAAGCTGTCGTCAAAAGGCTGAGCAGTGCGATACCGCTCAACGTTCTGCTGGTGCATTTCCTGGTATAAATTGCAGGGCAACTGTACGCGAGGCGGCAATCTGTAGCCCATGAGTCTATCTTGAGATTTTATGGCCGACGCCGCGGTCTCGAACGAAGCCTCACGTTGGTAGAACAACACGTATCCGTTGTGTGTACGATTGCTGCCTCCGAAGCATTCACTCTTGATTTCCTCAAAGCCCCTTGCAGGGCGGAAGTTGCTGTCTTCTAGTCTGATCCAATCAGAGATGCGGTGATCAGTGTGGCGTTGACGGACGTATGACCAGTAGTGACCAAATGTCAGGATTCCAGAATGCACAATCACCCCCACGAGCTTGAAGATATCAGGTTGGACTGGCTGGTCGATGTTCTCAAGGCTGTCACGCTTGTACTTGGCAAGGTCGATCTGCTCGGGAAATGAGAAGAAATCGTTGTTCTTTGATTCCTGTCCCATCATGTCGAAAGTGAAGCGTTTCAGACAAACGGTCAAATGGTCAGGGACAGTCTCCAAACACGTCCTGCGCATTGCCTCGACGAGCTTGCCACCATTTTCAGCATCGCACGACAAGCACTTGTACTTGTTCGCACCTTGCATTGGCTCGCCCTGCACGAACTCGTCAAGGCTGTCAGCCAAGTTTGTCTTGTTCTGCACAGTGATTGAAAGATCACTGAATGGTTCCGTTCGAGCAGAGACATGGCCGCAAGATCCTTGTACTTGGGTTACGAGTTTGCCCGAGAACATACGGTTGAAGGCAGCTGTAGCTGCAGGGTCTGGCAGACATTGCTCCAATGCGCTCATGAAGATGGTGTAGAAGCCGTGCACATCCTCTTGATTCTCCACGGAGATGTTGAGATACTTGGCGAGTGGTAGGGTATCGACACATGGTAGATTGGAATCTTGCATCTCAGCAAACAAGTGCTTGACATGCCCAATGAGATCAGGCTCCGAAGAATCCAGCACTGGTATGTCAAAGATGAACTTCCTGAACTGGACGTTGGAGTAGATTTGTTGTAGCAGAGAGTTCATGTAACAAGTCATGCCGAGATTTGTGAGTCCAGAGCTTGCATCCGGGCCTCTGATGAAGTTACCAGTTGGAAAGGCGCCAACCGGGCAACGAGAGATTTGGTGCGTAACAGATGTCGCCCGGTCAATGAGCCACGCAAGAGCTTCTGCATTATCGCAGAGCTTGCGCACAATCTCCAAGCATACAGCTCTCGAATGCACGTGATACAGCGGTGTCGGGGCATCCTGACCGATGGAGGCTTCCGATTCTGTTTGAACTGATTGTATCGTGGCAGCTGTGAAATCGACTGGGTTGGCATTCGAACGCAAAGCCAGGTTGGCTGTTGGACCTTCAGCAGATTCTTCAAGTGCCAATCCAGCCTGAGTCTGAGGAGGATGTTCGCAGAATAGAAGACGGCTGTGGATGTCCATCGCGAGAGTGCCAAGTGCTAAAGGCTTCTTGAAGCTCTTTAGAATATCGATTGCGCAATTCAACAAGGAAAGTAGATTCAAGAAAGTCGAATCCAGCACCGCATTATCGGCAGTCTCAGTATGTTTGTATCGCCACAAGTGCCGTACGAGCTCATCAATGATCGATCTGATGCTGGTATCATTGTCACTGGCCCTACGGTCGATCAGGAGGACCTCACGGAAAAGGACGAAGAAGCCATGGGTGGAGCAGTGCTGGCTTAATGCGCCTGGCAGCAGCGCGAGCAGTGTGTCCAGATAAGAACGCGTAGCGAGCTCAGGTTTCTCCTTCACGAAGTCAGCCATGATGGCGGACATTGCCTGCGATATGCTGGGATCGTTGCCAAGAAGAAGACTCTTGTGCGCACTTGTAAATGCGTCAGTCTTGTCAATCTCAGGCCACAGCTCGTCGGTCCTTGCCAACTGCAAGACGGCGGCGTACGCAAGCTTTGCAAGGTCCGCTCGCATTGCTAAGGCCTGTTGCGACGATGTCAACATCGTAGGAGCGCTGATGTGCTCTAGTTGCTCGATAATCTCGAACAATCTAAGACCGAGCTTCTTGGGTTCTCCAATGTAAGGGGGAGGCGGGCTGTTCTGTGGGCGCTCTGTAGGGATATTAGCTACACGCAGACTCGTGGACAACTTTGGCTGATCGATTTCACCTTGCAAGAAGCCAACGAGACTGGGAAAGCACTTGAGTAGAACAACGCCAGAGAGCGGCCTCGAGGAGTCCAGGAGCAGGTCAGAAAGAAGCTTTGCACCATGAAGGATGAATGCCTGATCGGCAACACCCAGCTTGTTGCATTCGCGCAGATGGCCTGATAGTACGTTGATGGAGTACATTGTTCTCCACAGTCGATCATGAGGGAACACATTTTCGAGTGAGACATTGCGCAAGAGTACGTGTCGGCGAGTCGACATTGGTGGCGACACTCCGGAGAGGAAGTTATACACCTGTAGCAAGGAGGTCAGTGGCGGTTATTCAAGACATGCTAAAAGCGACTCAACCTACCCGTTCAGCAACCACCTCAGGACCGTCAAGCAAGGATTCTAGGTGTTGAAACCTTGCACGGATTTCGCTCTCGACAGGGTTAGCCGACGCAAAGACTTTTTCGAAATCGCAGTCGAATGTGTAGCGTGGCCGGATTGACACTACGCTAGATGCTTTGATACCGGCTTCGTGCAGAGTCTGATCCGAGATGTCTTCTAAGCGCGAGAGAGAACCATTGAGGACAAGATCGTGATCAGCGACACCGCTGGTGGATCGAAGTGCTTTGCCCAGGTCGACAATATGGCAGTCTTGCAGAGCCTTAACCGTTCGCTCGACAGGGCTGCCCTGAGGTCCATGAATGTGCACCTTGAATTCGATGCGGTCAGACTCTGCGTTGCCTGCAAGCTCGATTGGGCGCACGTCTCCAACAACTTGAGGCTTGAAGGCCTTACTGTGGTGATGAACAGTTTCCAGCAAGGTAATCCCACGGTCAATGGAGTTTTGGCGTATCGACACATCCTTCTCGTCTTGTAAATCTTGCAAGAAGTCAATATGACTGCGCACGAATGCTGCTTGGCGAGCCACGGCTTGAGGACTGTCGCGCAGGATGGATTTCGGGAAGAGAACGTCGCTGATCGCTGAGATACCGGCGGTCGCAACGTTGTCGCTCGATGTCGTAGTCGTCAGTCGAGTGAGCTGTTGCCAGGATTGGTCTTCCAGAATGCGCTCGATGTTGTCCTGTGTAGCGACCGCTTCGGCCTCCTTGACCTTACCTTTTAGGAAGGCAACAAGGCCCAAAGTGGCACAATCGGCTGACATGGTTGGTAGAAACTGATCAACGCCACGATGAAAGAGCTTACCAACACTAGACGGGTTCCTCGTGTACTGTGGGGTCGAGATGAAGCAGTCAAGAGCGACTTCTCGCGCTTGGCTGCTGAAAGCAGCGTCGCCAATGGTACAAGACCACAAGCGCTCCTCGAGTTCCTTATCTTCTGTGAATCCATCAAGACCAACGAGATACAGTACCAATTGCAAGCGGACTTTGACGGCCTCAAGCATGGTATGAGCTCCGACCTCCTGATCCCTCGTGCTGCTGGAGACAAAGTGTTCCAGTTCGTCGACAGCAGCCTTGACAGGCAAGAGGTCAAGAATAAGCTCCACCTCTTTGGCGTTGGATGGTTTCATGAACAAAAACAGAACTTCCATACTGCTGGTTGCATGTCTTGTACGGTTCTTCATCTCGTCGAGGCACATGTCGTACAAGATCTTGCGCTCATCGATAACATATGCTGTGCCGTTCAAAAGCGATATCTCATGGACTGCAGCACACCGCAGCGAAGACGTCGAAGCTGCGACTGGGTCTGAGTCACATCGCTTCATAATTTCGAAGCTGATGCGCATAGGCTCTAGCGGTAGATCTGCACTTGTGTTGGTGCCGTGGAACCTCGTGAAGATGTCGGACAGGAAATGAACAGCAAAAGGTCCCAGCGCTGATGCCGGAGTTTGGCTGTACTTGCGCGCCATGTGTAGGATTTGCGGCGGCCTGGCGTACGTGAGAAGGTTTCTGAGAACTTCGAAAGAAGCCTTGACAAATTCAGCCTCGACACTGGTGGTACAGGCTTGCCAAATTAAATCCGTCTCATGATCTGTGTAGGTGCCAATAGCAGCTAGGAAGCCCACAACATCCGAGCACTCTTTGACCAGGCTGGCGTGAGAATCGGCACTGAAGATATACTCTGTGAAGTTCCCAATGCGAAGGAAGCGAGCAAGATACTGCAAGACTGTATGCTCGTCACCACCATTCTTGTGATAAGCGTGGTATGAGTCCTTGAGCAATTGCCGTAAGGACAATATGCCCCTGCTTTTGATGTCCAGGATGTCGGTCGACACGTAACCTTTCAGCACCTGTAACAGCCACAAGTCACGAAGCAGCTCCGCGAGAACTTTACGATCGCCGCAACAAGCATCGGTCAGCTTGGACTCGGTCGCAGGCTCGTCCACGATACCACACGGAAGCGCATGGTCGACTCGAGTGATTGCGTGGTAGACCTCGAGGACGGATGACATGGATCGATGTGTGACAGATTGCTCCAAGACGGTCGCCATATTTACGGTCAAGTGTTCGTGAAAACCGGTCGGGAGCGCTCTCGGGTGTTTTTGGCAGACTGCTGGCACAACGTATTCGTTGATGGCCATGAACATGTCGTCCACGTGTTTCAAGCCGTCTCCAGCATGGTATGCGATGTCTGCAGATCTTAAAGCCACGCCAAGTACATGGATAACATCCGAAATAATCGGCCAAGCATCGTTGAAGCTTCGTGGCTGTATGCTGAGAGTCAGGAGGATCTGGTTGAGTGAGGCGATAGTCGTCTTCTGTTCCAACACGAGCTTCGCGGTTTTGTTGACGCTAGCCATTGGTCTGACACCGAATTGGCGCTGCAGCATAAGCGAAAATGCAATGCGATCATTCAGGAGCTTAGCCAATAACGAGATGTAGGTAGATAGAGGCAGCCCTTGTCCGGCGGCTGCTGGCTGGACAGAGTCGCGTCGCGTGAAGGGCTCTTCCAGAACATGTGGGATGAACGAGACAATGCGAAGGCAAAGTCGTGTAAGTACATTAAAGAAGCGTGATGCCAGCTCTCGAATGATTTGTGCTGGTGTGTTAGGGTCGAACAAATCTGGACAGTCTAGAACACTGTGTGCGAATACTGCCAAGTCGGTGAAGAACGGCTCGTCCTTTAGATAGTTGAGTTGCCAATCGCGTTTGTCGTGTTCGGTGTCTTTGAGATGGTCGTCAATCCATTGGGCAAAGTTAGCAAAGATAGGTGTTTCAAAGAATACTATAAATTAAAAATGTTAGCCTGTAGCCAGTAATCAAACTTGACACAATGCGTGGCAGATACGAAGAAGTCAGCTAAGGGTGCTCTCACCACTGCCTGCAACCACGCGTTGAAGTTGCTTCAATTCATCAGCGGCACTCGTGTCGAACTTGCTTTCCAAGACTCGGAAAGAGTCACTGTAAGCATTGGTTCCGAGATCGTCTTCGATCATGATGGCGTTGCCTAGATCGTCGCCCAGATCTTCGGGCTCGTCGGCTTCGATGCGCACTTCGCGCTCCTCGCTGAATCTCTGTCGCTTGCGGGCGAGAGAATCATCGCTGTCTGCAGCGTGGTCGCGGTCGGGCGTGTTGACGATGGCACCCGGCGATGGGGACTCGTTTGCTGTGGACATGACGTTGGCGCAGCGGCGCTTCCCGGGCTTGCAGTCTCACGAAGGGTAGTGCATGCTGCGTAGGAGTGGTCGGGAACAATTGCTGGGTGGTGTGCGGGTGGGAGAGCGTGTGGCGCGTCAGACAAATTTATCGATTCGAGTGCAGGGCGAAGAGGCGCGAGCTCGGGCTGAGCAGTGCAAGTGAAGGCAACCGCGACGGCCGGGCGCCAAGAGCAGTGATGGAAGCTGGAAGCCTGCAGATCTCGTGCGACGGCGAATTCACTGCAGCGTCTGCTCGTGGAGGATATGTATCGCGAGATGTATCAATAATTGCCTGCGTGGGATTCAGATAGTTTGGCTTCACGCGTGGCTGCTAATCTATTAGGCACGCGTTCTATAGGAATCTTAGCTCCAGGCCCGGACCGTTAACGCTCCTCCTCTCCCACTCTTCTGCAACTCCACCCCATCCAAGCTTGCGAGCTTGTCTTCCCACAGAGGTGCGCGCCTCGCTGACGTCATCTCCCGCATTTCCCGCTTTACGCTTACCCTTGGGGGCTGCGATCGACCGTTACACACACCTGTCTGAAAGCAATTACAAACGCGTCTACGCGAGATTGGTGGCATTTCTATTTCTGATGACAACTTTGACACGCAGCATTTTCGCTCTTCGCAAAAACAAACGAAACCACTCTAGTTGACCTATGGCAGCACTTTTATACCAGAGTGTACTGCGAATCAAATCTCCTTGATTGGAAAATGGCAGCGATTTACCTCTCATACGGCATTGGCAGCAGCTCAAACACGATATCACACATGGAGGTTCTTGGCCGGGAGCGTTGTTCGTTTCGTCTCCCTACATGTATGTACCCTGTGTCACATCCCATGCTTCATTGCCTTCTCATCTCATGTCCACGACACACCGAATACACTCGCCGGAAGCCATTGTGCGGAACCCATCGCCAACCTGGTCGAGAGTCTTCCGATGTGTGATGAACTCGTCAATCTTCAGCTTGCCGTCCGTGTAGTCTTGCACCAGCCCACCCATCTGCGATCGACCTTTAACACCACCAAAAGCACAACCTCTCCAAGAACGTCCCGTCACGAGTTGGAAAGCTATTCTCGCCATTAGCCAAACTGCACAGCGATAGGGGAAATACCAGAACTTACGTCTTGTCTTGATCTCCTCTCCGGCAGCAGCAACTCCAATGACGATACTCTGGCCCCAGCCCTTGTGTGTTGCTTCAAGAGCGACCCGCATGACGCCAACGTTGCCTGTGCAGTCGAAGGTATAGTCGAATCCGCCGTCCGTCATGTCGATGAGCTTGTCAGTAAGGCTGATACCTTTCAGCGAGAAAGGATTGACAAAGTCGGTGGCGCCAAACTTCTCCGCCCACTCTTTCTTGGAGTCGTTGACGTCCACCACCGTGATGTTCTTCGCGCCATTGCGTACAGCACCCTGAACGACCGACAGGCCAACACATCCAGCGCCAAACACGGCCACATTCGATCCTTCCTCGACGTTTGCTGTCATCACTGCGGCACCGTAGCCAGTTGTGATGCCACATCCTAGAAGGCAGACGCGGTCCATTGGAGCGGAAGGGTCGACAGCAACAACGGAGACATCGGCGACGACGGTATATTGCGATAGAGTGCTGCATCCCATGAAGTGTAGTAGAGGCTTTCCCTTGCATGTGAAGCGTGACGTTCCATCAGGCATAACACCTCTGCCCTGTGTCAACCTGATTTTGGCGCAAAGATTAGTCTTTCCAGATTTGCATAGCTTGCACTCTTTGCATTCCGGGTTGCTGAGAATATTGTCAGTATCCTTGAATGCTGTATGCAAGTCGAGATGAACATACTAAAGCGCAACAACATTATCACCTGGCTTGACATTCGTGACTCCAGGCCCAACGCTCTCCACGACACCAGCACCTTCATGTCCCAACACCACAGGAAAGGCACCCTCAGGATCCTTCCCGCTCAGTGTGTATGCATCAGTGTGACAAAGGCCATTGTAATGCACGCGAATCCGGACCTCGTTAGCTTTAGGCGGCGCAACTTGAATCTCCTCAATGCTCAGCTCCTCGCCAGCCGCCCACGCGACAGCAGCCTTGCAAGTAATAGTCTTGCCACGGGTCGACGAAGAGTCCATTTTTGCCTAGTAGTAATTCCCAGAGCAGTGCTCGTTGGTATAAATGGGTCAGATCGATTCCTCACCTCGTCGGGAACGTTTTCCTTATCAGGCATGGGATGCCGAGTCCGCTGTCTTGTCATCGCGACATTATTCCACTATTCGGAAGAATGTTGGCGGGCTGACTGAGGGGTTGCGACAAGGATTATATGTAGCAGCCCCTCACGGTGTACAAGATGTGAAAGGCCCTATAGTACCTTTCGTCCGTCTCGTCTGTCTTGTTGAATCGTTCACTCTCACGCGCAAGCCCACGACCCCTCCATCAGCCATGTCATCGCAAACACTCCACCCCACCATCGACGCCGGCCTCAAGCAACAACAAGCAGACAACGGCACCGGCGGAAAATTGCGATGCAAATGTAACTCGCAGCCCGTAGAGATCACTCTCGACTCCAATGTCGCTTTCAACCACGCGTGCGGCTGTTCGAAGTGCTGGAAGCCCAATGGGGCACTCTTCTCCATCGTCGGCGTGATCCCCAGAGAAAAGCTCCACATCAGCGCAAACGGACACAAGCTTCAGATCGTCGACCCATCGGCAGTGATCCAGCGCAACGCATGCAAATCTTGCGGCGTGCACATGTTCGGGCGCATTGAGACAGACCATGCGTTCAAGGGCTTGGACTTCGTTCACAGCGAGCTCGGGTCGGTGCAGGATAAGTGGCAGAAGCCGCAGTTCGCAGCGTTCGTGAGCAGTGTTATCGAGCAGGGCTTCGATGCGCAGAAGATGGGTGGTGTTAGAGCGGCGTTTGAGAAGCAAGGCCTGACGAGCTACGATTGCTTGAGCCCGGACTTGATGGATATGATTGCGGCTCACACTGCGAAGAAGGCGGGTGTGCAAAGCAAGTGAGTTGGTTTTGCTGTCGGCTCTGAGGAAGGATACACGGCTAATGTTCAAATAGGCTTTGAGACCATTAAGGTAGACTGCCGTGATGAGAACCGGCAAGACTATGCATGCATTTGTACATGATAGGCGATGGTTACATGTACCGGCACCGGGTCGCATGTTAGAAAACAAATACCATAACCCACAACCCTAACAACTTGGTTTCAAAACACAACTTTCAAAAATTCACAACTCTGTCCATATAGTAGTTGTGAAGCTGAAACTTAGCTTACATGTATATCATTGTATAGATGTATGCTTTATTCGGATCCCCTCAACATGTAGTGAATCGGTTGTTGATAGCCATACAGGCCTCGGTTCTCTGCGGCAGCAAATTCCAAGTTTGGTCGTTTCTCAAACTCAGCACGTGTGTACTTGTTACTGCACCACCCGTTGATAACAATATAATATTGCGAAACTACGAATGTGTACACCTTACTCCACTCAATTCTTCCATCTGTGAGCCCGTCTTTTGTGGGTGGCACACGGAGCGCCCTAGCGATCGAGTACCTCCGGAGGTAGCAGGAATGATCCCGTCACTGACTAGACCCTTGCGGACGGTAAAGTGGCAATCAAATGATGCTGGTGATGGCGGCAAGCTCCTCTCCAGCGTGACAACTGGTCTTAAGTCTAGGATGTTGCATGGCCTCGATCCGATCTGCGCGCTATCATCCACTCTTGAATCGACCGGCCATTTCTGTCTTTGGAAACGACTGAGGTGCTTGTGAAAGCGCAACTGGCAATGAAGTCGTTGAACGGTCATGTTTCCAAGGTAAGGTAGAGCAAGCTTCTCAAGAAATACTCCAGACGGCTAGGCGTAGATCAGGACTCTTGGAATATTTGATTGGCGTTTGTTATACATTCCCTTATTTGTACACTCGTCCGGCCTCTTCAGGCTCCGATATTTTACATTTGTTCCACCTCTTCACAAGGATGTGCTCCGTGGTTTATCGCCAGCCGTCACATGTGACGTGCTCTACGAGACATGTTGCAAGCCTGACGTAAGCTAGGAGTCGCACATCTCGTCGTGATGCACCGCCGTCGAAGTGCATCGCGTGAGACAAGACCGCGTCCCAATCCATTGATCACGTCCCTGTCCTCGCCAGACCGGTATGTGTTCAAGGCATATGCGTTGAAGGCACCCAGCCTTCGACCCTCTCGAGGTGTCGCCCAAACTGCCCAGCTGCAAAAAATCTGTCTTCACCCCTAAGGCGCCTTAGTCTTCAATTGAACGCCATGCCACTTCTTGATCTCCTCTCCAAGCACCGAGTTCACGAGTCGGTGCTGCTTCACAATCGGAAGACCTTTGAACTGCTCAGAAACAATGTCGAGAGCGTACATTGAGCCGCAGCCGCCGCTGACATCCTGGACCTGGAAGCCGGTATGTTAGCCATCTTTCTACCATAGCTCCAAGGCCCAATGCCTCAAAGGGTTATCTCCCATACCTCTAATCTTACAGGCTTTAAAGCCTCCTTGAGCATGTTGAAGACCTTGAGCTCCTTCTCATCAAGGTAGTCGGGCGCTTCGACGGCACTTGGGGGCGCTTCTGAACTGTATGCTCGTGTCGATGTGAAGACTGAAGTATTCTTTGCAGGCTGGAAGGATGCTCGCCATGGCGCGGCGGCGGCGATTCTGGATGATGCGAACGTTCTTGAGGATCCGAGTGCCAGGCTGCGCGAAGCGCGCATTGCGATGTTGCGCGAGAGAGACATTATTATCGAATACGATTCTGGCGGTGAGGTCGAGTAGCCAATAGCTATCTTGATATGCTGGCAAGATCCAATAAGCACACCTCAAATGTTCGCAACTCCCAAAGCCGCGGTCTCTTTCGCTTGCCTGACATCAGCATCCGCCTCCGCGCCAATCGCGTTAGCTCCCTTACTAACCGCAGAGCCTCGAAGCAGACCGACTTCACGTGACATGTTATCTCGGAAGCAGATCCGAATGCACGTACATGCATAGGAAATCGCCTCAACCTGCAGGCTGACAATAACAATCCACCTGCCCCTCACCTTTGATTGACAGCAGCCTCGAACCACCACTGCAGCTACCCTGGCGCATACTGCTGCTAATCTCACACAGCGCGCCATGCACGCACACACATCCAGAACGGACACGAGACGAGGGCAATAAGCACCCGCCTCAGCGTATCGCCGACTTCCGCTGCCATCTCACTGGCATGGCATGGCATGGCATATATGCAAAGGCACATGCATGTGATGCGGTGCAATGCAATGCAAACCCCGCGAATACCAAACGGACCTACAGCGACAGGACGCAGACAGGGCACGAGAGTGTCGTCTCATTGCATGGCAGTGCGAGCCATGGCACTGTGCTGTAGATGCAAAGCGGAAGGTGAGATCTCGCACGTCTTTTGTGCGAGCATGGCACGAGCATGAGCGTGGCATATGGCAATCTTTCTGTCGAAGCAGCGCCAAGAGCTGTCTCTCGGTCTTGTCCCCTGCAATGGCATGACACCTTTGAGGCACTGTTTCCAGCGTGCTTGCTAACAATCCAATACTGTCCTGCGCGTAACCTAGCTGAAGTAGCACCGTGATTGATTCCGTGTCGCAGCATATGTACGATGAGTTACGCGTGTAGCACGGCATCTTGATGCTTTACAGCCGGTAGACCCGACAGCATTTTCAGATAAAATCTGACTGCTCTTCTCCAGGAGCCGTACTGTAAGCAGGCAAGCAAGCAGCCTTGTACGCCCATCGTCGGGGATTGCCTGCATCTCGCCGACTGACCGCATTCGCTCCCCGTAATAGTAAGGTAGTTTTTGATGCTCTCGCTCAACATCTAGCACTGGGAGCCCGTGCGGCTGACAGTGCTTGGGTGGGAGACGGGGTAGCGTAGCGTACGGTGATAGTTCAGCGTCCTCTTGCGTCTCTGAATCACTTTCCAACCACTCCAAACGTGCCGAATATAGAATCCAGACCCGGCCAGTGTGGAACCAAACCCCATACCATGACCCGGAGACCCAAGCGTGGAGTCAGGATAGCAGTGCGATGTTCCACGCAATTTCTCACCCTGCCCTATCCTGCCGTGGAGTATAGGGCAAGGAAGGCGACATCTCACCTCACCTCACCGTCAGCTGGAGCACGGTCGAGCACGCTCGTCGCACATCAGCTCACGTCCGACATCGCAGACAAAATACTGTTTGGCGAAGATGGCACAGTACTCGACGCACGTAACGTTCTTTGCCGTAAGCCAGCATGCTCAGAGCGAGAGCGCCTCCTGCGAAGCTGGGCGGTTCTATTGAGTTGACAAGCGCTCGAGTCCGTTGCGTTGTGGAGCCTGCATGTGGCGAGCGCCACAGCGTGGATGGCGTTATGCTTGCATATCAGGTGAAGTGCTATAGTTAGGGTTTCTATCGTTATTGTTATCAATCTCACTACTTCCTGAGGACTCGCACGAGCTGGCAAGCCGAAAGCGAAAGACGAAACTGCGTCGATCAGGCCAAGGATAGAGCAAAGCGTCTAATCATTGCGTTGCAGACCCTATGGCCTAGTATGCCTGATCGTCTGCGTTTCGGTAACTTAGATAAGCCACGACGGCAGTACGTTGGTTGAGCGCGACGCACTGAGCACTTGGAGGTATTGTTCAATCCAATCTAAACAAGAGTTTTTCTCCACTCCAACCACGCCGCGACCCTGGTGCGGTAGACTCTCGTTGAACCCCATGGGACGCTTGCATCTCGTACCCGCTCTCGGGCGGCGAGCGGCGGACAGCGATCCTCAAACGGTCCGAGACGGGCTAAAGGACCCCAGATCCAACCACATCTCGAGACTGCAGTGATGGCACGGACAAGCAAAACAGAGAGTTGAAGCAAGTCCTTTGAGCAGACTCTTGAGGCCGTAGCTGGCGTTCGTTAGATTTCATCGTCAGGACCACGCGCACTGCTGTCCGCTCACGTCGAATCACAAACATGCATCCGCACCACCGCAAAGACCACATACCAGACCCTGTTCTGTATGCACATCACAGCGAAGTTAACGCTCGTACCACCCTCCTCCTCCGCCACTTAACCCCAGACCATCAAGGCTCTGCATGATCAGTGCATGAAGAAAGGTCGCCATCGCCACCGTAGCCGCAATAACAGTAGCACACACCTTACCTCCTCGCAATAGCAATACTCTCTTCTCCGCGCCGAGACCGCTTGCTTCCCTCCACCCCTCCTTCACCAGCGCCAGTGCACATGGCGCAACACCCGCCTGCAGCGTGCATGCGCACCGTCTGCTCAACGTGAACGCCACCGTGTGGGCGGTAGGGATGTGCGGTTTTGTGGGGTGCAGGCGGGTTGCATGCGTGTGGCGAGTCTGATGTCGCGAGTGAGAAGGAGAATGGAGACTACTGTTGCATTTTCGCCTACACACGGCGCGTAACTGCCTACTGTGGAGGAGAGGAGTTGTGAGGTTGTGAGGTTGTGGTGGAGCGGGGAATTGGTATATGGGGGTTTGGCATGTGAATGTGGAGTTCTCTTCGTTGGTTGATGCTTGGGTTCGGGCTCAGGCTGGGGAGTGGAGATGGGGTGGTCTGGGGGTTGAGGAGGAAGAGATGGATTAGAGATTGAGATTGGTGGACTTCTTTGATGGTGGTTCGCTGCGTAGCGCGGCTGATCTTTGCATGCGTGTTTGTTGATCACATTACGGGGTCTGCATATCTGATCGTCGTCGTTCGTCACAGTCTGGTTGTTTTTCGGGGCCGTGCGAATGCCAAAGAGCGAAGCACGCGAGCTGGTGTATTGTTGCCTTGCTCGCATGTCAGAGCCAAGCTGAGGGGTGATGGAACGCCTTCTGATGTATGCATCCAGTAGTATGGATTACCGACGTGAAGCCTGCATCTCCCGTGGTAAGTTCCATCGAATCAGTCGATGGTGGAAGTCACAAACGACGGGCTTCACGATCGCATATCACCATAGATTGCCACATATTACTACTACCACCGCCACAGATTACATAGCTTCTCGGGGGATGCAATGGAAGGGCAAGCAGTGAGACGCTGCGAAGAGCGCCGCCCGAGCCCAAGGGATCACTACAGGTGCTGTTGCCGAGAACCGAGCGCAGGGTCGCAGTGCCATGCTATCAGGCATACGAGGAGGCGCTGTGATTACAGCAAGAGACCCTGGCTTCGTCAATTATGTCGTGCGCCTGCAGACAGCAGCATGCACTGCACTGAGCAGTGAACGAGCAAGCGCCGTCTGGCGTCGTCGTCATGTCCGACGTGCGGAGTAAAACAGAGTAGAAGCGCCAAAGGCATCGTCCAAGCACTACCTCCTACAGTGCATAGATCCGTGCAGCGTATCTCCAGAATTGTCAGAAGTTTGCCCGACGGCGAAGTTACCATAGCATCTGATTGCAAATCACAGCGGTGATCCCACAACGCCGTTGAGGAGACCATATCACCATATCGGCGCTACTAATTGACACAGAGCGGTCTGTCACGTCTTGGTATCTGGAGATCCCCAGACCCCAAGACAAAGACCCACTGATACAGCGATACCCATATACGTGCGTCGCCAGCGATTCAAGGGATGAGGGTGAGGAGTGGAGAAACCTGGAGAACGCGTCGCGACAATCGAAACAAAGACAGTGGGCCTAACGCACCCCAGAGGATCCCCTTATGTATGTTGCGTGGACCCTTATCGTTGGCGGTGTACTACGACGGGGTCCAGACTGCAGGCGAGGCAAGCGAGAGGGGAGAGACTCCTTGTTGGGTACAACGGCGGTACTTGCGGTGGTACTTTGGTGATGTTCTAAGTAGGAGGATGCGAGTGTGGCGGTGCGTGCACAAATCTGTTATGCACAGATCTTTGCAGAAAGCCACCTTCCTGTCTGGCTTTGGCTGCAACAAGTCCGCGGCGTTCGTTGCAAGCCATGCAGGGTGAGACTCTACTCTATGACAGCTCGACAAATGGGGTATGGATGGCCACGCGTGTTGTGATTTGCTCGAACTGTGCACGCGGCCCTACCGGTTTCCGTGGGCTTGAGGAGAATCCGACTGCGCACGCCACGGATCCCGGCAAGCTTTTCGCAGCTCGCCGGTAGTAGCAGGTCGAGAGCGGTCATCAAGAAAAAGGCGTCGCGGGTCGGAATATCGTCCGACAGCTGCAATATTGCTAGAGTTGAGGCTCAATTGCGAAGCTCTCAAGTTGTTGACATTGCAGAGTGTCAAACTTCTCTGGCATCTGCAGGGGCATATTATTGTAAACAGTCAAGCATCTGGTCAATGGTCTGGAAGATCTCTCCGGCACATCGTTTTACGCGCGAGTCCATTTGAAGGCTGTGTCCTGAAGATCCCCAGATCCCGCCGGGCAGCCGTGGTGGTACGTCTCTCAGCCGTGAGATTGTCTCGACTGCCAATTAGCCAAAGTTAGCAGAGTCAATACTATTGAAAGACAGAGCGCAGAGCGCAAGAAAAGAGGGGTAGCTTGTGTTCCTCTAACCACAACACGCGCTGAGGCGGGTAGCCGCTCATCTGTGCTAACCAGTTGTGTTAGTGTAGCGATAACATTCGCAAACTATACATGGCCCGCCTTCGGCACGAAGCGAGTAGGTAGCGTGGTCAGATTCTGGAGTTGGCCATCAAACCATACCACACCTTAGACGGATGTGTGAGCGCGTCCGCGGTGTTGATGAGGCGGCTGCAATATGTGAGAGTACAGTAGTAGGGTAGGCCACGTTTGAGGCTTGCCAACCGCTGGCCGAGACGTTTGGCGTGCATGAGGATTTTCTCATGTGGCGCACGCGGGGAAGGTGCAGTTCTGGCCCTGGTTGATAAGTGAGATCCTGCCTGGGGTCAAGGTTGACGAGCGGGGTTGTCTCCGCCGACAATAATTGATGTTGTTTTGGAGGTCTTGTTGCGTATGTAGCAGCTCGCCTCGTGACCTGCAATATGCACAAGGGATAGATGGTGGTTTGATTGCTGGAGATGGCAATTTCGCCACACTGGTTGAATACGCGGGTGGGAGCTGTATGTCAGATAAGGTGGTGTCCGTGCCCACCTCGCGCTGCCGGCATCCGTTGTGTGACGCTGGGCTTAGCAAGCAAAGCTACAATATTGCGATTACAGCGGTGAGTGCGAACCCAGTGTGACTTCATGGGCACGACGATGGATCATGAAATTTCTACAGATCGTGATGGGCTTGCGTATGCAGAAGTTTCAAAGCGGAGGAAGTCGATAGGCTGATCGCCGGCAAGGAACAAGGCTCCATAGTTGAGTATCCATCTATCGGCGATGGCAGACGTCGCAGTGCGAATCGACTTCACGATGCACAACAAACCTGCTACAGATGGACGTGCGTCTCCTATATTGAAGAAATATTCAAGCTTTGGCCACGCACCATCATGTATGAGTAGATGGCTGGTGTGGTCCGGGACGTGCGATACGACTCATCCCTGTGTTTGTGGCCAGTCTGTCTGACTGATATTGTCAGACAATTTCTCAGACCTGCGAATCTGCGTAGCGCGCGAGCCAGCAGTTTGGTTGAGGCTGCTGGCGCGCTTGTCGAGCCCGTCACGTCGTCTACACGGCACTCGCTCTCCCTGACGTGTGAAGAGGTGGAGGAACATTTTAGACTCGGTGCAATTCCACACTTCTCCAGCCAGAGTACGACCGAGAGTTGGAGTAATATATCCCCAGTCGGAGAGGGTGGACCTGGAGGTGTCAATAATATGCGGGCGGAGGATGCGATGCTGCGACGGCGGTGCCACGAATTTCACCAATTCTGCGCGCACGCGTTGGAGGCGCTAGGACGAGGCCGTTGCGCCCCACTCGCTCTCTCAGCCTGCACGTAATCTGTGATGCTGGTGCTGGCAGTTGCGCGATCGATTCACAGCGCCGTGGTAGACGCACCGTCCGGCATTGCATGCGGTCCAGGGTGTGAGACTCGACGTTGACTTCAGACTGGGACCATGGGGACAGGGCGGCGTGCGAGGGAACGTCCCCACGGATGTGGAGATGGCCGACCAGATATAGCAAAATCATGTCCATATCTGAAGCAGACATGCGGCTGAGGAGTTGAGCAGAGTTAGACGCGCGCTGGGGTGCGGCCGGACAAGCACGGACTGTGAGGCGTCGGTCGTCGCGCGAGTAAGACGGTTGGCTGCCCATGGCACTGGAGTTGCCATGCGCTCTGTGGCTGACGGAGCGAGCGCCAGTGGACCAAGCGCGAACGGGTGCTCTAGACTAGCAGACGCTCCGGACACAGTAGCCTGGTGCGATCGAGCGAGGAGATGTCATCGCGAGGGTATGACGGCATGCTGCCAACGTTTCATGAGGCTGCGGTTAGCAGGCGAGATAGAGCGTGAGATGAGGGCAGACTGAGGCCACGGGCAGCAGAGACACACGGCGGCAGCAGCTGGTAGAGAGCAGAGTCGCACAGCTCTCACACTTGCATATGCACAACTCTCGCGGATGGCAGCTGTGGCTTGATCCAGTTGTACCCCCGGTACGTGAAAAGGTTCCTCGCTGGTATCGATCGGCAGGCCGCAGGCTGGCAAGGTAAGTTCGAGCGGCGCCGGCGGGATGCATGGGCGCTATCGTCGTGTGTCGTCTGCGCCGCTGCATTCGTGCCCCCCAACGTAACCCACGGCCAGCTTCCAAGGCCTGTCGCTCGCCTGCTGCCGGATGGCGCATGGATGCGTGTGGAGGTCGACGGCGCGTCTCCTCGCTCATCCTGGTCGTGATGCACGGGCGAGTGCGTCTCTTGGTCCAACCCTCCACACGCACCTCTCAACAGCACCGCATTTCCGCCAACCTTCTGGGCCCGCCCGACTGTGCTGCAAGTGCCCGTCCTTGATAATACCGTCCCCGCGCCCGAGTGCTCACGGCGCTGCTGTTTGTCTTTCACACACCACCTGCGCTTTGCTTTGCTGTTGTTGCTGCTGTTGCGCTGTGCTGCTGTTGTTGGGTTCGAGCCACTTGCCGCTCCCCAGACAGTCGACCATCCGCACACCTGCAGGCGCATCTGAGACTCGGCCGGGCCATCACGCCTGCCTCCCTCGACATTGTCCTCGACACTGCCCGCTGAGACTTCTCACATCGGCTTGCCGGCATTTGCTTGCTGCGCTCCTCGACGACCACTCCTCCTACTATCACCACCGCCAGGCCCATCGCCGCCTGTCCAGCGTCGCTCAGCGTCTGACGCCCAGCTTTCTGTATCTTTCTGTAAGTTCTGTCGTCACCCCATCCGTCAATGCCGGCTGCAAACCGGCTTTCACGTGGATAATCACCCATCGCCCAACAAACACCTCTCGCTGACCAATGGCCATCGCAGTGCTTGTAATTACTGCTGCGAACTTTTAATGTGCCTTACGACATAACGGCTCCGTCCTACCAACTAACCCTCGACAACACCTCCGACACACCATACAGGATGCCTTACACGCCGCCCTCGCAGCAGTCGCCTGCATCATCTCGCACCGTCAGCCCAGCAGTCAGCCGAAGCTCCTCAATGAGCGAGGAGCCACCCCGGTCACCTATCACTGGACGTCCTCAACTTCCTCGCTCACACTCTTCCGCTTCATATATGAGCCGCCAGAGACGATCACCATCCATCACAAAAGTCGACGGCCCTCCCACGCCCACCGAAACCACAGCACCAGGCTCGCAGTCAACAGATTTCGCCGCCCGCGGCAGCATCCGGAAATCGCCTTCGCCTGTGAACGATCACATGATGCCCACCGGTGCAGTCATCTCTCCACCCGACTCCGACAACTCAGATGACGGCGAGGGAAAGGATCGAGGTCGGGAGCTTGAGATTGCAGAGCTCCAAAAAGCTGTTCGATCGATCGACCTGCGAAGGGAAGGATCGCCCGACGACAAGGCCGGCAAGCGTGTGCAACTGACTGTCTCCGCACCTATCTCTCAAATCACCTCACCCAGCGCGCTCACACCCGAAGCTCGCAAGATCGCCCACTCCAGGTCAAACACTGCAGAGATTGTCAACCACAGGCCAACATTTGTTGAGTCTCCGACCCAAACCACTGATGACAGTGAAGACGACGAGGATGGCGCTCTTTCGAAGCCTTCACTCGTGCGCAAGAAGTCTGGCGAGCTGGTGAAGCCTGCTTTGAGGCCATCGTCTAGGAGAAGGTATTCCAGCATGCCTGGCACACCTACCTACCACAAGTCAGTGCACTTCAACGAGAGTGAAAACCAGACCCGCCACTTCCTTCAAGTCGACAAGCCCATGGCCGTCTCCGCCGGTACCTCGCCTGTAGAGACATACGACAGCGAGACAGAGTATCCCTTCGACTACAACAACAAGTCATCGCGCGAAATCAGGCTTTCCAACTTCCCATCAGACACCTTCGAGCGAAAGCTCAAGCCTGTCCGGGTCGAGCGCCTCTTTTTGTCACCTGACAAGGAGACTCTTGTCGGCACAGTTGCTGTCCAAAACCTGTCGTTCCAAAAATTGGTCGTCGCTCGATTCACATTAGATCACTGGAAGACCACATCGGAAGTTGTTGCAGAATACAACAACGACCTCCAGCAGTCATCAGATGGTTGCGACAAATTCAACTTCCACATTAAGTTGTCCGATTCTTCAAACATTGAGAGCAAGACTCTGCTACTATGTGTTCGCTACAATGTCAATGGAACTGACTTCTGGGACAACAATGACGACCGCAACTACCAGATCGACTTCACCAGGGTCAACAAAAAATCCAAGAACCAGCCCAACTCATCACTTGGTGCAAGACCACTCAGTGCCATCCCCCGCAGTCGCCATTTGCCACCCAGTTCTCCAGTAGGACGTGGCCGCTCGGATTCCACCGATGATGAGTTTGGAGCTCGCTTCGACATGGGCTCCACTTACCAATTCTGCACACCCAACAAGATCATCACGGAATCTGGTGGCTCCATCCTTCTCAAGCCAAAGCCCAAGAGGACCAACATCTCCAACGGCTTGGCACAATCTCACAACAACCTCGGAGGCCGTTACGACTTCGGTGCATCATTGTCGGCTGCACTGTCGACTGCACAAGATAGGCTCGGCCGTAACAGTGGCTTGATGCATGGTGCACCCCAAAAGCAAGACGATGACTACTTTGCATTGCAAAACCGCAAAGATTCGACTGTTGCTACAAAGGAAGAGAAGCCTGACTTCAGTGTCAGCAGTGGTGGTAGTGACCGGCCCGCAATGGGTTCGGCTCAGTACCGCGACCTCGTCCAGAAATTCTGTTACGTAGGTTCCTCCACCAATCGATCACCCTCGGCAGGCGTCAGCTCAGCAGCCGTCACTACCCAAGTCGCACCCACAAGGCCTTGAGCTGACAGTTTCATCCCAGTTCACCTCTTCTGGTACTGGGAAGGGGACCTCATCGCCTAAGATCAGCCGCCGCGCCGAAAAGCCGGCAGCCGCCGATGGCACCGACGACGAGGCTTCTGTCACCACCGTCTCCTCCGGCTCCTGCTCGCCCTACACTCCAGAAGACGAACACAGCAGCCGTAAAGGTGCTTCGTCGACTGTGAATGCTTTCGTGTCCCGCTCAGCTTCGCCGTCTCCGCTCATCGCCCCGGATTACACCCATCGCGCTGCTTCGCCTGCAAGCTTTGGGTATCCTTACGCCAACAGCATGCGCGATGGCTACTTCGACTCGCCACAGCCCACTGCGATCCGTGGCTGAGCGCTGTGTAGAGTTCGCTCGCAAACATACTGTCTCTTCCGTCTTCTGGATCGAAATCACGGAAATATGGCTCTTCGAATGCCTTCAGCTCGCTCTTTCTTCCAACAAGAAAACTTGACTACGATACGCTATCCTGCAAATTCATAGATCATACGACCTGGGGCACCGTTTTCGAACAACAACTTGGCATTCGCCATCCTGGACTTTCGAAGACACCAAAAATTGAACATTCTCTGCTTTACAACAACAATTCAGCTGCACTTTTAGCGTTTCTCCCTGCAACTTTACTGCGTCGGCGTTATAATCTGGATCCCGGAGCACAAACAATAGACTGGGGACTTTCGTGCTTTTTTTTTCTCCTCTTTCGGCCATCATGTAACCATGGCTTGCTTTTCTGCGACGCTTGTTTCGAGCTCCTTTCTCACGAACGGAGGCTTTCTTGTTTACATTGTTTTTTTCCATTATCTCTTTACCGCGCAAAAAGTTGGGCGGTGGTTGCGTGGAAGACGAGCAGCGAGCTCCTTCACTACCTGGGAACTTTTGAGGGTTCTGGCTGGGAAACACGGGCTGGGACTGGGCTGGGCATTGGGAATGATGCATTTGTTCGGGTTTCCGTGACTGGAGGAAGCATTCGTTGCTTTTTCTGCTGATTGCTACGCATTCTACGGTTGGGTTTTGGGCCTTTGGGTGGGCTTTGTTTTATTTCTTCCTGCTCATCATCCTAGGATTGGAGATGAATCGAACACGGAGGGGTTTTTAGATTTGGGAGGGTTTTCCTCTCTCTCTCTCTCTCTCTCTCATCTCGATACTCAGTATTGCAATCGATGTGCATCTGAACCAATTTTTTGACTGCTTTTCTTTTCACTTCACTCGGGCCAAGTGTGTCTACAACATCCTTTTCTTTTATGCTAATGCCTGAAAACTCCACCCACGGAAGACCAAGCGAGCGTCCTCCCGTCCGTCCCATCAACGTCACGTGAGCCGCTGCACGTCGTGACGAGCGCGATCATACGGAAAAACTATGAGCATTCTATGCGTGCACGTCACGCCAGGAATGGCAAATCTCCCATCCCTTAGCAGTACCTCCTACATCAGCACTCGTTGAGCATCGACTGCTTCGTTGGTGTTGTTTCGCCGTGTTGGGCATGCATCGCTACAACTTTTCCCCGAAGCCGACGTAACGTCTCTTTGTCTCTACCGATACCGGGCGGGACGGTGTGGTTGCTCTGCTTGCCGGAACGATTTCATTCGCTGCTTTGATGCTTCTCGATTTTGTGCGAGTCGGTTATGGCGGCTTCGGAAAGTTGCCGATGCACTGTTAGGAGGTACGAAGAGTAGTAGGTGAGGTGAGGTGAGGGGCTGGGGGTTCTTGTCTGTGACGCTGTGGAGGCCGTGGGTGGGGACGAACCGCGGATTAAAGATCAATGCCCGGACGTTACCATTTAGTGAATTACTTTCTTGCCGACTACAGTAGTTGTTTTTGTGATTTCTTGAAACCATCACCAGGTATATTTCTTTGACCTGTCTCCGTCAATTCGAGCTTGTGGTTTCTGTCTCGCCCCCGTGCTTCCTCTCGTACTGCACCTCTGGATATCATCATACGTCTGAGCTGCAACGAGGCCTGTCCTGGTCATTATCGAAAAAAAAAAGACAGCGGCCATTGCTCTCGAGGAAGTCTTAAGGATCTATCGAGCAAAATTTAGAGCGACCTCCTCAAGTCAAGATCTGTGTCGAATCGTACGGCACCAAAACAACATCCATCCATCCATCCATCCATCCATCCAGTATAGCATCACCCGCGAGAAGAGTCAGCAGTCCTGTCGACCGTCCCCCGTCTCAAACCATCAAGAATCCACTCAGCTACAGAGAGCTTTCAAATTCACAATCATGTCTCCCACAACCACGACAAACGATCCTCTCCAGCAATCCTGGGACATCGTCATCCTCGGCTCCGGCGCTGCAGCTCTTACCACCGCCCTCGAAGCCCTAACAACCAACCCTTCAGCGCCGCCTCCGCGTGTTCTCGTTCTTGAGAAGTCTCCCGAGAACTGGGCCGGTGGCAACGGCTACTTCACCGCCGGCGCCTACCGAATCTCCCACGCCGGGCTACCAGACATCTTACCTCTCGTGTCCAATGTACCACCCGAGCTTGCGCAGCGCGTGGACTTGGATCCCTACACCAAGGGGGATTTCGAGAGGGATTTGACCCGCGTCACGGGCGGGAGGAGCGATGTTGAGCTTGCGAAGAATGTTGTGGGAGCTGAGGGTTTGGAGTTGTTGAGGTGGTTGAAAGCTGTAGGAGGCGTGGGGTGGGAGATGAGTTTTCGAAGGCAGGCTTTTGAGGTCGATGGGAGGTTCAGGTTTTGGGGCGGGCTGTGTGTGATTGTGGAGGGGCAGGGGAAGGCGTTGATTAGGAATTTGTTGGAAGCTGTTAGGGCTAAGGGAGGAGTTGTGGAGTTTGAGGTTGCGGGTAAGGAGGTGGTTCTTGATGGGAGTGGGAAGGTTGTTGGTGTTAAGGTTGAGAGGAAGAGTGATGGGGAGGTGGTTGAGGTTAGGGCGGCGAGTACGGTGCTTTGCGCGGGTGGGTTTGAGGCGAATCCGGAGCTGAGGAGAAGTCATTTGGCGGAAGGGTGGGAGAGGGCTCATACTCGTGGCACGCCTTACAATACTGGTGATATGATGGTGGCCGCCCAGAAGATTGGAGCGAAGCTCGTGGGCGATTTCAGCTCTGGTGGCTGTCACAGCACGGCGTGGGACTATGACTCGCCTGCCGACGGCGGCGATCGCGAGAAGACGAACGAGTTCACCAAGAGCGGCTACCCTCTGGGCATCATGGTCAACTCGGCTGGGCAGCGTTTCGTCGATGAGGGTGTTGATTTGAGGAACTACACCTACGCCAAGTTTGGGCGGGCGATTCTGGAGCAGCCAGGCGGTGTTGCTTGGCAGATCTGGGGCAAAGATGGACAGAAGTGGTTGCGAGACGAAGAGTATCGCGATGAGATTGTGAGGAAGACGTGGGCGAAGGATGTGGAGGAACTGGCTGAGAAGCTTGGGGAGGATGGCTTGACGGACAAGGCAACGCTTGTGAAGACCTTGAAAGAATTCGACGAGGCCACCAAAGCTCACAGAAAAGAACACCCTAATGTGGAGCTCAATCCGGCCATCAAAGACGGTCTATCGACACAGTCTTCTGAAAAGAAGCTTTCGCTGGCGAAAAGTAACTGGGCTCTTCCAGTCACGGAATCGCCTCTTCTCGCTGTAAAGGTGACCTCTGGCATCACGTTCACATTTGGCGGGCTCGCAATCGACCCTGAAGATGCCGGTGTCTTGAGAGAAGATGGCAGTAAGATTGAAGGTCTGCACTGTGCGGGTGAAATGGTTGGCGGTCTATTCTACGGCAACTACCCTGGTGGATCTGGCTTGACGGCGGGTGGTGTGTTTGGACGAAGGGCAGCCAAAGCGGCTGTGAGAAAGCTGCAGGATGCCAATGGGGCCAGGACGAGCAAGATCTAGATGGTGGAAAAGTGTTCAGATTTTCCTTTTGAATTGCGGTGCTGTCCTAGGAGATAGATGTAAGCACAGATTTGCAGTCAAAATTGCCATTGGAGAACTGCAGGTGTGTGTATTTTCACTGCTATTCGCACACCGTTGTTGGCCATCACGGGCGAGATGCTGCCAAGCAGTTGTCATCCCTTGTGTATAGTGATCCGCGATATATATAATATAGAATGGCATGCTTCGATAATATAAATGTATGCAGAGTGGAGCTTGCACCTGCAGTGCAGACAGTTGACGCTAAACGGCGTCGCAGCGCAAACGTCATTGAGCTCGGTGGGCGCGCGTGGTGGCTTGACATCTTGATCTGCTCAAACTCCGGCCCAAGCGAGCCAAGCGCTGCTCGTTACCAGGCACCGCCATCTACACCTCCAATACAGCATTCGCTCTTCGACAGGCTGTGCCAACTCTAGACGTGGTCAGCTGTACCATTCTGACGAACGAATAAAGCATACTCGACCTTCCACCGAGGGCATGGACTCGAATTGAAACGCGCCAACCACCTTGACGACATCCACCTCGTTTCTCCTCCGAGCTACCAACACAACTTTCACCACCGCGACCACACAACCCGGCCATCATGTCGGAGACATCACCTTTGCTCGACCGTACAGGCTCAAATAGCTCCCGTCCTATACCCAAAGCCACCCGCAGCGTGACCTTCAATCCTCAAGTATCCACTGCAAGCCCTCCCAGCAGAAACCGTCCCGGCTTTCCCTCTTCAGCATCTACATCGACCAACAGCATACCCAATGCCCAGCTCCGAGATGGCTCGCAGCCAATGCTGTCAGCGCTCAACAGCAAATTACGCCGAAGGAACAGCTCTGGCGCGCCATTGCAATTGCCCGCCGCATCCGCTGGAGTGAAAATTGGTCCACAGAGAACATCCGTACGAACGCAAAAATTGAAACTGCTGCCCAATCCTGAGCTTGGCGAAGATGGGCCGGACGAGGAGAGTGGAAAAGATGTATACAGTCAGTTTACGCGAATCAAAGACCCGACCGCAAGACGTGATGCGGCGAGGTTGGGCAAAGATGATAGAGACAAGCTGCCACGTGTGACAGCATACTGCACAGCGAGTAGCTACAGACTCGACGAGCTAATGCGTTTCCTAAAAGGAAGGTCAAAGACTAAAAGTGCGCATCCCAAATTGTTCGACGAGTGTATATACACGCCATACCAATATCGGAAGGATGGCGAGGGCATTCACCGAAGAAGAGGAAGTGCAGCAGAGCAGGCAGAGGTACATTCGCAACCTCAAAGACGATTTTCCGACAGTGCCATTGAGGTTGAGGAGAACGCCGAGCGAAGAAGAGAAGACTTGATCGACTTGCAAAGTGATGCCGAAGCTGGCAAGTTTGCACAAGCACACACAGCAGAAGATACGTCCGCTGTTGACGAGATACCATCTGACGCTGTGGTTGATCGTCCTATGACACCCGACTTCGACACAACGGTGCACATTCCTGAAGTCTTCCTTTTCGAGTACGGTGTCGTCGTCATTTGGGGAATGACTGTGAAAGAAGAACAGCGTTTCCTCAAAGAAATCGCAAAATTCGAGCAAGAAAAATTGGGCAAAGATGATGTCCAAACCGAGGAATTCAACTTCTACTACACGCGCGAGTACCAGGCTCGCATCTACAACGACTTCATCTCATTGCGCGAGAAGAGGAATTACATGACCAAGCTGGCAATCAGTCATGCCCTCGCGCAAAGTACAAAGGTAAGAGAACCTTGCCAATCAGCCTTATTACTATCGTAACTAACACACTCTTCTCACAGACATCCCTATACGAGGACCTCGTCGACGCAACCATCACAACTACTCAATCGATCCCCGCCACCATCGCCCGCACCGGCCGCATCAACCTCACCCGCCGCGAGATCAACATGCAAATTGGCGAGCTTTTCATCCTCCGCATCAACATCCACTTGCAAGGCTCCGTACTTGACGCCCCCGAGCTCATGTGGGCCGAACCCCAACTCGAGCCCGTGTATCAAGCCGTGCGAAGCTATCTCGAAATGGACCAGAGAGTCGGCCTATTGACCGAGAGGCTGGACGTCATTGCGGATCTGCTGCAAGTTTTGAAGGATCAGTTGACGCATACGCATGGTACGTTAAATTCTCTCACTTGCTCATCTCGGGCGAATCACATTTGCTGACCATGCCATAGGTGAATACCTCGAATGGATCGTCATCGTCCTCATCGCCGCCGAAATCGTCGTCGCGGGCATCAACATCCTCGTCGACTTGTACGCCGGTGTGGACTGAACGACAGCTCAAAGTTCAATCGAAGAACTGTTGTATTAATCTATAATCTCTTCCACCCGCGAAGAAAGCTCGGGTTGTACAGGCACATAATCGGTGATCGGAGTTCGCGGTGTTTTTCCCTTCTATTGTACGTGGGAGCTTTGCAAGCGAAGGGCGTCCTCAAGGCGTTCTCGATACCTTCTCTTTTCTTTTTCGTTTGTTCGCGGGCGTGGCGCTGAGATCTATAGTATCGCAAAGGGGTTTTGTCCTTCCTTTTGCGCGGCTGGCTTGTAGGATTTATGGCTCTGTTTTCGGATATCCTTCTGTGATCGGACCTCTTAGAGAGGAGCGGTTACCAATTGTACTTTTTTCCCTCAGCTCAATCAAATCTTGTCTTTTTCGAGTAGACGCGTGGCCGCAAACCGAGACGATCAGCACCGCCAGCTCGGACTGCTACCATGTCTTCTCTTTTAGCCGCTTAAAGAGCGAGAGATCACCAGTGTGCGTATTCTCAATTGTGAGCTATGGTAGAGCTGTTCATGACTTCCATGGCATGGCGAGAGGGAATGTGCGAGCAGCCTTCGACGAGCTCCACATGCGAATGGAGTTGCACACTTGTGATTGGCTGCATGTGGCTGCTTGATACGACCGACGTCAATCTCACTCGACTTCAGGTCCAAGGGAGTCCTTGGTCTCGCTCTAAGACGATGGATCTGTCATTTCGACGCTGAAATATCTCGCTGCACCGGATCAGTTGGTCCAGGTGACGATACCAATGAAATGCATGCGCAAGCTTGACCTTGCCGATCCTGTCAGTTCCTTGTAGCGAATTTGGCCCCGTGCCTTTCAGAGAGTCGAAATCCTGACCAGCTTTTGCCGCAATCTCGACCATAGCACTCGCCTCCGTGAAGTTGCAGGAAGACTGATCGACTGGGTTACCGCTGCAAAAACTATACGCCTTCTGTGTAGCTTTGAATCGCAGTTCCACGCTTGATATAGCATTTAAGAAGCTTTGCAAAGGACGCACTGTTCACTTAACCAGCTTCAAACGCTGGAACAGCTGGTGGTATACCATCATTAGTACCATTGCCTTCCAGTTCGAGATATTTAGCTTTACCCACGATAACTTGCAGCTCAGCGCTTGTGAGCTATCCCAAGCTGAGCGGCGATTGCTTCGTGATACAGAACATTTCCTTCAGCTATTCAAAGGGCAGACCAAGCGCTGCGAGGGCGACAGCGTGACGCTTGACCAACTGCAAGAGTCTATGGACTGGCTCGTCGACCACTTCGAGAGGCAGTTGCACAAACGCCGTAGCAACGGGCCGCTCATAGAGCGTATCACTACTGGGTGGTATACCATGGACAAATACTACAATAAGATCGACGAGTCTGGTGTGTGTGCTGCGGCCACTCTGCTACATCCGAATAAACGCAAGGCTTATCTCCAGGCAGCCTGAAAGCCCAGATGGATCAAATATGGCCTCCAACGTGCCGAGGAGCTCTAGACGAAGTACGAAAAGTCAGCAGGCGTATCGAAATCCACGCCTTTGTTGTCGACTGATGGACAGAGCGAGGCGGGACACGCAGTTGGTACTGAGACCTGCTTTGAGCGATGGCCGCAGACCCAGTATGCTAAGATGCAGTCTTGCAACGTGCAATCCGAGTTCCAGAGATTCATCGACTCTCCTGTCGACAGCATCGACTTCACGGCCAGTACACCGTTTTCGATTGGTGGCTTAAGCTATGTCAGCGGCGAACGTATCCTCGGCTGTATTGGTTTGCCGTTGACATTCTATCAATCCTCGCCATGAGCGCCGAGGCCGAAAAGTGTTTAGTCGAGCAAGATGAACGATGACGTTCAATCGAGAAAACTTCAAAGCAGAGAGTGTGTCATTCAAAGAATATCTTAAGAGCCGGTATGTAAACGCGCTCATCGACGAGAGTATAGTCGATAGCCTATGAAGTTTCTTCACAGGCGAGTGTCTTCAATCTCTTATGGCACATCCGAGCTCGGTTTGAGAATTGCCCCAAACTTGTTACTAACCTAACCGTTGACTTCACTGTGGTATGCTCATATCAACCAATGTAGAACACGAACTCAACTTAAGGCCTAGTGAGATGAAATGCTCCACTCCTCGACCTTGTCATAGATGCCAATAATTAATTATCAATCCAAGAAAGGTGAATTCACGATTCACAAATTTATTCGATAGGAGCGAATTCAAAATGAATTAGTGCTGCTTAGTCAACCTATATGAACGAAGCTCTGCTGAAATACCTGGAATAGCCCGAACGCTACTTCTAAGGTGTTAAGCAAAGCGTTCACTCGGCACTATTTCGCGGCGGTGCCGAGGGCAGCTCGCAAGTGCTATCAAAGTCCCTTCCATCTTCCGATTCACCTTCGAAGTAATCTGTAACGAGACCACTCTTGATTTAGCTCTTTTGACACTACAGTTGCTTAGAAGGATTGCGCTCCAGGCGGACACGATCCCAGAAGATCGTCCTCCTGATGAGTGAGAACACTATTTCAGGCTCTGCGCTCACAAATGGCGCAGACAAGATGTCAATAACTATTTTCGAAAGCTGAGGAAACGTGCGCTGCTAGGTCTCCTCGAGCCACCACGCAATCGTATTGACAACAGTAATGCCAGACCGTCCAATAAAGACCTAAGGTCCTCGCGATCTGCAATGAATTTGTTCACTTTATCCTTCAAGCTCAGAGCCTCCTCGATCATAGTAGTGCAGCGATTCCACCTAGTCTTATTTGGCATTGTGATAACTCGACCAGCAGGCTCTTTAAATGCATTATAACGTTTCATGTTCCGGAGGCACACACTGAATTCCTTCAATCTCTGCAGCGGCAAAGTCGTGCACCATCTATTCGCTGGGGACTGAGATAGCGCCCCAAGCGTCTTATCTAGGGGTTGCTATCTTTGTTTCGAGAGCTGGTTTGCATATTCAATAGCATTAGGGTCCTTTGCAAACAGGAAGGCCTGAACAGCCAGGTTTAGGACGTGGCCGAGGCAGCGAACTCGGTTGATCGCTGCTAGCCATTGAATGCCTTCAGTAGTTAAGAGGCCCTCGAGACTCTTTGCCATCGAATTTACTGCACTGGCATTGTCGCTTGTGACAGATCCGAGGCCACTCTCCAAATCGTACATCTGAGCAGTGCTAAACAAACGCAATACGCATTCGCTCCTAGCATGCCCTTTGGAAAGCTCTAGCAAAGCAATGAGGGTCTTGCGCTAGTAACTGTGCTCATCCACGAAATGAGCATTGGTTGCTGGAAACTCTTTATGATGGCCAGCTGGCGAGGTCCAGGTGTCTATATATAAATGAACACGAGAGAGTGCTCTTAAGAGTACGGCTTACACCTCATCATGATTGTGGTGGAATGACTGCATAATTCGGAGACTGGCCGAGCTATAGAAGTGATAAGAGCAGTACTTGCGGCAGGGTTGAGTGAGTGGCAGAACGCATGGAATTCAGGCCATTCAGTTATGTTAAAATGTTAAAAGCCAAGCTGCGCCTCACGATCAAGCGCACGAGGGCTTGTCACATTGAATGACGAATGACGATTGAGGCCAAGTTTTATTACTATCTGTTCACGTGTATATTTTTCGTTATTCTGACGGTCTACCTGTCTTACAAAGACACTCTTGATTGATCTTCGCACCAGAGAGCCTAAGCTCGAAGACCCATTGTATGACACAATTTAGCGGCCCTTGAAAAGGTGCTCTCGTGCTTGCTGAATTGTGTTGTGCCCTTGAATCTGCAACTCTCGCTTTTGTAGTAGTAGTTCTTCTGATTGAACCTATGTTTAAACAGCTCCCTCTCTTTCCTTGGCCTGGCGTAGGACCAGGTGTCTCTTACACATTGCTTCCGAGGTCGCTTACGGATTTCTTGTGAGAGCGAAGCAGAATCAGGCGCCGGTGTTAGAGGTCTATTGCTTTTGTATCTGAACTTCCGACTTGCGCAGTGTACGATTCGGACAAAGAAGTAGCTAATTGATCGTCAATTTCCGCCATTGCTTTTCGAGTAACGAACTAGCATCCACTAGCGACGGTTAAAAACTGTGCTTATACGAGGCTTCCAACATGCAGTAGTTCGGGGTAAATAAAACCCAGGTTCTAGATGATACGCTTCTTAGATCTCGTCGAAGCTGTCGAGAAGAACAAGATTCGCTTCGGTGCCGCCTCTGACGGTGATGGCGACCGCAACATGATTTACAGTGCTGGCTCTTTCGTCTCCCCGGTGACTCCCTCGCCATTATTGCCTATCACGCCGAGCTCATCCCCTACTTCAAAAAGCAGTGTGCTTACGATCTTGCCCGCTCCATGTCCACTTCCGGCGCTGTCGACCTTGTCGCCAAGAAGTACTCCGCCGCCGCTGGCCAGTGGTCTCTACCGGTATTGATGCGTGCTCAGTGGAGGAGCCAGCAGGTAACAGCGAGATCTTTACAGCCATCGAAGCCTCGAAATGCACTTGCCAACAATCTTACGGTCTTTCCAGAAAGGACCTAGATGCGAGTCAAGAACCTCCTTGAACGTATCTCAAGCATGCATCCTACTCTTTTCACCCCGTTCGAGGAGACAACGGCACATCTAGACCTTTGTTTTCCGGGACCGAAACTGATGTTGATGGTGGAGTCGGCACGGCTCTCGATGAGAGCCCTGTCTCGGGTACCGGCAGTTGAGCAGCATCTTCGGCAAGTGGCTGTGGTGAGTGAGACCGATTGGTATGTGAATGGCATCTATGGACTTTATGATAAGTGCTATGCATATACTAAACAATATGATACCGCGGTTCAATAAGCAGACCATTGAGATAGCGTTCTGCATTCCTTAGGCTCAGAAATATTATTATGCTCGTATCAACAGATGTAGAACACGAACTCGATAAGAAGCCTATTGAGATAATATCCTACACTCCTCGATCTTATCGAAACTTGTATGTATATACCATAGGACATAAGACTGTACTTTGATAAGGAGGCCATTGAGAGAGTATTTTATATTCCTCAATTTCCCAGGTATTATTATGCTTATATCAACGGACGTAGAATATAAGCTCGATGGAGAGCCTACTGAGACAGTATTATATATTCCTCGGCCTTATGATGACTACTGTATGATTACTATCGGATATAGAACTAGAATTAAACAAGAAGCCCAATGAGATAATGTTACGCTTTTTTCAGTCTGATTGCGCCTACTATGCTTCTTTCGCCTTCTATAGAAATAGAATCCTATTGAGAGCCTATCGAGATACTATCTTACATTCATTGCTTTTGTAGATGTTACTATGCTTATATCAACTAAGATAGAGCTTAAAGAAAACTAGGAGCCCATTAAGACAGTATCCTACATTCATCTAACTTGGAGAGTTTGATATGCTCATATCAGCGGATATGGAGCTTAAATGCAACCAGGAGCCCATTAAGACAGCATCCTGCGTTCTTCTATTTCGGAGGGTTTGATATGCTCATATCAGCGGATGTAGAGCTGAAATGTAGCCAGGAGCCCATTGAGACAGCATCTTGCGTTCGTCTATTTTGAAACTATTAATATGCTCAAATCAGCAGACGCAGAGCTCAAATGTAACCAGGAGCCCATTGAGACAGCATCTTGCGTTCGTCTATCTTGAAACTATTGATACGCTCATATCAGCGGATGCGGAGCTCAAATGTAACTAGGAGCCCATTGAGACAGCATCTTGCATTCGTCTATTTCGGAGGTGTTGATATGCTCATATCAGCGGACGTAAAGCTCAAAGTTAGCCAGGTGCCCATTGAGATAATATTCTGCATTCATGGCCTTTGGAGATGTTATTATGCTTATATCAGCGGATAGAGAGCTCAAATTCAGCTAAGAGCCCACTGAGATGACAGTGGGCTTTCCTTAGTCTTACAGAGCCTACTACGCCTCTTTCCGCTAGCGTAGAAATAAAATTCGATAGGGAGCCTATTGAGATAGTAAGAAGCATTTTATAGCCTTGCATCAACTATTATGCTCATATCAACAGGCGTGGAACTAATTTCGGTGGTAGTTCCGTTGAGAGAGATGGTATGAATGACTTCTGTCGAAGGCACAGGCGGTAAGTCCTTTAAGCCTCACTCTCCACTCCCCAGGACTACTACGCTCATATCAACAGGCCTGGAGCTAAATTCGACCGTGGGCCCATTGAGAGATGATGTGGCTGACCTGTTTCAGGGATGTACATCTCAGCAAAAAATTGGGGTTCAATCCATGAAAAGTGAGAAAGAAAGAAGGATTGAGGGTTTTAAAACGCTGATTTTCATTGAAAGTAGCTGGCGAAAGCCAGAATCGTGGTCATAGAACAACATCTCACAGCAATTTCTCTCCCCATTGCAAGCTGTGAGGTATCTCGCGACAAGCTGCTGAGCGGTCAATCGCTCTCCTCGTCACTGTCCTCGTCGCTCTCCTCGTCGCTGTCCCAGTCGGGGATACCCGCCACGAGGTCAGAGACGCCTCCGGCCCCGATGAAAGACCAGAAGTAGCGGAACACTCCATCGGCCTGCTCGAAGCTCAGCCCGTCCTTGTCCATGCGACTCAGAAAGTCAAGGCACCCGTCGCGGTCCTCTGCAAAGTATCTGGCACGATGATCGTCGAGCACCTCCTCCTGTGATTGAGCTGTCAGTATGATTTGCGTGTTTAGTGGAGAAGGCGAGTTTTACCTGGTACAACTTGTACTCCTCGTGCTCGAACTTCTTGACATGGAAAACAATCGCGGCATCCTGTGGTCGAACTGTCAGTATCTGTGTAATGCTTTGCAAAGAATGACAAACTTACGAGATCTAAGTCGTCCGGACCCTCACTCTGGACGTGCTCCTCGGTCTTGGCGTAGACCGGGGCCGCCTCAGCGTGGTGAACCTTCTCAACCAAGTCGAAGGTGACGTGCTTGCCCTTCTTGCTGATCTCGAGGGCGACCGAGGAGGTATCAGCACGCTTGAGCTTTTTCGTGTCGAGGGTGGCGGAGGAGACATCAGCGCTCTTGCGCTTCAGGCGGAGGGTGGCGTCGAAGGTGTAGCTCGGCGGCTGCTGGTACTACTAGATCGTTAGCGACGTGGTTGCAGGATGTAGCGTTGATGAACATGCCTTGGTGAGGTCCGGCTTGTTGCCGGCGACATTGCGCGAGCGGAGGGCGAGGTCGCGCTTCTTGTTGAACTTGCCGTGGTTGCGGCGCTCAAGTGAAGCCATGGCGTGAGTGGGCTTGAGGGATGTAGTATGTGAGTTTGTGGAAGATAGTGTGGGTTGGCAGGTGGGCAGTTGATGGGTGGTGGTTGGTTGTGTCGTGCAGGAGGTTGCGACCTTTATGTGCGGTCGAGGCGGGCGACGAGCGAGGTGGATGGATGAGCTCGTGACACATTGACGTATTTCGCAGCGATAAACTTGCTCAAGGCTTCAATTGACTCTCAGTGAAAGCAACAAGCACAACTCAAGTGACTGCTGTTCGACCCTGAAATTCGATCACACGGAGCTCGTGGAGGCAGTAATTTCACAAGCAAGCGAGGATCAACATCAGTGAGTGCAAGCTGGTTGGTCATCATAGCCTGGATTGGTATACTATCATGTGCACGTGAAGACAGGCGTGGTAGCTTTGAGAGCAGATCCTCATTTCGACGCTGTCAGGCGCGGAAGTGAAGTGAAGTGAATTGAATGAAGCAGGGCGATCAGCCATTGCCTCCTTCACATGCGCTCGATCACATGTCACTGGCGGCGCCAGGCAGCCAATCAGGGTACGGATCCGCGGCACAATCTTCTATGCGCTTCTGCCGTTGAAGCCGGTGGCTGGTGATGGCCATTGTCAAGTGAGCGAATGTTACGCGGTCAGGCAGTCAGGCAGTTCGTCACCAGCCTCGCAGTCCTGCCAGGCGGCGCTCGGGCCACATCGCTTTCCATAAAGTCGCCCTCCTTCCCACCTCCACCTTCTCCCACGACTCGACATGCGCAGGTCACGACACGATTCGAGCGATCGGTGGTGCGCCAACTGTGGTCGCTGAAGTAGCGAGCACGTATCATTCGCGCTAGGCGTCATGACTTCTTAGCTCCGGCGGAGGTTTAGACGTCCACTGAAGTTTGATATGCTACGGCGCCGCTGGTGTGATCCGTTGTGCTGCGTCTCGATCCTTCAGGACCACCAAGGTTCGTCCAAACTCCTCCCTCCTCTAACGCTAACGACCAGTGTAGGCCGCACAGCCTATGTGCAAACCGTGGTCGCTGAAGTAGCGAGGTCGTACCATTCGCGCTAGGCGTCATGACTTCTCAGCTTCGGCGGAGGTTTAGGCGTCCACTGAAGGTCGGTATGCTTCGGCTGCCACTGGTGAGATCCGTTGTGCTGCGTCTCGATCCTCCAGGGCCACCAAGGTACGTCCAAACTCTCCCCCCTTTTCGCTAACATTTGGTGTAGGCCATCAGTGGCTCAGCCTAGCGGCTGGGACCTGGAGGCCATCGTATCAGAAAGCAAACAGCCCATCGAATGGTCTGCATGGACCTGAGAACAACGAGAGGTTCGCGCGTATCGTGAAGGCATTGTGTAGACATCCAAATACTTTCTTCTTCTGTGCTGTATCTTCGCCTTCTTCCAAAGATATGTTCCAGCGGTCATTGGTCTGTAGCATCAGGCATGATGGCCACCTCGTAGATTGCGCTGCCAGACGCAACGCTGCCTCGAGAGCGTCTAGAGAGCCTTTGGATCTTGCGACGCCATCTTCAGCATCTCGTAATCTTGATGAGTTCAGGGCTTTTACAATTAGCAGGATCAGCTTCAACGTCTTGCGACCTCGAATACTCAGTGCCTTGGCCTGAGCAAAGGATGCGCCTCAGTATTGCTGCAAACACGTCAGCTCCGCTCGCACAACTCGCCACCTACTGCAGAAACTTACAACACAAACTCATCCAAGCTCACAAGATCCGGCTCCGCAAAAATCAAATAAAAGTACTTCAACGTCTCCGCCGTCCAGAAGCTCTCCATGCTGTCAATCAACTTCGGTCGCTCCGCCGTCACATCCACCACACCCGCGTACGCAATATCCGTCTTCGCCGCCGCGTCAATGGAGCTGAACATCTTCCACGCGCGATCCTGCAAGGTCTTATCACCGGTGATGCGGTACAGCACGAAAACGGACTCGATCGCTTCGGGACGCAGGAGGTAGCGCGGATCCTGCACATCAACAAACCCAGGCGCGAGCTTGCGCGAGTCGATCACGATTTGAGCACGCTCAGCAAGGCTCTTCACATCACCGAGCGAGTTGGAGTGAGAGAGGATGGCCTTGTGCCAGCGCTCCTCGCTCCAGAGACAGTCATCCACTTCGGCGCCAATAGAAGTGTTGACAGGCAGACATGTGGCGGGTGTGAAAATCTCTGCACCGATACCAGAGGGCATACTTTCGTATGACCAGAGGCAACCTTCAACAAGCTGTTTCGCGGTGTCGAGCTCCTCGGGCTGCGAGAAGATACGAGAAGCGAGGGCGACCATTCCGCCGGCGAAACAAGTGAGATGCTGGCCCTGAGCTACGCGATCGTGCCTCTTCTTGTTGCGGAATCGCATTGTGCCTGGGACAATGATTTCTTTGTTCTCCGGGTTGAGCACACGGAAGAACAACACCTCTTTCGCTTTCGCGAGGGCGGCGTCGTACATTTTCCGGTACTGGTCTGTCCGGCCTCCCAACATCAAGTGCTGCTTTGGCAGGTATTCGTATACTGAGTCAGCCATGCCGCCGAGCGTGAACGTGCTGTCAAAGCCGAAGTCTTTGCTCGAAGTATCAATGTAAATGGGCCACAAGCCGGGCACCTTGGTCTTGCTTTGGCTTTGTTGGAAAGCGTCGGTGATCCTGGCGATGGCATCATACCATTTCGGATCTCCAGTGAGCTGGGATAAGCGAGTGAACTCCATGCTGAGAGATCCAACCTCCGCGACCAGACAACGCTTCTCGGCCTCTTGGTCCTCGCCCAGTGCACCCTTCCTCCAGTTCCAGCGGGTGATTGGCATCCTGTTGGGCGTATCAAACGCTCCGTACAGCATTTCGCCAAGCTCTTCAGCCTTGTCCAGCAAGACCTTATACTTCTGGCCAGAAAGATCGTACGCGCTGAGCAGACCTCCCAGGTAACGAATGGTGGTCTCGAAGACGTTGACCTTAGTCAGGGACATGGTGGTGAAGTGCACACGCTTCAGCTCGTTGACAGCCAGCTCAAACTCCGTCTTCATGTCCATGATCCAGAGCGTATCCAATGAATCTACCAGCGTGGCACCCCAACCTCCGAAGCCATTCTTATGCTCGCCTGACAATGGCGCGACTTCGTCCTGCATCCACGCATGTTCTTTATAGCCCTCCCAGGAAAAGACAAATGCCTTCTTCACCGCGGCCAAACGCAATTCTCTCTCAGCCTTGTCCTCTTCCGACTCTTGCTCGAAAGCATGTTGCACCTTTGGTATGTCGGCAATGGGTCCAGTGGGCAATTGGGTAAAGTCGGTGACTGGGTGCCGGATCGGTAAGTCCTTCCAGCTGAAAGCTCGTCTCAAGAAGCGAGGTCGTGTCAAGCGATCTATGTCAGATTCCGGCGTGAAGTTGAAGCGAATGTACAATGACAATGAAGTGAAAACAACGACACAAAGAAAGACCCAACGTCGAGCGAAAGGAGACAACATGTCGACGATGATATGGAAGAGAGTTTAATGAGAGGAAGAAGTTGGCATTACCGTTCCACAAACGGAGATGTTAGTGATATGGACTGTAAAGGAGATACGCAGAGCATCGACTGTGACTATGAGAAATGCAGGGTACCTCGAGAGATGCCATCATGGACGGCACAGACTGTAGCAGAGGCTAGCGTCACCCGCAGACATGCTTCAAGATGCTGGAGAAAGGAGGTGTTACGCGTACAGATGGATCGGCGAACAGATCATCCAGGTCCCACGATCATAGCCAGTAGACAGAACCATCTTCAGAATCATAGCACAGCCCGATTCTGCCAATTTCTGTGCATTTGACGTTGTAAAAACTGCTGCAGGAGATGCTAGATGCCGTCAACGCTAGACCTCACGTTGAAATTGACTTCGTCGCCTAAAACTCTCAAACCATCGGCCCGCAAGCCGGCGGCGATCACCTCCAAACGCGAAGTCACGGGACACGTATAGCCGATTTGAACTATCATCGAGCCATCCAGTGCACGTGAATGTTTGCTAGTATTGACACCTGCGTGCGCAGAGCAATGAAGCGATAATGTCTGATCAATATCCCACTATCTCGCAGTGCGCTGCGGTAGCCACTGCTCTCAAGGTACTCCTATGGCCGTCATAGTAAGCACGCAAGACCACAACTGCTTTAGTAGCAATCAATTAACGCGAACATAGCAAATCGACCGACTTTGAAGTGCATAGGAACTGGCTTGCGATCACAAACTCGCTACCTTTGAAGGAGTGGTATTACGAGGTATGCTCAGATCTCTCGACACGCCGACCAGACTCGTTGCTCATTGCCCCTAGAAAACCTCAGAATGGACACTCGACTACCCGCCCTTCTTCGCCTACTTCGAATGGACTCTGTCTCAAGCAGCCCGCTATGCCGATGCTGCCATGCTCAAGGTCGCCAATCTGGGCTATGACAGCTGGCAGACTGTACACTACCAACGAGCAACAGTCTTGATCACCGAGCTGGTCTTGGTATATGCTCTGCATCTGTGCGTATGCTCCTACAAGTACGCCAAGCACGCGATGCTAATGCCACGCAGATATGTCAAGTCCTCGCCTATTGGATCGAAGAAGCAGTCTCACGCCGCGGCGCTCTCGATCTTGCTTTCTCCTGGCCTTCTCATCATCGACCACATTCACTTCCAGTACAACGGCTTCCTCTATGGTATCCTTATCCTCTCGATCGTCCTTGCAAGACAGAAATCTGGTCTATTGACCAGTGGGATTGTATTCGCCGCCTTGCTCTGCTTCAAGCATATCTACCTCTACCTGGCACCGGCATACTTTGTCTACCTGCTGCGAGCCTACTGTCTCGGCCCTCGTTCGATCTTCGACATTCAGATTTTCAACTGCATCAAGCTCGGTCTGAGCATCGGTATCGTCGCAGCTCTTGCATTCGGACCTTTCGTTTACTATGAGCAGATTCCACAGGTTTTGGAGAGGCTGTTCCCGTTCTCGCGAGGTCTTTGCCACGCTTACTGGGCGCCCAACGTGTGGGCCATGTACTCTTTTACTGATCGTGTCTTGATCTATGGTAAGTTTTTGCTGTGACTCATGCTACAAAGCTGCTTCTGACAATCCTCCCCCAGCCGCGCCCTATCTTAAATTGCCAGTCGATCCTTCTGCGGTGCAGAGCGTGACCCGCGGCCTTGTCGGAGACACTGCTTTCGCTGTCCTACCCAACATCACGCCGCGCATGACATTCATCTTGACTCTCGCCGCTCAAATCGTAAGCCTCTTTTGAGATTTTTCCTAACATTTCCTCAAGACGCTAACCTCTGTCTCCAGCCCGCATTGGTCAAGCTCTTCCTCCGCCCAACATGGTCCAACTTCGTCGCAACCACCACACTCTGTGCCTACGCCTCCTTCCTCTTCGGCTGGCACGTTCATGAGAAAGCCATCCTGCTTGTCATAATTCCTTTCAGCCTCATCGCCCTCAACGACCGTCGTCACCTAGGAGCTTTCCGCCCACTCGCAGTCGCAGGCCACGTCAGCCTGTTCCCACTGCTCTTCACTGTCTCAGAATTCCCCGTCAAAGTCGCGTACACGATCTTCTGGTTGATCGCGTTCTTGATGTCTTTTGACCGATTGGCGCCGGCGTAAGTTGCGTTCCGACACCGCAAATCCGTCTGCGTTGAATTCAATGCCTACTATGAGCCGCCCTCGCTAACAATATTACTAAATCTACAGCTCTCCCAACCCGCGCTACTTCCTCTTCGACCGCTTCTCCCTCCTCTATATCGCCATCGCTGTTCCCTTGATCGCCTACTGCTCTCTGGGCCACCAACTCCTGTTTGGCGCACGTTACGAATTCTTGCCGCTCATGTTCATCAGCTCATACTCCGCGATCGGCGTGGTGGCAAGCTGGATTGGGTTCTACGTGGTATTCTTCACGTCCTAAGATTACGCCGCGCGGTAGCCACCTGCCCAGGTCGAACAACGTAGATAAAAGTCTCATCCAAAAGAATGTTCACATCCACTATCATTGCAAGATTTTCAGATAAAAGGTGGTGGCGACACAATGTGGGGTGCGCCACTGGGTCACGAAGCATGATGGGGACAACACCGAGGTGCAACGACCGATGAAGACAAAGATTTAATCTACTCTTGCTGTAACCACTGACTCCTGCTCTTTCCCTCATCTCGCAAAAGATTCTACGCAGCTCCGAATCGCGAAGGCAAGAACGCATAACTTGATCATTGCCGCCACCGTGCTACCATAGCCAGACAATCCGATCCGGCGCTCCAATGCATTTCAACACCCGATTGCCTCCTTCAGGGTCACAACCTCAGGTATACAGGCTCGTGCGAATCCCACCCAAGCTGAGTTGCGACCACCGTTCCTGCCCTCTCTTTCTCATCATTCAAACAGATCATGATCTACACCTAGTCTCTCGAGACCGAATCGACGCAGTGTCGCGTTGTCGCCCGCGACAAAATGAGCGCGATAGATGCCAGTCGATTCCACGCGGCCCTTTCCAGTGTATGTCAGCATCGAGATTATGATTGCTGAGTGCGGCGCCTCCAGTGAATGCAAAACTCTCGTGCCAATGGCTGAGAAATTTCCCGAGCACTGCCGACATCGAAAAAGACTAACAGCAGTAGCCAGTAGTCGGGCCGGATCTCAAAGATTGCTCGGGTGAAGATCTCGAGTATGTGCCAGTTTGGGAAGCTCCGTCTTTGTTGCCTCATGTGGATAACAGAGTGGTTGCGTAGGAGGAGGTCGAGATGCCGCAGCGATGACGCATTCACATTGGCGGTTTGTCGAGCAGCATAGGTAGTATTTGAAGAGCTGTCGAGTACCGGTATCCGCGCCCTCGGCCGGCTTGCACAAAGCACTTTGTTGCCTCACAGAGAATGTCAGCACAACAGCTTCTCCCCACCCACAGCGCTACGAGCCCTGTCAGAGGAACGGCAACATACACACGACCACTAACTCGATCCCGACTGCGGCGTCACAGTGCGCGCCGGGCTCGGATACGCCTCCTGACTGGCACCGACGACACGGCCGCGAGGTGCAGACTTAGCTTTGTCCGCCGGCGAGCAGAACGGGCAAAGTTCGTTGGCGTTGACGCTGATAGCCCTGTAATTCTCGCAGAATATGACGCGCGAGATGTCGTCGGTGACGTTCTTGGGGCAGACGTGGGTGTGCAGTGG
The DNA here is from genome assembly GCA_019775635.1 of Cladosporium sp. VS III D KN 1. Taxonomy (NCBI): domain Eukaryota; kingdom Fungi; phylum Ascomycota; class Dothideomycetes; order Cladosporiales; family Cladosporiaceae; genus Cladosporium; species Cladosporium sp. VS III D KN 1. The sequence goes on from JACWFN010000003.1 coordinate 127,159, forward strand.
GACGTGGGTGGTGCATTGCAGGTAGTGGGTGTACTTGTGGAAGCACATTGTGGTCGTTGGCGGCGGAAGAGCGATGGGGTGGTTGGGGAGTTGGTGAGGCGAGTGGACTCGTGATGCTCGATGAGTGGTATGTTGTGGGTGACTGATGTAGTGTGTGTAGTGTTGATTCGTGTCGAAAGCGGAAGGGCAAGATGCTGCAAGGCAGGCTTGAGTGAGACAGCCAGCGGGAGTAACTCAGGAGAGCAGAATTCTTGTGAGCAGATGCCAGCAACACCGCGACAATTCCTCAGCCTTTTATCTTCTGTGCCACGGCTTGGAATGAGGCGCTGCCGCTCGAGGTGAAGTACTTGTTTGCCTCGGCTGCGGCGACATGCACGGTGCAAACAAGATCCGGCGCACGCCCAAACGACCCGCAAACACGTTTGCCACACGTGGCAGGGTTTATTCGGAGGCATTGTTTGGCTGTTTCGGACGTCGTTGAAGTCCAATTGTTGGGTTCCGGTCGTACGAGCCTTGGATTTTCAGGTTTGCCTCGGGCTTTCGTTGTTGAGAAGAGGGCGGTGCTCGGTGTTTGTAGACTGCTGGGCTGGCAATTCCGTGGTTTCGAGCATAGCTTTGGGCACCGATTGCTTGTTCTTGTTCTTTGAATAGACCGGTGTATTTTTCGAGGGTTGCCGTTGCTAGCGCTGTTGAATGCTCCATGACTTCGTCCGCGGTAAGTATAACGGCACAAATTTGAAAGGCTCTCTGCAACGAGACTCTGGTGTCATTAGCTACAGAAAACAATAGCTTTGTCGTCACCACAAATGAACCGTACACTAGCGTTTAGTGGGTTGCAATGACAGAGCTTAATCGGATATCAGCCAGCTGGAAGCGATGCATCATCGTCATACCACAATCGCAGCCCATCTTCCACTGTAAGCATCGCTGTGTGGCTGCTGCTCCAAACTGCCCAGTCGGCCCGTTCTTAAATCCGCCAACCATACTGCATCTGCATTCTGTGTCACCAGTGCTCTCCTGATCTCGTCATCGCCCATGGATGATCCCAAGATGACCAGAGCCTCGTCAAACTTCTCGGGAGGGAGTTGGATGCACAGAACAGCCGTCGTGACTGTCTTGTTGACTGCATCCCAGAGCATACGGGTCAGTGTATTTCCGTGATCTGCCAGTGCTACTAGCTTTGTGTCGCTTTTTGAATTTGTAACAGTGCCGCCTTGTTGTTTGCCGCGAGAGTTCGAAGATGCCGCGGACCTCGCGTCGTCCCGAGACATTTTCTGGTGCAATTGTTGTAGCAAAGGCCACAACTGCAACATGCGCGAACGCATGAAGTCTTTGGCGTACTCGCAGAATATGCATATGATCTCCAACGCCATGACTTGCACGTTGACCTCGACATCCTCCAACCTAGCAGTTACTTCGGGCCACAGAGTATTGATGAGAGGTAGGAATGAATTCTCATGCTGTGCCATAGCTGGTACAACAGTACGAATGAGCCCAAGGAGTGAGGTTCGCAGTGATGGTGATGCTGAGGGCAGGTAATGCTGCGTCAAAGTGGTAATCTTGAGCAACAGATTGTAAGTCTTTGCGGCTGGAGGCGGCGCTACCTCGTCGGCTGTCTCTTGATCCTCATTTGAGCTCGAAGTTTCCTCTTCGTCATCGTCATTGTCCACTTCTTTCCACGGTTGCTGCGGGAAGCTTCCTCGGGAGTCATTGTCATCTTGTGCCGGAGCCTGCTCATCCCGATCTTCGCTCCTGGATTTGAGAAGGTCGACAAGCCCAGTCACGCTGGTGGACAGCCAGGTTTCAGCACTTGTCAATGTGCCGCTCGTACCTCCACCATCTGTCAGTGCAAGTTGTGGCGCTTTGACGCCTTCTTCCGCCATCACAGCTAAGACCTTGAAGAGCAGCTCGACAAGAATGGGATAGCCGTGGAAATCTTCCAGCGCAGCGAAGATGCTTTCGACTGTGTCTTCCAGATACGGGAGCAAATTCGGGCCGGCCAGCTGCACCATCATAAGCAATACTTGAGGTGCTTGCGGAGAGACATCGAAAGCGTTCAATTTGAGTGCGACTGCGTTCGTGAGATAATCGACGTTGTCGACGATGAGCTGTTGTGTGCTGCTGTATGCGCAGGCTTTTGTGATTTTGTTGAGACATACGATACTGTCTTGTTGAAGTTGCGGCTCTGACGTTGCGAGAGTGTGGAGCACAGGATACAAGGCGTCAATGAGCTCGCACCGGAACTCTTCACCCGCATGTTCAGCACGAAGCGCAAGAGCGCGCAAGGCAAGTAACTTCAGACGAGAATCTGATTGGCTGGCTGAACTATCGTTGAGTATTTGGATTGACAGAGAATACAACTCTTCGACAAGATCCTGTGGTCCGGTGTCGCTCTGGATGTTGAGCAGATCGTCAATATCGTTTGCTCCTTTCAGCGCAGAGCTGGTGGCTATGTACAACAGCCAGAAGTTTGCCAGCTGATGGTCGTCCTGAGAGCTGCGCAGGTCTCTTACTAAATCGTAAGTGAGGTGTGTAGACTTTGATGTTCGTCCAACGGACTTCACAAGAGACTCCACGCTGTCCATGACGTCTTGCTGACCACGATGTCGCACAAGTGCGGAGCCAAACTCGCTCTCGCTGACATTCTTGTCCAGAAGCTCTACGTGGAGAGGCTGCATCGTTGTGATCGCTGCCTTATCCGACACACTTGTGACTGCTTGAAGCGTAATGACCACACCATCGCGTAAGGTAATTCCAATCGCTCGATCAACCATCGAAGTATCAACATTGCAACGCTGCAGGGTCTCATAGGCGGCACGTATACGACCGAGCCTCTCTAGCTTGGCTTGTTCATCGGCTGATTGCATGACGCGAGGCAAAGATTGCAGCCACGCGTGCAGAAGCTCTTGAAGAGTTACGGACAGAGACTGATCCATGTATATCAAGGCCTCCAGATCTGAGCCAATCTGTGAAGCTGACAGGATGACGAGTGTTTCGAGTGCCATGTTGGTGCAGTTTGCCAAGGTCTTCCGGCATTTGTTAAGCAGCATAAAGCATAGGTCACCCGTGGCTAGCTTCACATCGTCCCTTTCGTGTGCTCTCAGCCGGCATATATTGGCAAGCGCTGGCTTCAATTGCGTTGCTGCTTGCTCCAACCACTTGGCGTCGATGACAGACGTTGCGGATTCGTTGTGAGCGGCGTCTGCGGCCTGGTGCTTCGCCGCAATTTCATCACTGACTGTCGATGTCAACAGTGTTCGCAGGATTTCGAGGCATTCAACCAAAACCTCATGGTTCCTTCTCTGGCTTGTTTGCGGAACCAAAATTTTGGTGAGCTTAGAGACCACTCCAGGTAGAAATCCTGCCAGTATGTCTTGGTCATCTATTGAGGTGACGAGGAATCTCATAGCAGTAGTAGCTGCTTTCTGAATGTCAAGATTTGCGCCCTCAACCAGTGCGTCCAGAATGGTGCTTAGTGTCTGTCCTAGCTGCGGCACATGGGATTCTCCTTGCCACAGCTTTCTGTCTTTATCGGATGCAGTCAGCGCCTCAAACGTGCCGCTCAAACATCTCAGGGCATTTGTGCGTAATTCCACGGTAGTAGATGTGGATGCGAGTCCTGAAGGCTTATCACTAGCAAGTAGTGTGCACAGGATGAGAATCTGGTTGGCTAGCTGTGGCTGTATCCGTTGTCGCCATCCTTGTGTGATGAGGACAGCCAAGATCGACAGTGTGAGTTCCAGACATCTGATCGAGACTTTCTGGCTAAGTTTAAGAACCTGTGATAGCGGGAAGAAGATGTAGTCGGCTAGCTTTTCGTCGAGTGTATCGTTGTCTGGGGGGGATGAAGAGACAATTCCATCGAGCTCCTCTAAGCCTGCTGTCAACTCCGCAGTGCTGCCTTTGGAACCGTTCAAGGCCAACGTAGTCTGTGTCAAGCCGACACATATAGGCTTGAGTTTCCGAAAGACTTGTTGTCGACGATCCATCTTCACAGACCAAGGTTGTCAAGACAGTGGTCACGACGCGCCTTCAGGCAAACTTGAAGCCGCCTTGTTATTTTTGGTCAGAGCAAAATATTGTACACGAAAGCATCATGATGCATGTATGCTTATTTTAGCATCTTGTCGTCTTACAATATGCCTCGCGTTGTCTCGTTGACAAACATTTTGTCCGTCTGATGGAGACTCGCTGGTGTTGATGCCTGAGGCTGCCACCCGATGTCGACACCAACCGACCAACCCCAGACCTCCGCATGCTCATCACCTTGCACTGCCGCTGTCACATGCCAGCGCAATACTCGAGCTCGTCGCAATTCTCTTCCGTCGTCCATGACCCCTAGCTCGACATAGCTATACTGACCATGGCACCAAACGGCGCCACGAGTCGCAAGAGTGCGCATCCTCCTTAGCCTCTCGCGACACGCGACCCAGCTAACACGATGGCAATAGCTCCAGCGCCTGCGCAGAAGGCGCGCGACAGCAAGCTGCTAGGCAACCTCTTCGAAGATCTGGAAGACATCACCTCTCCCAAGTTAAAGCCTGAGATCAAAGGAACGCTGCCCGTAGTCAAGAAGTTAGGCAACTGGGATTCGGAGAATGGATCTGGTACGCCTGTCTGCATGGCTACATAACGTCGCTGTCATGCTAATGCTCTGCAGTCGAAAAGAAGAAAGAGAAACCATCGTTGGTCAAGCGACCACCGTCAGACATTACCAAGGCATTTCCGACCGGCCGGCCGATGATGGACACACCCAAGATGCTGAAATGTAACCACTGCAAGCGCACTGTCACAGAGCATGCGATGCCAAAGCATATTGAAAGGTGTCTCAACAAAAAGCAAGAAAAGCAGCGCAAGAAGAAAGAAGCCAAGGACGCGCGTGATGCGGCTGCGAGGAAGGAGCGAGGCCAAGACAGCGACGAGGAAGAAGATGGCGAGAGAAGTGCCGTCAAGGGCGGTGCCGCGAGCAAGAAGCGCAAAGCTGCCGACGAAGGTGACGATGGGGCACCCACAAAGAAGAAAAAGAAGAAGGACGAGGCAAAAGCCAAGGCATCCAAGCCCAAGGCACCGGTAGACGTGGAAAGACAGTGTGGTGTCGAGCTTCCCATGGGCGGGCAATGCGCTAGAAGCTTGACTTGCAAGAGCCACAGTATGGGAGCCAAGCGAGCTGTGGCTGGACGCAGCGCACCTTACGACAAGCTCTTGATGGAATACCAGCGCAAGAACGCTGCAAGGCAACAAAAAGCTGCTTTCGATGCGAACGCGCCAGATCCAGAGGACGACGCCTTGCCCTCCGGGCCCATCGATGAACAGGCAGAAACAGATCAATTTATGAAGAAGCTCGCCGAAAATTGGGGAGGAGCACCACTGGTCCCACCAAGAATGGTGCCCTTGAGCAAAAAGTACGATCGTATCCGCATCAAAGGCATGATCGCGTCCGCGGGCAACCTTTTCGCTCCTGCAGCCAGAGCAACAGGCGGCGGTCTCTTTGGCCAGCAGAGAGAGACCAACGAAGATGAACCAGCTCCGAATCACGCACGCAAACCCAGCGTGGCGCCCGGAGCGAGAAGCATGGTTCCGCCAGCGAGCCGCAAAGCTAGCGTGGCTTCGATTGGTGCTTGAGATTCACAGCGGCCATCATGATTTTGAACAAGTTGCTGAGTTTGAGATTGTTAGATGCCGCTGCTGACGCTGCAGATGCTGCTACGGACAGCTCTGGGCCAAATCTCAACGCTGTCGCAACGCCGCCTCGCCGCAGCCAGAGATTGCACGCCATTCATGAGCGCAGCAACTCTTCGCCTTGAGATTCGAGGCCATTGCCGATATTGTCGGACTGTCTAAGCAGCGATAGCTATTTCAGCGACCAAGTGTTTGCTGCGCCCACTACACGTGTGCGCCATTAAGTTGACCGTTTCCGATCGAGGCTTTGAATAGGTTTCGAAGAGCCCTTGTGCTCGACTCCTGGATCTCGCGACAATTTTTCTTTGGACAACACGAGTAAACACGAGATTGGGAGATGGCCCAGACGACATCATGTCGTTGATGTGGTTGAAGACTGGACTTGGGAAGGGGAAATTATTAGGCGTTTGAGATTTCAATGATACCCTGGGAATGCTTATGATTAGGATAGAAGGACAGGAAGAAGAGAATGGGATGATACGATTTTGTTGTCACCAAAGCTCAATATCGTATGAAGAAGGTCAAAAAGTGTTTCAAGCTTTGAGTGAAAAAAAAAGTGTGTCCGACAATGCCATATCGGCAACTGTGTGTTATTACATAGGCTACAGACCGACATGACCGAATCGTGGGGCAGGGGCGAAGACAACTGGAGATTCGCCACATTTGACTCTTCGCTCTGCTATATCTTACAATCATATCTTACAAATGTCCTTCCTCTGGCACTGGAGCCAGGTTACATCTTCCTGGTATATGCCATATCGTAGCAATTTCTTTAAATCAGAGCCATACCCTTGAACATGCCATCCCTGACCTCTCTGACGACATCCTTGCGATCGCCGCGGCCCACAAGCACGATGCCGCGACCTCTCCTGCCCATGCGACCCACGCGGCCGAGACGGTGAATGAAATCGATCGAAGTGTGAGGAACAGTGTAGAGAATGACAGTCTTCGCAGCAGTCGTATCAATACCCCGAGAAGCGATATCAGTCGTGACGAGGACGTTGACGCCGCGCAGACGGCGGGCAGTAGGGTCTGCGGCTGTCTTCTGAGCCGCTTCTTTCTGCGTCTTCTCTAGCTGGGCGGCGGTGGAAGTGCCGGTGAAAGCGGCGAGGGTGGCGGTGGAAGTGCGGTCGCTGGTGTCGCGGGAGAGGGCGGTGGCATTAATGCCCTTGCCTTGGAGGTAAATTGCGAGCTCTTCGGCTTTCTCGCGCTCGTTAACGAAGACGATGATGCGCTTTTCGGCGGTGGATTGGTGGCCGTCGCTGTCGGCTTCTTTGCCGAGATCCCAGATGACTTGGGCGCAGGTTAGGTCGCGGTTGCCTTGGTAGGGAATCTTGTCGATGTCGACGACGGTGAGCTGGACACGGCGAGGGATGGCGTGGAGATTGGGTGTTGTTAGGCGGCGGGTGGAGGGGTAGCGTTTGGCGAGGTAGGTGTCGAGAGAGCGTGGGATGGTGGCGGAGCACAGGATTAGTTGTTGGAGGGATGGAGTGGCGCGGTCGATGATTGACGATGTGAGTGGGGAGAATGAGCGGTCGAGGAGGGAGTCGGCTTCATCAATGACCAGATGAGTGACACGAGAGAGGACGTTAGGATCGGACTCGGTGATGCTGTTGAGGAGATGGGGAGTGCTGATGACGATGTCGATTCCTTGGGGAGAGAAGAGGCGGTTGCGAATGATCGTGCTGCTGTAGTTCGCGCTGATCATGGCAGCACGGAACTTGACTGTATGAGAGAGCGACTTGACGAGAGCACCAACCTGGGCGACAAGCTCTTGCGTCGGCACAAGAATGATGACGCGAGGTCGGCCGGTGGTGTGGTGAGGATCGTCAACATCAGGCGAAGGCAACTCGAAGCCCTGTCCGGACTTGGATTGAATCTTCTCCGCTTCAGCGGCCTCTGCCTCTTGCTGAGCTTCGAGTGCTTCGGCACGTTTGAGCGCGTCGATGACAGGAAGCACATATGCCAACGTCTTTCCAGATCCTGTCTCAGCAGCAAGCAAGAATTGCTTCATCTCTTTCTTGGGTGGAGTGATGGGTCCCTCCTTGAACTTTTTCCTCCTCTTCCCATCTTCTGTGCCTAATAACGCGGGTATGGCAAGTCTCTGGATAGGTGTAGGCGCGATGTCGTCCAGGCCTGATAGTGCTTGCACAGGCACAGATTCTTTGATCTCATCAAGGAGATCGAACTCCTCGAATCGGTCCCTTTCAGCCAACTCCAACTTTGTCTTTGTACGTCTCTCGTATGGCACACTCGCCAAAGCTCTTTGCATCTTAAGTGCCTTCATGGGATCTTTCTGCTTGACTGGTTTTCCTTTGCCTCCTTTGACGTGGCGCATAACCCGTTTCTCTTCCGCCGCAGAGACATGTTTCGCTGCTTTTAGTTGCAGATCTCTGGGAACTTGTGTGGTGTTCATGGCGTTGAAAGGACTGTTGCGACTCTTCTTGACTGGTTTGCCATCCGGGGCATTATTCCTGGGCCCTTGCGCCACTCGTGACGATAAATCCATACGGGCAGGTTGTCGCTTCGTGAAGCTCGCGACGCCTCGTGTTTGTCGCCATGGTGTGAGGAGTGTCCTGGAGAGCGCGTGCGCTTCACAGAAGGGACACGCTGCTGATGTGAGGCGGAGCATGTTGCAGCGACTGTGTTGTGATGTTAATGCAGTACTCACGTGCTTTCACATGTCCATCGATGTTCCTCGTCGTGAACTTTCTCCCATGCGCGTCCCGATTGGGAAAGAGTCCGCTCGGCCCGCTGACTAAGGGAATAAGGTACGGCAAAACGGACGACACAAAACATGACGAAATGTCGTTTCACGATGGAAAGCCAAATGATGCGATTTTAGTGTGTACCATAGATAGCCGAACGGCGGACATGCTCTAAGTCCCGATCGAGTTGTTCCACTGTTGCTTAGCCTGTGCAAAGCAGGGCAGCAGGGTAGCTAGTTTTAGGGTGCTCTACTTGCTACGTCGTTGCTATCCGTCAAAAACAGATCGAGATGTCATTGCGGAGCTCAGACCGGGAGAATGTGGTTCTGGCCATGCAGTCCGAGATGGTTCGGGTGCGGCTGGCATTACCTTGTCGCGTGATGAACGATTGATTAACCTCAACTGCTTGTGAGGGTGAGGTTTGTGGAGAGAGCGATGGCAAGGTCCGTGGTTCTATCCCGAACGACAACAAGATCTATCTACTCATGCAAGATGCAATTGGTATAACAACGCCCATGCGAGATCAGATCTGCCATCGTCCATGTATCCACTGAGTTATTTTCGTCAGCAAATACGGAATATGCACGACTTTCAACCTTTCACACAGGCCGTGGTCGAGTGGGGTTGGAAAGTATATAGCTGTGGATAACAGGTATTGCGATTCGTACACCGGATTCCACACATCGCAATTCTCGCGGGATCAGAGGCCATGGCAGGGTGCTAAGCAGTAGATACCAGCCTAAGCCGTGGCTTTTGGCGAGGAAAGGCAAATATTGGCTCGTGAGCATCCCCGCTGTTTTTTTGGTTGCCTGGCAACGTCGAAGCTTGGGCCGCACTTGCCGCCTCGCCTGCTGGGGCAGACGTTTTGTTGTGGTCCCGCTTGGGGCCGAGTAGTGAATCAACACCTAACCCGTCCCAGTGCCCACGACCACCGCCATTCATCTCCAACATCGCCTCCAAATTTGACCACACAATACCGGTGCACGTCGTGTCGCACCGCCCTCTATCGCTCAGTGCTCGCAGACTATGCGATAATCACAGTCACTCGCTCGCACATCATTCCACCTTCACCGCGCCCCTGCTACCTACGCACGGCCAAGCGCGCATTCCACAACAAACCCGCGCCCGTCTGACGGCGCAACACCATGGACACCACGGTATGAATCACCAGTCACGAGACATCCTGCTCTCGACACACACCACCACCGCATCGTCGGCAATACTGACAAGATGGTGCGCCAGGTGCAGCCATTGCGCATTAGCAAACCGGCGTCCACCGCCTCGCCGGACAAGCAGGCCGCCATGTCACGGCCATTGGCAGAGATCAGCTCCGGCTCAACGAGACGGAACTCGCCCAGCTACAACCAGAGCACAAGAGTAAGTCTACAGACAAGTCTTCGCTGTACAGCACTCGCTAACGTCGACCTCGCCAGAAAATGCTTGAGCCTTCGCCGTTCAACGAAAATGCTTCTCCTTCGCCAACCACAGCAAAAGCATCACCTCGCGACTTCTGGTCCACACGCCCGGGCATGTCGCCTACTCGCCTCGAGGCTACACCTGACCGCTCTCAGTCGCCTTCCGCCACTTCTGCCATGTCCGCTAGGCGCCGAGCCAGCATCGAAAAGCTTCAGTCCGCTGGTCGGGTAAAGAGCAGCAAAATCTTCTCCCTCGAGAACAGAGACGCCTACGATCCTGAGATCGTCCCCATAGTTGAGCGACCCAGCGCCAACCGCCCACTCAGCGAGCAGTTTGTTCGCAACACATTCACACGTTTCGATACCATGCGGAATGAGAAAAGCCCAATCCGCAGTGGCGGCTCACCACGGCCAGCACATCTGCGGACGGAGAGCGAGAACAGCGTGGCCAAGTTCAGCCCAACTAAGCTTGCTGCCAGTGTAGCATTGCCAGAATCACCAGAGAAGGAAGGATCACCTTCGCCAACAAAGTCAGCACTCTCTCGCATCAGCCAGTTTGGCGCCACTTCTCGTGCTGCTTACGACCACGAGACTGACTCGTGGTCAGACGGTGAAGCTTGCGCGCAGACTCCTCGAGCCTTGCACCGTCACAACAAAAGCGTGACTTTCAACACATCACCGCCTATGATCAACGAATATGAAGAACAGACACCCGAGCCGTCTGTTTCAGCAGCATCTGGCTCGCGAGAGGGCAGCTACGATTCAGACGACTTTTACGACCAAGATTTCAGCTTCGACCGTGGCAGCTCTGTCGACCCAGACAGAGAGGATAGCTTCGACGATGACTTGGAGAATGCAGACAAGACTCCTGTCGTACTTCCAGAACATTGGTCGCGCATGTCTCCAGACGCAGCGCACAACAGCTTGGTCAACGAGGACGACGACGTCTTCAACAGTGCTTCTCCATCGCAGCAACGTCCTGTCCTTGGGCGATCCGAGAGTGTGGCTTCCGACGGAGAATCGCGACCACTGCCACCACTTCCTGGCTTGAGCGAGAAGAAGCGTCGTGAGTCAGCACAGGTTGCCGCTGCAGCCCAACGTGCTTCAGACGCAGCACGAAACCTTCCAGCACCTGCAAGGCGTCCAAGCAGCGATGATGAAGACTTGTCGAATACCATTCACCCTGGCTCATCTCCTCTGGTTGAGCGCGCGCAAGAAATGGAAGGGCTCGCGGAGTCCGAGCGTCCCTCGTCGAAACATTCCGTGCAGGAAGAAAAGACTGAGCCAGAAAGTCTGGCAAATGGTGCTCAACATGAGGCAGAAGAGGATGAGCATTCCGGCCTCGCCGATCTTGATGAATACACAAGCGAGGCACCTCGCATCAGCCGTGAATCTATCTTGAGGAAGGTTAGAAACACCAAGTACGATTTCGAAGACGAGGACGAGGAAGACGTCGACGGTTCGGAGTTCGTGGATGAGCATCACAAGTTCCGACCATCCTATGCTGAGCTGGCGCAGATGCACCCGGATCAACCCATTCCCTCTCGCGAGCACAGTATCGAGGAGCAATACGCTACAATGCGTCACAATGTTCAGGACGCGCCAGATGTCGTGATCAAGGAGGAGCCTGTGGACGAGAGCATTGATCTCGCTGCCATTCCAACAATGGATGAGACTCGCATGTCTACGCCTAGGTCTCCGTCTCGTCTTGCTGACTACGATCGCGAAAATTCCGTCCTTCGCCACGACGTTCCTGCTGACTCGATCGAGGACGAGACGGACGGGAGCATGTACTCTCTTGATGAGCCTGATCTCGAAAGTACAATGCTGCACCACCAAGAGGACATGGAGGCTGAGGATGGCAAAGAGACCCTTCAGGAAGCCATGGAGCTTCTCACAGTAAAGGACTACTCTCAGCCTACCCAAGAAGCTTCCAAGCCAGAAAGCTCTAACAAAGATTTCATGGGACTGCCGAAGTATATGAGTGCTGGTGAAGACTACAAACTCGGTATGGGCGAGTACATGACGCCGTCGCCTCCAAGATCGAAGGAAGCTGCACAGAAGCTCGACGTCGAGCATATGCCAACCCTGCAACCGTCGACAACTGCACAATCAGCTGTGGACGGTCAGACAGATGTGGCGAGAGCCGGTACTCCCGACTCAGTCATTCATCACTCGACTGATCTAGACGACTACGAGGATGCACAAGCTGAGCAAGAAGAACAGGATGAAGACTTCGAGACTGAGCTTGGAACAGAGCTCGAGACCGAGCCTATGCCTCAGCGACAGGAAATCCCAGAGCGCAAAGCCACGATTAAGACGGGTGGTAAACTGAAGGCTCGCCCATCTGGTACTCCGGCAGACTTCTCGGCCATGTTCGGGGGACCAGACACCGATAACTTCCCAGTACCTGCGATCCCCGAGGGCTACCAGGCACAGATCGAGAACGCAGACTCGTCGTTCGAATCAACAGAAGGCAGCAAAGTTGATTCCGGTATTGACGGTGAACAGCATGTTGCCAACAAAGATGAGAAGCGGTACGCCGGGCACAAGGTGGAGCTCAATGTCGACATTCCAGCTGTGGAGTATGAAGATTGGGGACTTGACCGCGAGTTCGACCGCGTGATTGAGAATCAGAAGGTGTGCTCACCCTCTTACTATGATATGCAAGGTGCTGGCACTAACAGTAATGTCCGCGAAAAGAAGGGTTACACTATGCGCGAGAACGACAAGCTCGTTGTTGCTTCTAACCGCAATTTCTCTGGTTCCAGCAATGGCACTACCAGATCTCACGAACCGCCCGCTTCTGATTTGATGGCACGACCGTCAATTAGAAGTGCTAAAAGCAGCCCCCGGAAGCCTAGCGCCGAGCAATACATCAAGACCGAGCCATGGACTGGAAAGCAGAGGCGAAAGAGCAAGCGTAACTCAAGCCTCACCCGACCAAAGCTTGAAGCGGCGCCGCCACTCCCCGGCCAGGAGAGCGCCCTAGGTGTCGTCTCTGAAGATCAATCAGCAGATGACGGTCCCGAGGGCGCCGAAAGAGGTCGCTTGTTTGTGAAGGTTGTTGGCGTAAAGAGTCTGGACTTACCTCTGCCTCGCAACGATCGTGTCTACTTCAAGCTCACGCTTGACAACGGATTACATTGTGTGACCACAGCTCCGCTCGAGCTCGGGAAGAGCGCACCTATTGGTCAAGAGTTTGAGCTGGTCGTCCACGACGATCTCGAATTCCAGCTCACTCTGAACACAAAGCTGCCTCCAAAGAGTGCTCCCCCGGCACCTCCTTCCGCTGCTCCAGTGTCGCCATCGAAGCACCAGAAGCAGTCCAGCATATCGAGACTCCTCTCTAGCCCCAAGAAGCGTGCTGAGCGTGAGCGTCAAGAGCGCGAGGCTCAAGAAGCAGAGAAGCGTCGCCAGGACCAGGAGGCTCAACGCAAACGGGCCGCTTTGCACCCTTCAGCATGGGACCTCATGCACGACCTTGTCAACGCTGCAGATGGATCTTTCGCCAGGTCCTACGTCAACCTATCCTCCCACGAGCCACGTTGCTTCGGTCGTCCCTTGACCGTGGACGTGCCTTGCTACAACGAATGGGCCCTTGAGAAGAACTCTATGGTTGTCAACAGCGTACGCAGTAAGCGTGGTGCCCACGCTGGTCCTGTTAGAAAGCCTCCATACATCATTGGAGCTCTCGAGCTACAATTGTTGTATGTGCCGAAGCCCAACGGTGCTACCGATGAGGAAATGCCGAAGAGCATGGGCTCTGCAATTCGCGAGATGAACCGCGCGCATGAGATCACAGAGGTCAGCCACGAGGGTGCCCTGAGTCAACAAGGTGGCGACTGTCAGGTAAGTCGGCAAAGCTCCGAGATTGAGAGTCAATGATCATCTGCTAACATGAATATCGTAGCACTGGCGTCGTCGTTATTTCCGCCTCCAAGGGCCTCGATTGACTGCTTACCATGAACACACCAACCAAAAGCGTGCAGTCATCAACCTCAGCAAAGCAGTTCGCCTTGTGGATGACCGCCGTACACTACTCGCTGACACTGTTGGCCCATCATCGCCTGCAAAGTCACACGGAGGCAACCGCCGTAAGAGTGCCTTCGCAGAGGAGGATGATGGGTATCAATATGTCGAGGAGGGCTTCCGCATACGTTTCGCCAATGGTGAAACCATTGACTTCTACGCCGACTCCAAGGCAGCCAAGGAGGAATGGATGGAACAACTCGCACAGGTCGTCGGAAAAGCCGATCCTGGCAACCGCAAGAAGTGCTGGACCGACCTTGTCTTCGCTCACGAGCGATCAGAGGGTGCGAAGGAAGCTGCCCTTGAGCGCGAAGCTATCGAGAAGCCCTTGCTCGAAGGTGCCGTCGCTGGTGGCACTGAGGTCAGAGACTTCACCAAGCCTCCTGGCACGCCGCGCCAGGATGGCGGTCCACTTGCTTCATGGCCGTCAAAGTCGCCTAGCCAGCGCAAGCCTCTTGCCAGTCAAGCCAACAGGCAATCAGCATATGTTCCCGGCAGCGCGCCAGTTGCCAACAGGGCTGGAACTCCTCCTCTTTCCCCTCGCACCGGGCACCGCAGCCGTGATGCTGTGAAGAGCATGATCTTCTAGATCATTGCCAGCAGTGCATGACGACGACCAACGACACACTTTTCTTCGTTTTCTTTCCTTCTTTCCGTTTTCTTTCCTCGTACTGTCATGGGTTCTTTGTATGATACTGGAGTCCGGGCATCTTTATTTCTGGGAACGCATTAGCGATGGGCAATTTGGCGTCTACATGGCGAGAGAGCAAGACGCATATACATACTCAGCTTCGCTTTTTCGTTAATCTGTTCGATCTTGCCGTGTCATTCTTTTCTTTGCTCCTTACTTCGTTCGTCTTCCTTCTTCTTGTAATAACGAGTTCGGCTTCTGGATCGATGGGAATTAAGGTAGTCGGTAGTGATTCGTACAAAAAGTCAAAGTCTTCCAAGAAATGCAGCAGTCCCAAGAAGACTTCATCGATTGACAATCGTGCTTTGAAACAGTTTTCTTCAAGAACAAAAAGGCAAAAGTCGTTCAAGATGTATGATTGCTCTCGGCGGAAGGAGACCCTGAGCTAGCGTGTCGTCACGCCGAAAAAGAACGTGTCACATTTAATCTCGCCGTTTTAGGGTCTGTAAAAGGGGGAAGAAGGGGGGGTGGAGAGTTGTATCGTAATCGTCATTACGGTTAATGCGCGTGAAAGGAAGCCGCGTGGTGGATCGCTTGTCCTTGCTGTTGGGAAAGGCGATATCCTGTGCTTTTGCTTTTCAGTACTGTGCAATGTAGGTACGCAGCAAACAGCCTGTCCTGCTTGCCAAGCAAGTTTCTCTGGTCAAGTACAACTGTGCTACTTTCATCGTTGGCATGGTACGCCATCATTCGCGGCTTAACGCGAGGCGCGCGAACGAAACCCTGAGACCCTGGTGCAGCTCTGCACAGACTTTCTGGAGGCCGTTTCTTCTTCACGCTCCCAGGCAACGCGAGACCTCACTTCCGCTTAGCGGCCGGTGGAATCCGAGGTTTGGGTATGCGTGGAAGAACTCAACTCGCCTTTCGCCTGCTGGATCATTATTGCTGGCATGGGAGGTTCATCACTATGGGCACTTTACAGGCGTTATTGGAATTGCGAGCGGGTGGCTACTAGACGGGGAGAATTGCAGGTGATGTGGTTGGGTAAGATTGTTCGTTCTATGAGACGGATTGCATGGGATCTTCTCAGGTCTATGTGATTGGGACGTCATGATCGGCGTCTTGTGTTTGCGTACTACTCGTGCTTCAACAGAGACCCCGTCCTCCAAAGATACTCAGATCGAGACCCTCTGATAGGTGATCTCCGACATGATGGACGTGCTGAGGAAGGATGGGACGCAGTCTGTGCCCATCGCTACACGTTCGCTACTTGGTCTCTTTCAAGAGCAGCGAGGGCGCCACTAGTCCGAGCAGCATCCGTGTTGCGCGGTGCGTCTTTGATGATTCTAGCTGGATTGCCGGCGACGACCTTGTACGGTGGCACGTCCTATTCGAGTCGTTAGTCAGTCAAAGGCATGCTCCATCCACCTCCTGGAAGGAACTTACCTTCGTGACAACACTCCCGGCTCCCACAGTGGAACCCTTCCCGACCCTCACACCAGGCAAGATGACCACGTTGCCACCAATCCAGCAATCCTCCTCAATCCATACTTCCTTGCCCGACTCGGGTCCGTTCGTGCCATTACGCACGTCAGGATCGAGAGGGTGCGTGCCGCTGTAGATCGATACGTTTGGCGCGATCAACGTCCGAGCGCCAATAGATACAAGGCAGGTGTCGATGATGGTGCAGTTAAAGTTGATGAAGACGCCTTCACCGACGCGAACGTTCGTGCCGTAGTCGATGTGGATTGGTGCTTCGACCCAGGCATCGTTTGCAAAGAGCGCCTCGTCTGTTTCTTCTGAGGCGGCCGGAGGAGGTAGTGGGGAGGGGTCTGCTATGATGCTGTCGGATGGAAGATGGTGATCAATATTGCTCTCTGATACGTAGCGTGATCATTGCCAGCTGTGAGCTGTCACTTACGCTTTCCAAAGCTCGACTTGCTTTCGGCGTGTCGTGAACCCTGCGTTGTTGAACTGCGCGCAAGCTACAGCGCAACGTCGACGGGATTTGATGAGCTCTGGGGTGAAAGCGTAGTAGAGCTCGCCACGCAACGAGCGGGCAGTGTTTTCGGACATGACAGCAATCTGGAACTCAAGAAGATGGTCTGGTACTGTATATATCAGGTAATACTTCACTTACAAGTTGTAGTGACGTGGCAAGGTCGAGCGAGATGGGTGCTAGCAGGGTTAGGGTGATGCTGAGTAAGCCACGCTTCTGCAAGCCCCACTGCATCTTCTCTCCCGATGCCGCAGTCGCTAAAACACCTTAGCTCCCACCATGTCGTTGAAATACGGCTTGAACCTCAAGAAAGCTGCTCCTCCCAAGAGGAAGACCATCCTCGACGATGAGCCGGATGATGACGAAGAGGACGACGGCAATGTCCTGCAGAACGATGTGGCTGAAGAAGCCATCGACAGCTTCAGTGCCGCGCCTTCACGACCTGGACTGAACGTACCTTCACGGTCAAAGCCAGTACCCAAACCAAAGACCTGCATCCCTCCAAAGCCACCGAATAAACGATTCAACCTCGAAAATGAAGAGTCGAGACAAGATGCCTCCGCGATGGCCGCCTCCGAAAGAGCCGTGAAAGCCGCGGAGGAGGTCGACGCCAACATCTTCGACTACGACTCCTTCCACGATGCAAAGTCCACAGTGTTAGAAGCGAAGAAGGAAGCCACACGGCAAGATGCCATCGATCGCAAGCCGAAGTACATCAACAATCTCCTCGACGCCGCCGCCCGACGGAAGCAGGATCAACAGATTGCACGCGAGAAGCAGCTTCAGCGCGAGCGAGAGAACGAGGGTGATGAGTTCGCCGACAAGGAGAAGTTTGTGACTGGCGCGTACAAGCAACAGCAAGAAGAGACGCGACGACTCGAAGAAGAAGAGAGGAAACGCGCTGAGGAAGACGAGAAGCGGAAGAAGCAGATGGGCGGCGGCATGCAGAGCTTCTACCGCAACATGATGGATCAGAGCGAGAAGCTGCATCAAGATGAGATTGACGCCGCCATGAAACTCGAAAGAGAAGGCGGCGTTAAGAAGATCGACGAGACACCGAAGACCAATGATGCTGAGATTGCTGCTGCGCTCAGAGCCAAGGGTGTCAAAGTTCAGCTTACTGAAGACGGTGCCGTTGCTGATAAGCGCGACCTACTCAGTGCTGGACTGAATGTCATCCCAAGTGGCAAATCTGGTCCTGGAGGCAACTCTGCAGATCATCTCCGCTCTTCAAACCGTCCTGCCCAATCTGCTTTCCCTCGCAAGGATGCTGGCAGTCGGGAGGCACAGCGCGAGAGGCAGAGCAGAATGGTCGAAGAACAACTCGAAGCGGCTGCGAAGCGAAAACGCGAAGAGGACGAGGAGCAGCGCGCTAAAGAAGAGCGTGCCGCTAAGAGCAAGAAGACCGAGAGCGATGTCAGTGATGCAAAGGCTCGCTACCTGGCTAGAAAAGCCGCGAAAGAGCAGGCTCAAGCTCAAAGCTGAAGAACTCGCTTCGTACTGCTCAATGCCACACCTCTAAGACACCCATCAAGCCCGTCAACAACGCTTTCTCACGAAACATGGACTCCACATCCGTAAGCTATCATCATCTCTCCTCACACGTATCTTCCTATTCTTCCCTCCCTCTCACTTTCCTCACTCACTCCATCGACGTGAACGAAATCTTGCGAACGGGATGCTTTCAGGACGGCGAGCTGTGCCCGCTTCTCCATGGCCAGCTCGTATCAATTTACAAACGCCCAAGATCAACCGCAGAACGCGCCTGTCTTTGATCCGACTTTATCTTTCGTCAGCTTAGTAAACTGTGTGGATATCAAGTTGCAAAGTATGAAGTGCTGACATTTATTTGCTTGCTTTGAAGGTGCTTGCTTGGTGCCAACAGTCTTGCTCCGCACTAGGTGTGCAGCCACCGAGTCTCTACAGATACGGCTGTTATACGTAGTGCTGGAAATGAAACGAATTGAAACAATTATAATGGTCGACAACATCTCTTTGAACCTTTCTTCGTCTCTTCTTTTATGATACGTCAGTGTGCTGATGTGCTGACGCGAATTCACTATAGTGGGAATGATGCTCCCAAGTTCTGCATTCTGGCAGCAATGATTGGGCCGCGGCACTTTGTGGAAACATAACAGAATGACAAAACAATTTTCCCGCGCAGTGTCTTCAGAATCGAAAAATTGTCAATTGTCTCGTGCTATCTCATACGGTAATCGAACAACTTCTCCCAACGATCGATCATCTGAATCATCGAATGAGCGGAATACCCGTCCTCGTGCGCTTCTTGTAATTCTCGTAGTCCTTGCCGAAGAATTCGACCAAGGAACGCTCCTCGGCTGTATTGATGCAATTAGCGACTGGTCTTGACGAAATGTAATGCGACGTGTAAGGTGAACTTCAGACTTACCCTTGATCCTGTCGTTGAAGAAGTTCCAAAGTACGGCGAAGAAAGCCACGAAGCAAATCTTGTTGCCTACCAGTAGTTGGGTGCCGATGGCCCACCAGAAGAATGCAAAGTAAGAAGGGTGTCTGGAATAAGCGTAGATGCCTGATGTAACCAGCTCATGGCCCATCTGCTTTGTCTTCTGAGGCGTGTGGTTGAAGTTGGTCCCAGCGGTCGCCATGGCTAGTGTCCGAGACGCCTGGCCAACAATTACCAGGAACAAGCCGATGCTGATCGTAGTCGAATTGACATAGCGGGCTTGGTAAGATGGGAAAAGGAAATTCGAGACTAGAATCTCGATCAAAGCGAGACTGTGTGCGGCATTGTATGCCGTGCCGTTGCTGAATAGGAGGAAACTACTGGCGCGGGCTTGAGGGGCGTTGTAGGTTGCCGTCGTCCAGAACTCAAGGAAGTGGAAGAGACTCAATGATGTGGTGAAGGCGAAGAGACGCCAGATAGGATAGCCTTGCCAGGCTGCTTGCGATCCGAGGATGAGAGATGTGGCGAGGGCGAAGCCTAGCCAGAAAGATTGGGAGCTGATGCCGGATAATGACCGCTTGCCTTCGGGGAGAAGAGAGGCATCGAAGGGATATGGTTTGCTGGTGAAAGGGCTTTGGATCTCGGAAAAGTCGTGTTCGCCTTCGTTGTGGTCTTCTTTTTTGGTGGTTGATACTGATCGACGCATCCTTCCTTCGGAAGCAGGGCCCTGAGTCCCGCTCGCTTGCTGCGCTGAGCTCTGCCGCGACGAGGTTGACGAGGACGTAGACGGACGAGCCATTTGTTCTCGCATGTATGCCGTTGGATCTGGTTGAGAAGTATCACTTTATGTCATATTCGAGTCGCAAGGCTAGCAGGATTGCGCCATGTGAAAGACGCCCTAGCGTGCCGGATGCGTAAACATGCGGCTCTGCGACAATCATAAGCGCCATCTCGGCCGGCTCGGCCCGCCGACGCGCTTCCAGACCCTGGTCAGCCGCTGCGTCACTTCAACATTCACATGCGACTTTGACTTTGTTCACACGAGCCACCGGGAAAATGTTAGCTACTTGACGCGCATACATTCGATGTGTGCTCATGGGTCTGTCTCGGGACAACGCCAACTATGCCGTCAATAGCGGAGAGTAAGCGGCAGGTCTCTGAGGGCATGTCTGCTGAATACGAGCACGATGCGATACTTGCGAGTCTCCAGGACGAAATCGACAGACACAACCGGGAGACCGAAGACATCAGGAAAGAGCGCCCACATAAGCGACGAAGACATCGCGATGATCGAGATCGCGACCGCGACTCAAAGAGCCACCGTGAACGACATCTCCGCTTTCGATTCAAGTCTGGCGTAGAGGAGCCCAAGCCAAAGAAGCGCTCCAAGCGCTCCCATTCGCCGAAAGAACCTTCACCAGGGCCCGATGCTGCTCATCCTTTTCCTCGCGAGCCCACAGATCCAGATGCGCCGTCTCTGCCATCCAACACTGCTGCCTTCCAAACGTCTCTCTTCGATGCCCTTGCCGACGACGAGGCGGCCTCATACTGGGAGTCCGTGTATTCCCAGCCAATACATGTCTATGCGCGACCCGTCGAGCAAACAGCATCGGGAGAGTTGCAGGATATGGACGACGAGACATATGCTGCATACGTGCAGCGCAAGATGTGGGAAAAGCAGAACCCGGAGATCGTGATCGAGCGGGACCGCATGGAGAGGAAACGGAAGGAAGAGAAGGAAGCGAAAGAGCGAAGACGCGAAGAGTTTGTACGAGCGAGGCAGAAAGAGGCTTGGGATCACGCTGGTCGTGCAAGAGGGTCGTACGGGAAAGATGATGATGCTCACGACGATTGGCCTCGCAACCACAAACCCAAAGTTCACGAGCCAGACGAGGATTTGTACGCTCACGAGTGGAAATTATATCTTTCTGCTTGGGATGCTCTCAAGGCCGCACTTGCGACCCCGCCATCTCCTTCAAATCCAATGATTCTACCATCGAAACGCATTCCTTGGCCTACCTTGCACAACCGACCTGCCACGAGGCCGAACATTGAAGCTTTCATGCGTCATGCACCGGCCTCTAAAGGCGGCGACGACTCTGTTGGCCGTCTACAGGCTCTCAAAGTTGAGCGCGTGCGCTGGCACCCGGACAAGGTGCAGCAACGATTCGCCGGCGCTGTGGACGAGGGCACAATGAAGGTCGTGACGGGAGTGTTCCAGGTTGTCGATGGGTTGGTGGAAGAGGAGAGGAAGAGGGTAGGTTAAAATTCGAGCCTGCTCACATACAACTTTTCGAATAAAGATTTCAGTCACGCAAGCATGTTTTCCAGTGGAAGCAATGTAATTGCTGCCCATCGTAGATGTTGTTCCCAAGTCTAGCAGGAGAACGACACAGTACTCGACACTAGCCCCGCTTGCAGGCGTTGTCACAACAATAAGATTTTCTTTGACGTATCTAAAAGTGATAATGACCGCAACACTTCGACTTCAGAGTGCCTGCGCTTCCTTGCGCGGGATTGCGATCTCCTGGAATGTCATCCTAGAGCTTGTTGCTCCAGAGGTATACGATCGTCTATATCGTAATGGACATCGCTGAAGTGTCGACGTGAATTGTCGTCGAATGAGACACCATGATACTAAATCGCGTGGTCGTCATGAGAAATAGAGCGGTCGCGCGGTTGGGCAAGGGAGTTGTATCCGTCGTGTGATCTATAGAAGTGAAGTGGTGGAATCTGATACGCTGTCAGAGTAGCCGCTAGAGTGATCGATATCGCCAAAAAAAGCTTGCTCACTTAGGGATGAAATTCCGCCACCGTCGAAGAGATAGTGGATGTAGAAGGTCTGATAGCGGTTTTCCGGCGGCGGGAGGGCAGACGAGCATCGTACGAAGTCATTATGCTTTCGGGGCTACGGGCATCACGGTGTGGTCGTCGTGGGGTATTTCTCAGGAGGCGATGGGATCCACGGGGTTGTCGTCGTGGGTTCTTTCTCAGAAGGAGCTGTACGTTTAATAGCCAGAGGTCACTGAGGTCGTGCTGCTTGTCCGCACGCTGGTCTTTTGTGGCAGTGGCATTCGCATCCTCGGAAGCGTACTCATCGCCGACTGGATTGAGCGTAGTTGTGACTTTATATCTGGTGGTGCTCTGTGGAATGTAACGGTTTCCCAGTATATGCATGAGCTGCGGGCAGGATAACAGAGCTCCGAACCATCTTCCATTTGATTGCGTCACGTGTGAGTCGAGTGTGCTGACACTCTTCATGCGACCAGACTCGGCTCGTACAAGTACTGCCTTGCCAGACCACAGCGCTTTTATGGCGATGCTGGCTTGTTGGCCATCAAGACGGTTTCTTCTGGGCTTCGAATAAGATGACGTCGCGCGCGCGGCTTTGATCTGCTCGAAAAGTCAGGGAATCAATGAGTACATGAACTAAAAATGTCTCACCATGTCGATCAGGCATAGTGTGTACGCCAGTAGCGAATCGAGCAGCAGACCTGGGGGACAAGAGACCCATGCACATTGTGGTAGTGGCACCTTCAAGCTGACACCAAACGAAAATGGCGTCAGCAAACACTCTTGTAGCGCCGACACTCCAGCTCCATTAGGCCCGAGGTGTCGAGCCAAGAAGCTGTATCTCATTGGGCCTCTCCATACTGCAAGGATCCGTACTCGGAGATATAGCCAAAAGAGTTGACTCATGCGCTGGCGCTCTTTGATTGCCAGTCCCACGAGCCAGGTCAAAGTGGTGCTTCTGTCAGATCGTATTTCTGCAAGAATCTGCCACCAACCTGCTCTGGCCGCTCTTATGTCACGACCAAAAAGATGGCAGTAGAATTCGAACCGATTCCGATAACACTGCTGACTCGCCTCATAGAGAGTGGCTCTGATCTTCACTGCTGTATACAGATGAGGTATGATCCTCGACCCAAGCCCTTCGAAGTCGTTAGCTGGTAGGACGTCTTTGACAAAGGTCATCAAGTGCCGATCGCGTAGATAATCCACTGCGGCCTTCGCATTGTCCTTGTACTGAAGACCCCTGCACAATGGAGATGAGGCCCAAGCCGTCTTCTGCGTAGGGAAAGTGAGATCGACGTAACGATGTACTGCAGAAGAGACCATCGCTTCAGCGGCCGATGGATCGACGCACAGCTGCCCAGCGCCTGAGCTCCTATGAAGGAAATCGCGAGCAGTTTGGTGGACAAGGACGACCAAATCGTCGAAGCTGGCATCTTGAGACCAGGTATCAGGCCCTAAAGTGGTCGACGTGAGCTTTCTGGGCTGTATCTCCACAAAAGGACCGCATATATCGTAGATATTCTGCCGGAAAACATTCCAGTCGACCACAAAGTATTCCCTGACAGGATCTTCCAAAGCTTTCATTTGCGAATCAAGCGCCGACTCGAGCGGCGTTGCTAGTCCACCAATGAGCTCTTCCAGCGTGAGAGGTCTGACCACGCTGGCGCCAATGACCCATTCGAGAATTTGACGAGATTGCTGTAGAACACTTTTCGGGTGCTCTTGTTCCAGATCGGCGACTATGCTGGTGTAAAGGTCTTCCAGCTCCGTAGGTAGTCGTCGCAGCTCTTCCAATAGATCGTCAATGCGAAACAAACCCGTGGCCTTCTTGATCACCTTGTACATGACCAGTAAGACCCATAGGATGACACCTTCTGCTTGCTGGCGCAAAAGCTCGCGAATCTCTCGCAAGCCTTTACCGAGGGCTCGCGAACTTCTTGTCGAGCGACTAGTAGACAGTGTATCTTCCGGAAGTCCAATCTCGTCTTGCTGGTCCTCTATAGGCTCACATGCGCCCTCGAGAGGACGCAACTCGACATCCTCTCCGCGCATGCGGCGTTCGAGGTCGACGAGTCTCGAGTCAATGAGGTTGTCAATATCGGTCTGGTTCTCATCTTGCATGACAATGTGTTGAAATCCCCCAAAATGGCGTTCGACGTCTTTTGAGGGTCTGCTCAACGCAAGAATCTTGAGCCGTGAATTGCCTAGCAGAACGGATCTCTTGAGCGTGTCCAACATCTTCGTGCGGACATTGTACGAATTTTCTGATTTCCTCGACTCGTCTATCCCATCGAGCACCATAATTATTTGAGACTGCATCATGCTCTTGGGGCCCGCGACAACTCGTGTGAACATTTGTTGGAGATCTTCTAGGGTCCACTGCCAATCATCTGGTGGATAGCGTCTAGCATTGCGGTAGACTGTCTTGCACGATTCGAAAATGCTGGGATCCTGCTTTAGTACTTCATACAGCACGGACCGAAACATCGAGACATGCGACATGCCAGTCTGCCCGGCTCTGATGCTGTAGAACCAGTCGGCGACGATGCTCTTATCAGCAGATTGTTTTGAAAGCTTCAAGACGGTTTTGGCGAGAACAGACTTTCCACTTCCTGGCTTGCCCTGGATCCAGAGGATACCTGCTTGCGCCTCATTCCATTTTTTGTACTCCTGATGAGATTTGATCCAGCTGTTGGTTCTTTTCTCTGCATGCGATACCTGGTTCCGCCGCGTGTGCAGATTGGAGAATTCCAGAGCTTTCAAGCAATCTTAGAAGTCAGCCAATGTTGCGGATCACACACCTCTAGAAGTGCCTTACCTTCATATTCTGTTCGGGCAGTGACGATTGTGAAGCCCGCCTTGAAACGCTTTGCTGCCGTGGAAGCCTCACTTTCTTCCGCGAAAAATATAATCCTCATCGAGCTCCGCAACTGCCGAGCAGCGCGACTGAACTCTGCCACATCCTCGCCGTTCAATTTCTCGACCCCGTAGCAGATTATGGTAGCGGTCCTCGTTGTACTCTGAGCGCGCCTGAGCTGGAGCAAGAGGCGTTCCCATATGAGGACCGCCTTGCTTGTTGTCATACTTTGTCGAGATTTGGTGTTTCGAGTGTTATCTTTTCGTAGCCTGGTACAGTCGGTGTGTATAAGTTGCGCGCAAAGCTGCCACAAGAGTTGCGTAACCTTGTCAGTGAACCCTGCTAGACCAGGCACCGGAGAGCTCAGGTCATCGATGAGAGGTGAGCAGTAAAGTAATTGACCAAGCGATCCTTGTGCCTCGACATCGCCGAGTCGATCTGTATCACATTCATCCGTTGCATCGACATGTTGCTGACGACCGATGCCAATGGCACTCATTGTGAAGACGGGGTGGAAGTGCACCTTGAGTTCTGAGAGACTGGGAAACGCGCAGTATATTTGGGCTGACGAGCTTCTTTTCCAGTGGTCGTAAGTGTTAGTGTGTGGAAGCCATTCAATACACTCGAGTGAGGGTGGTGACAATGTGTCGCCTTCGAGAGCACCATGCAGCAGTGTCCTTTGATGCGTGAAAGTCTTGTTGATTCGCATCACAACTGATATTGTCAGAATATGTCCTTACTATCTCATGCAAAAATATACCTACTTTCTCGATCCGAAAGGCGGTGTGCACAACTCTCCACCCTGTCGCGGATCTCCTCCCTCTGGCAATAATTCCTCGTGACACTTTCCAGCTGGGGCAATTTCTTGTACTCCTCGAGACCAATGCTTTCAAGACCTCGATCAACGTTGAATCGGAAATAGCGTTCGCCTTTATACAAAGCTGGGTGGTTTGTCATGAATTCGCTGTACGCAACTTCGGTGTCGGTAGACACGTTGATTATCGTTCCTAGCAATGAAAAAACATTGGAGTCGTTGAATTGCTCTTGACGAAGTATCCCGGTACCAATTGAAAGAAGGCAGCCAATGTTTTCTTCCAAGGACGGATGTATTGATCCCCAACAATCGCCAGCTTCGGTCCAGAGGTACTGGATTGGATTGTTTGCCCTCGTACCGCCGTCGACAAATGTGGAGCCGGCGACTTCTGCGGCTGGAAAGAATGTTGTTGCAGCTGAGGTCGCCAGCGCAGCTTCCCAGATCTTGAGTTTGTTGCGCATGTCTCCACCTCTTCGACGAGAATAATACGATGAGAAGACTTCGATGTTCGTCGTGTGTTTATTCGTCGCACAGATCATGCTGTTGCAGCCGTTAGTCACTGCGCAACCTTGTCAATACCATGAAACCACTTACGTCCGGCACTGAGAGTCCGAATCATCTTTGAGGAGCGCATCCTCATCCAAACCACGATCCAGGAGCATTTCCTTCACCCCAGCCTTGAGAGCGTCACCATCGTATTGCGCCTGAAATGCCAGATTCCAGCCCAGTCTGCTCCGCTTCTTTGTGAAGATCTTAGGAGATAGCTTCAGATAAGCATCTATGGCTTCCTTCGCCGTCATGCGGAGTCTGCCGAGCATGATCGCAATGAGACCGCCAGTCGATGTGCCACCAATCATGTCGAAGACATCGCAAGGCCGCGGTGGGTCCTCAGGGCGCAGACATTCCATGATGCGGTTGAGGATCATGAGGGAGGAAAGCCCACGTACTCCGCCTCCATCGAGTGACAACAGACACAAATCCTTTGCATTCGATTGCTCGCCAGTATCAGCCGCCATCGTCAACGCCTGTGCTTGCATGTCTCAACTGTTAGAGCTACGAGACGGAAGTCAATGTGATGTGTAAGGGGGATGATGTAGATGTGAACACGATCGCACGAACAAGGCTGACGGCGGGGAACTTCTATCATGGCCGTCATGCGACACAACGCAAGCATATGCACCGGCGCCATCCCAGCCGAGGGGCGTATGCATCTGGCCAAAAGCAAAGAAGGCTGGGTAAGGTTGTGTAACGCGACAGCTACACGCGAAGTGACCTTTGTACCCATGTGGAGCGCCAAGTTGCTCACATAACTGCTCCAGAACATTTTTTCCCTTTGAGTCCATGTCGAGCGTGAACAAGATGGAGTCTCGAAGTGATGCAAAAGACCGCGGCCATGGCCAGCTTACAGATGATCGTGACAGTAATACATCGCTGCAGGGCTCAGCTCGCTGCCTTGTGGCGCCTGCTAGCACGCCAGATTGGACCTCTTCGGGAATATGCGAACCATTGCCAGCCACTCGTGGCTGCACTTTCTGAACAACGCTTTTAAGGTGTCTGGGAGTCTTGGAGCTCAGCAATCGAAAATGTTGTAAGAGACAAAGAGGTGTATGGTACCGCCAAACATGGCTTCTCCGGTTAGCCGATCTGTGGGCCTAGCCGCCATCTCAGATGTTCAGCTCCGGTCCTCAAATTGGAAGTCCGGTGTCAAAAATTGCGATCGAAGATTGCCGTAACCAAAGAGATGGCTGGAGGCGGGCCTTACCTCAGGACTTCGGATTCAAACATGAATCTGCATGGTCAACCGTTGTACCCTAGTGGTATCAAGCCCATCTAAGGTACCTTATCAATGCTGCATGCGCGCGTGTAATTCTTGGACAAAAGTCTTCACATGCCAGAGTGTCTCCTGATGCTTATACTGATCGTTTGCTATTAACTCTATATTAGCTTTGTCTTCTACCAAGATACTGACAGATCTGTGTACGGGTCTCGTATGTAGTTGCTTATACGGAAAAGACGTATAAATAAGATGAAGCACGTTATCAATTGATGTGCTGTACGGAGACTTGTGAAGACCAATCGCACCTGTACCTGCATTCGTATCGTGCAGATGTGTAGAAATCGTCGCTTGCATCTAGATTGTTCCAGGCGTGTACCGACGAACACGACTGGACACAACTATCCACATAGAATTATGTTTCTGTACAGATATCAATGTAGTGAATATTGATCATTAGCTCCCCGCGGCGATCAAAGCGGCGTTCCTGCAGCGGCCGATATGACACCTTCCTAATCAGCATTGATCCGGCCTTCTTGGCAGCATCCTACTTCCGCTCTGCACAATCACATTCCTTCCAATTGCATATCTCCATCTCTCGCTACGCTCGCAATCATTTGCCACTATCATGCATGCCCAGCTTTTGCCTAGAAAGCCTACCGCAGAGAAGCAGGTATTGGCGCGGCTTGTGCTCGCGAGCTTCTCTATCAAGCATGGCGAGTGGACTCACGTGCATACGATAAGAAGCAGGTGATATAGATATGCTTGGCAAGGCGACGGACTGCAAGCGATTGTAGGCAGTTGCAGTGGACCATATCCGCGCCATAGGAAGCGATTGACAATGCGCAATGTCAGGCCAGATGGTGCGATTGTTGACGGTCAAGTATAAATCTCGCATGCCCCATGTCCTCTTGTATTGGACATCCAGCCGCTACTTTATCTTTACAGGTCTGTTGTTAGAGATACGGGATCATCGTCAACATGAAGGTCACAGCTGCCGTTGCTGCTCTCGCCGTCGCTGCGTCGGCCTCTGAGCTTTCTGAGCGTCAAGCAGGACACAATGCGAAGCCATGTCCTAACAAACCGGACGTGACGGTAAATATAGCCAGCAGCTTTCAGACTTTCGAAATCTGTACTGATTGTCCCGCAGTCTAGGAAGCTCGAATCTGATATCACCTCGAAGAAGCTTCTTCGTGGTGCTCAGCAACTCCAGGACTTCGCCTACAGCTACCCAGCCCGTAACAGGATCATGGGTGGCCAGGCGCACAACGACACCGTCAACTGGCTGAAGAAGGAACTTGAGTCCACCTCATACTACGATGTCACCCTTCAACCGTTCTCCAACTATGTGCAGATCAATGGCACGATCAACAGCTTCACCATTGGCGGACAGGCAGTCAACGGCACCCTCTTCGAGTACTCCAACTCCACAGATGGCACCGTTACTGCGCCATTGGTCGCTGTGAGCAACGTCGGATGTGAGGCATCTGACTACCCAGCCTCTCTGGCTGGCAACATCGCCCTCATCTCTCGTGGTAGCTGTGACTTCGGTCTCAAGTCTGCTCTCGCTGGAGCTGCAGGTGCCGTCGGCGCCGTCATCTACAACAACCAGATCGCCGCCGTCTCGGGAACCCTTGGCCCGCCTCCTCGTGAGGAAGGCCCCTATGTCGCGACTGTCGGCATTACCCAGGCGCAAGGCCAGGCTTACGTCTCCCAGCTCTCCAGTGGTGCCAACTTGACCGCCACTCTGGATGTCTTGACTGACATTCAGATCATCACCACCAACAATGTCCTGGCCACCAGCAAGTGTGGTGACAAGGACAACCAGCTCGCTCTCGGTGCTCACACTGACTCCGTCGGCGCCGGCCCTGGTATCAACGACGACGGCAGCGGTACCATTGGTATCCTCAACGTTGCCAAGTCACTCGCCAAGTACAACGTGAAGAACGCTGTCACCTTCGGCTTCTGGTCTGGAGAGGAGTCTGGCCTTCTTGGCTCAACCTACTTCGTCGAGAGCCTCACCCCTGAGGAGTCGCTCAAGATCCGCGCCTACCTCAACTTCGACATGATCGCCTCTCCCAACTTCGTCCACCAGATCTACGATGGTGACGGAAGTGCTTACGGCCTCACCGGGCCCGACGGCAGCGACGACATCGAGGAGTTCTTCGAGAAGTACTTCGTCCGCGCAGGCGTTCCTTCCAATGCCACTGAGTTCAACGGCCGTTCCGACTACGGTCCCTTCCTTGACGCCAACATCCCTGCTGGCGGCACCACCACTGGCGCTGACGAGGTCAAGACCGAGGAGGAGCAGAAGATCTGGGGTGGTGTTGCCAATGAGATACTCGATCAGAACTATCATACTGCCCAGGACACCATCGACAATCTCAACCAGGACGCTTGGCTTCTGCACGCCCGTGGTATTGCTGCTGCTGTTGCCAAGTACGCCACTTCATGGGAGGGCTTCCCTACCCGCTCTCTCCCCTCCGCCAATGCTACCACCAAGAGGAGCGTGTCTGAGGTTCGCAAGACTGTCGGTGGTGTCAAGCGCTCGCTGCAACTGTTCTAGAGATGTGATACTGCAATTTTGGTACAGAGCCCATTCAATGTGATTATGTAGATAATGAATGAATGTTGCAACTCATTGGCTCTATCGAACGTGAAGAAGTACCGCGAAATCAGGCCGACCGAGAGCACGAGAGCAGATGCATACATATCAAGTCCACCGAGCACGGTGAAGTGGTCTCTCAGACTCGTAGATACTACAGGAACTGTGACCGATGTTGGCAAACAGTCGTCACTAATCAGGAAGTACTCTGCACACAGTATCTCGGCGGAACCCCTCATTATAACATTGATGAAGGCTTTGGATAGAACCTTACCAGCCGCCTTTAAATAAACAAGTGTCTCCTGCGATCTCCGCGACATGTAAGTTGAGACTTATTTCGATATCAGTTGATACCAGCAAAATGCGAGACTAGGTGCAGATTTATGAGGTAGTACTATATGGTTCAGAGAGATGAGTGCAGTCCGATCGAAAGTATAGACTGTCTACTAATTCAAATTCTCCGCAGTACCCAGTAGAGCTTGCAAGGATGACATTGGTGCTGTTGTGTGTCATTGGGCTCCCCTTACGCCCAAGGAGCGCGGGCCTTTGAAGAAGCTCCGCCAGGAACGAAAGCGTGCCGACGAGCGTGATGCCGACTGTCTTGAGATCTTGCAGGAGCCGCTTGACTTCCGTCGCACATTCGACGGTCCACAGTACTCCATGGACATCCTGCAGCAGCTGATCCCGGACGCTGCTAAATGTCGAGTCGTCGACATCTACTCGCGCCGCCAGTCCATCACAAATTGAAGCGGGAAACGGCTCAGAGGCAAGGAGCCTCACGCCAAGTATACACAGCTGGTGTCTCAATATGCTTACTGCAAGCTCCGGGTCGAAGATTACTACTAGTTGCCCGGTTCAATGCTTATGTATGGCAGAGCGGACGGGATGCCCAGTGGTCGTATGTATTAGTGGTGATATTAGAATGACTATAGTCACTTGATTGACCACTCGTTTCTTATGCTAGCGGGCTAGACCTAGCTATTTTTAAATCCCATGTGACGTTGATGTACAATTCTAGCTCATAAGCGCACATCTCGTTGTCGTGTTATGCCAGTATCGGTAGCTATGGGACCAAATTTCTATCTATCTTTTATCAGGATCATATAGGACACTTCAAAGATCCTTAAGTGCTTACATAGTCCTTTCTTAAGCTCTCGTCTAGTTCAGGGGATACCTACCGCTGAGACGCTGTTCGCAGACTTTTAAGCAACGACTGTAGGTGGAGAATTTTTGTTCTAGGGACTATGAAAGTACTCTAGTCCGCCTAAGAACAATCTTTGCGGTGGCTCATCAGGAAGTGTTGGGTTTGCAGTGTTCAGTGCATCCGGCATAGCAACCACGAGATCATCAAAACGTTCGGTGAGCAAGGTCCAGACATGTACAATCTGTGAAGGATGCCAGTCGCTTATCCAAGGCCACTCATGCAGTTCCGCGGCTAATTCTTGGTGATGATGAATTCCAAGAGTCCTCAAAGTGGAGTAGAGGAGATCGAGCATGGGCGTGAGGTTTGCTTCTCCGTAGATGCGCATCATAGCGACGGTGGTGAAAAGGATCCACAACAAGGATTCCAAAGTCGCGAAGTCGGTCCACCGTAATGATATATCGCTGAACGAGTCAAAGATCGACGATGCTCTCGACAAGAATGCGAGATGACTCTCTCGCCTTTGGGGTGTCCAAAAGCGACAGGCCATCCAGACATGCAACTGCGCGGCCAATATTGTGAGCTCAACAGCAGCGAAAGTATGGCATTGCGATTCCTCTTTCGAGACTTGTGATTGGATGACACGTAGAGCGTACTCCAAGTCATATATCTGACCAAATGGTGGGACTTTGGACTTCCCGAGCTGATCTGAGCACATACAGAGGTGATGTAGCTTGTTGAAGATATCAAATGCTGTGTGGTGATCGAAAGATATTGTCTGTGGGCAATTGGCCACATTGAGAGACGCCCGCTGGGTTGCCCGCAGTTCGTCTGACGGCCGACATGAACGACTTTGTTGGAAAGAACTCGGAATGTGGTAAGGCAGAATTGGCGGCTGCTTGATGAGCAAGGCGAATCGGAGGTCTACCCAAACACAGTATAGCCAGGCGTATGCTGGCATTTCTGTGATGTCGACAAGATTGCAAACTGCGAGTAGATGCAGTCTCGCGGCGTCCAAGTGCGAGTCACGTACGTCCAGATAGGCCAAGAGAGCAATGGCGACCAAGGTCAGTGGGTCTGTTCTATCATGCCGTCGATTCAAGGTTTTGCCGATCTGGGATATTGCCCGGCCTTTCAATTCAATGTAGGAAGACTCAAAACGCCCTCTTGCCAATGCAACCTCTCTATAAGAAGCAAGCGCCACAAGACTCGCGAGCATGGCCTGGTTGGCCAGCGCCATCTCCCAAAGTCCGGTTGTCCAGTGGTCCTGCGCATGGCGGAAATAGGAAACTTGAGTCTCGTGCAGCTGGTTCAGGAAATACCATTGACCGATGCTCTGGACGTCTTCTCGGTCTTGACCGCAGATGATGGGGCCTCTTGGGGCTTTGACCAACAACAAGGCCACGCCCCGCGTCTGTGTCGAGTCGCTGCGTAGAGATGTGCTGTCGTTCGCCGACTCCGACGTTCTGGCGGCAACAGAAACGATTTCTGCTTCGATTCTCCGAGAGAAGGGTTTCGGGTTTCTGGTGTCCGGTAGCGGCGGCTTGCCACGCGGCATCAGGCTACGAGGTCGCGCTGTGCCATTGTTTCGATGTCTGGCCTGGCAAGTGAGCTTCCGATTGTGCTTCAGCGTGTGTGCACTGATAAGGGGTCGATTCTTAGGGCCAGTACTGCCATCGGGGGTGTCCTGTGGAATGAAAAGCAGTTTTGCCATGCGATCTTCTTTTGCTTCAAGCTGCTGGTATGTCCACACATCGCGACAGCATTGGAGCCCATATAGCCTCCACCTTTGAGAACGCACCTGACATGCCTGCTGCTGATCTTCTGCCAGACAGCACACTAGCCCCTATGCGGCATGTCTGGCCATCCAATAGAGATGGCGAGACATGGCTCGTCTCGCGAAGCAGCCACGAACTGCAGGTCAATGAACCGCCAGCCGAGTTCCTGGGCTCAGGCGGATTCCTGACGAGTCTGCCAACATGCAGGATCCAGCCATCACGCCAATCATCGAAGGCATCGGCGACGTTGCATGCAATACTTAGGGGTAGCGTGTTGGCAGCGCAGCGCCGCAGCAGACGCCACCCCTGCGAAACGCGGAGTGCGTGAGCGTCCATCTCCATCACACTGCGCCAATCCGAGATCGATAGACTCAAATGATTCCAGACCTGTGTCTTTACGGGATAGCTATCGGACTTGATGAGGTTCCAATAAATGCGTGGTCTGTGCTATGTGCTGTCCGGCAGTGGAATGATGTCGCTGTGCCGGAATCTATCCTACAGTCGTTAACCAAAAGTCTGCGGACAGTATCTCGGCAGTAACTATCCTCTAAAAGAGACGAGAGTTTGAGGTACGACTATACTAGTAATTGAAAATTTCTGAGTTGTCCTCTCTAATCTTCACAAGTAAAAGTTCAAGACTTGATTCTACCTCTGCCGATACTGACATAATGCAACATCGAGATGTGCGCAGACTTATGAGCTAGAACTGTACATGGCTGTATCACTATCCAGGCGAGCTTAACACCGCGAAATTAAGAGCGTGAAATAAAACCCATCTAGGCCTTCCGGTTTTGATATATAAACCAAATCCCGTGACTTGACTATACACCGATTCGAACCATACCTTCTACCGCAGTGACTATTTCATGTTCTCACGCAACATGCCCTCCGACTGGACACCTCCCGTTCAATTACTCCACACCGCCATGTCGACTGACACCCACAACGCAAAGCAATTGATTCAGTAAAGTACTGAGCTTTCGGCAACTATGGTTGGCGACTGAATGCAAGACCCGCCGAGCACCAGCCTCTTTGTATCTTCTTCGTTCTCTGACCTTAATACCTCAGAGCGGAACACACCGAGTGGCTGCTTATTTGGAGATTTTTCCAGTCTCCAAATCAGGTACTTCCACCCACGGATCTGTTGGCGACGGCTCATACGAAGGCTCTCCAGTATCAAACATTTTCCCTGTAAGACCTGGCTTCAAAATGTCCTGCAGTGGCTGATCAATATTGTTCCACACACTGGCGGGCCATGGGCTCAGACAACAGCGGATTTGAGAATGTCAAGATACCATGGGAACTTTGGCTCGTGGGATTGCTGTAAGCTAGAAATAGATCACAAGTACGAGCGCGCGCTATACCTGAAATCGTTCCTGCTCTCCATCCATGCGCCATGGAGTAGCTCCAATCAAGAAGCATATAGCTGCGCGAACGGCTCTTGGTGGACTACTCTTTCGACCATCAGATCTAGCTCCTTGATCTTGTGAAGATTGCCAATGACTCCCATAGAGAACAGCAACGTGAAGATTACAGACGGCCACACCGATCGCCAGAATCGCCCGTGCGGGACCGGCAGTGGCATCAGATAATCGAACATGCCGAATTGCCACCACTGCACACCCTGAGTCTGGACAACAGTATGCAGAACTCGGAAGCAGTAGAACTGAGGAATATATGTGGCAGCCGACTGGGCGACTTCCCAGTAGTGCCCGTGCCAGAGCTGCAATAAGAGGAATATGCCACTCGCTGTAAGTCTGGCTGCAAAAGTCGCTACCACAGCTTTGTGGACTGCGCATCGGATCCCATTGTTATCGCGGAAGAGTAGACGTCGACAGAGCGGACAGCAGCTTTGTTGCCGGTCTTTCAAGATGGATAAACATCCGCGGCACATGGAATGGTTGCAAGGCAACGTCAGAGGTCTGTTTTCTGACGACCAGCACACGAGACATTCGGGCGCATGTTCCTGGATATTGTCGGTATCATTGGCAGATCCATCATGACCCGCATTATTCCTTGCTGGGTGCTCAGAAGTCGTTCTTTCGAGGAACACATCGAAGCTGGGAAGGTGTAACTCGTTGAAGGGGCTGCCTGGTAGTCTGGTCCAGACAAAGTAAGCTGCTGTGAAGACACAGGACATGGCATGTTGCTTCTGTTCGTATAACAAGGTCACTGCGACTATTGCAAGAGCATCCCAACCGTACCAGCAGCCAGAGTTGAGGTCGCGTGCGATGTATCGCCGCAACTGAGCTGAGAGCCATAGAAGCGAGATGCTCGCGATGATGTAAAAGCGTAGCTTGTCATGAATGATGTGCGAAGTCTCAACCGATGTAACCTCTAGTAGACGAAAAGAGTCTCTGGTTGCCTTTGCAGTGCTATGAGCAGCGGAAGCAATGGTTCTTGTTGATGTTTCCATAGTTTCGGTTTTGGGTGGCGAAAGTGCCACAAGCAGCTTGTCTTGAGAATGCACTCACTCCACGGAATTTCGATTCGATGGATGTCGTTACTTCTGGGAATGGATGGAGGCGCTATAAGTCACACCATTGTAAAGGGTCAAGTGCGGCCGAATAAGCTCTGTGCATGGAAAGTCGACCATCAATTGTTCGCGCGAACATGGTCTGTGAAGTTGTGGACCAGAAAGCGATCTATCAAGAGGATTCCAGTTAGATCCAGGATCACTGTGGAGTCGCCGCGCTGTGTGGACGTTTTGGAAGACGCTTAGCGCATCCTTCGTTTGACTAGTTTGGAGCCATTCCTCTTCCACCGCAGATATGCCTGATAATCGCCACATTGAATACACACAAGACAGACGAGGATCGAGACGTTCTGCTTGCTCTGCTAGGGTTGGCTCCCAAGTGCATATGCATTACGTATTTCAACGACACATCGGATGAAATTACGTCTTGAGAACCTTCTGATAGTAGCGAAGGCTTTTAACCTGTTCGCTCCTATGAATGCTGAACGACCCGGTAAGGAAATGTCGTTAAGAATACGCATGTCGTCAATGTCATTAAATCCAAGACACAGAAGACGTAGGATTCATCTGGCATGTGGGAAAAGAATAGTATGTTCAGATACTGCTCAATATCTGCTGACTAGATGCGGGAGTTTTTCGATTGACTCATTGATGATCCGCAGTGCTTCTTGTAGTTGCTCATCTGTGATCACCAAGGGAGGTGCAATGCGGATGATACCAGTTGGGCTGGACTTGAGCTAGACACATGTTGTCAGAAGCTATCCGCATAGGGCGGTAAGGAGAAACAAGATAACTTACCAAGAGGCCTTTCGCCGCCATCAGCTCACACAGCTCGGTGCCAGTGCGTCCGTTCATCTTGCTCTGGTCAATAGCAATCGCATTCAGCAGCCCTCTGCCACGGACAATCTGAACGATAGGATTCCGTGCCTGTATCTCTCCAAGTCCTTCACGGAGAACATTACCCAATCTCTCCGCACGCTCTGCTAGGCCTTCTTCCTCAAGCACCTGGAGAGCACGTATGGCAACCGCTGCACCGAGAGGATTGCCACCGTACGTTGAGCCGTGAGTGCCAGGCTCGACAGTGAGCAATACCTCATCGTCTGCCAGCACGCACGACACGGGATACATGCCTCCTGTCAATGCCTTACCGAGCATGACCATGTCAGGTCAGATTCCACTCCAGTGATGGCCGAGCAGCTTGCCAGTCCTTCCCATACCCGTTTGTACCTCATCGCAGACGAGGAGGACATTGTACTCATCGCAAAGTGCTCGGCATTCTTGCAGGTAATCGTCATCAGCAACAATGACTCCCGCATCACCCTGGATGGGCTCAATGAAGAAAGCAGCAAGATTGTGCCCGGCAGCCTTGAAAGCTTTTCTGAGGGTCATCTTGTCGTTGTACTTAATTAGCTCCTTGGTTCCGGGAATCGAACAACTGATATTAGGAACCAGAGGGCCGTAGTTGGTCCTTGACATCTCGTCCGATGACAGGGATAATGTAGCCATCTACGTCCATCAGCTTCGACGACTGCACGCCCACGGATTTGATGGAAAGGTCACGTACTGTCCGGCCGTGATGGTTCCCTGCCGCACCAAGGACAATGGCATGGTCGGTAGGCACACTTTTGACTCGGTACGCCCATTTCCGAGCGACTTTGATTGCCGTCTCTCCGGCTCCAGCGCCTGTATTGGATGGCAGAACCCTCTGGTATCCAAAGGTCTTGGTGACAAGCTCAGCGAACACGGGGTACACATCGTTGTGGAAAATCCGGGAAGCAAGGGTGAGCCGCTGCACCTGCTCGGTCATTGCGGCGACAAGCTTTGGGTGACAGTGGCCATGATTCAGAGCTGTCGAACCGGGGTGAAAGTCGAGGTAGCGTCTTCCTTCGGGATCCCATACTTCGGTGCCTCGAGCTCTTGCGAAAACGACTGGGAGAGATACGTAGTTGAGAGCCGAGAAGTTCTTCTCTGTGGCGAGAGCGGTGGCACTTCTCACAGCGCGGCTGCCCATGGCAGCGAGCATGGGGAAAGAACCCATTCTGAACAATCCGGAAATCTTCAAATGAAGAGAATGAGGTTACTGGAGCCATGGTAGGATCACAGGATTCGTAAGGTCTTATAGATGCACAAACAAAGCTTCGCCTACATCGTTCAGTCGGTCAGTCAGAGACCCACAAACCGCAGGCGTTTCTCGGCGTGTAGCGTAACTAATGCTTTCTTGAGGGCGCTGTGTAGAGATCCGTAGAAGTATGATTTAATATCGTCTCACAACCAGCACCGGCAGCGCAAGGCAACGAGCAGCTGCGGATCCCCGTCTCTCCCGAGCGGCAGACGGTCAAATTATGGATCCAGAATGTGTATAAGTCAGTGCGGCTATCTCTGACCGACTCAGGATATGCAGATCGTGGCTTGATCGTGACGCCTTCTTGCAGACAGATCGCGCTACACGTGCATTCACTGTTCTGGGATATGGCTCGTGCTACGTGGCCACGGCTCCGATGCAGCGAGCAGAGCCTTGAGATACCGTGTACTTGTATGTGCAATGTTTGCGTCTTGATCACTCAGCGGCGGTAACGGAGAAGATGGCGAGATATCTTACATCTCATCTTCGCAAGCAAGGTACTAGATGTTTCGCCCGTATTTTAGTCGCAGGTGCTCGTCCCGTGAGACACGTGAGCTCGGTGGAGAGCTGCCTAAGTAAGAGCAAAATCGTGTTGGCCCCGGAATGGGCTACAAGAGATAGAGCGCATGAAGGCACCAATTTGAAGAACACGTTCACCTGTAAAGTCCGAAAGGTGAGGTTCCGAACGATCTTGACCCGAGGTAGCAGTCACGTGATCGGCCTGCTCACTATCCTGACATCCTGCTCGCGATGATCCTTTCACATTCGGACAGCATCGATGTTGTTTTCCTTTCCGGCGCAAACACGTCTGCGCATCTCTTGTATCGTTTCATGATTCAGTGTTCGCAAGAAATTGGTCAGAACTTCCCATCAGGCTTTCACGAGACACAATGCACCACCACACAGTCCATGAGTTCGAAATCATAGACCGAACGCAGCCACCGCGATGCGACGTCGGTTAGCGAAGGATTTTTCATCCATCAGATACGGTGAAAGTACATGTGATTGTTATGGTGGATGCATTCAGCGCCGCATTTCCCCAGTCTTGGTATCTTGGTGCAGAGAAGACCTTATGCTTAAACGGGAAGGTGCTCGTTCAACATCAGATCAATCAATGCGACATGCTTACCTATGCGCTTCATAACATCGATCACCCAACTTCACGATCTTACACAGTCTTACCAAAAGTTGATCACGTCTCGTCGCTATCTTCCAGCCATCACTCCGTCTCTCGAAGCTGTATGGACACTGCGCTGATTGGTCTCGATATCGCTTCTCGCCTTGGCTCACTACTGCATCCTTGGCAGTGCAGTAACTGGTACCACGAACACTTCTATATCACTCGGCGCCAATGCAGTCACTGTATGCTTGACATGTGTGGGAGGGCCTGCTGAGACCGCGGCTCAAGCTGAATGAGGCAGCTCGCCGCTGAGATGCGATAGAAGCTCGAGGATTTATAGGTTCAGTCGCCACATACCAGCCGGCAGCTGGCACATGCTCTGTTTTACCAACTCTCAAAATGTCTTCTGGTGCAGCTCTTGATATCGTGGACGCCGCTGCCGCGGACTACCCAGCTATCTCGAAGGGCATGAAAGATGAGACGGTGCTTGAGAAGCAAGAGGCTGTCACTTCGTCCTCGGAGGAGCTGACAGGTCCAAATGGCGAGCAACACCCCACGGACGAGGAGCTCCGTACTCTACGCAAAGTCTACGGCAAGGTCAACTGGGTGAGTTGCACACTCTGTAGAAGTTATGATGTTTCGCATCGCTGACATTATCTCTTCCTGATGCGCAGATGATCTACATCATCGGTATCGTGGAGATGTGTGAGCGTTTCGCCTACTACGGAACCACAGCCGTCTGTATGTGCACCCATTGCCCACGCGCGCGAGATTCGCACTGACCGCGAGTAGTTGTCAATTTCATCCAGCAACCTTTGCCGGACTCAGGACCTTTCCCTTCGGCTGGTGCCGCCGGTAGTGGCCAAGCTGGTGCTCTTGGTATGGGTCAACAAGCTTCCACCGGACTTGTACAATTCAACCAGTTTTTCTCTTATGTTATGCCCATGGTTGGTAGGTGATCAACTTCCATACAAGCTTGTATAGCACTAACTCTACCAGGTGGTTGGGTTGCCGACCAGTACTGGGGAAAGTTCAAAACCATCTACATAGCCATCTGCCTCGCCACTGTCGGCCATATCCTGATCATCATTGCCGCCATTCCGCAGGTCATCGTCAAGCCGAGCGGCGCCCTGGGGTCATTCATCATTGGACTTATTTTGTTCGGTAGCGGAGTCGGCTTCTTCAAAGCCTGTATCTCTCCACTTGTTGCCGAGCAATATGAAAACAGCCACCCAAGAGCATACATTCGCACTGAGCCAAGCGGCGAGAGAGTCATCGTTGACCCTGGTATCACCATCTCTCGAATCTACATGCGCTACTACATGCTCATCAACGTCGGTGCCCTAACTGGTCAGATATCCATGGTCTATGCGGAGAAGTACGTAGGCTTCTGGCTGTCCTACCTCCTGCCCACGATCTTGTTCGTCTTCTGCCCGCTCCTCATGCTGGGCTTGAGTAAGCATTACGTCAAGAAACCGCCGCAAGGAGATGTCCTGGTCAAGGCATTGAAGTTGTATGGTTTTGCGATGCGTGGAAGATGGTCGGTGAACCCTATGCGTACATACAAGAATCTGGCCTCTCCGGATCTGTGGGATGGCGTCAAGCCGAGCAACCTCGCAACAAAGCCGGGCTGGATGACATTCGACGATGCGTGGGTCGATGAAGTCCGCCGTGGTGTCAAAGCATGTCAAGTCTTCCTATGGTTGCCGATCTTCTGGCTCCCCTACGGCCA
Organism: Cladosporium sp. VS III D KN 1; assembly: GCA_019775635.1. NCBI lineage: Eukaryota > Fungi > Ascomycota > Dothideomycetes > Cladosporiales > Cladosporiaceae > Cladosporium > Cladosporium sp. VS III D KN 1. Next base: position 167,263 of record JACWFN010000003.1, read on the forward strand.
GGTAAAACAACATACTTTCCACAAGCAAAATGGGTTGACTAATTCCATCGACAGATGACCACAAACCTGGTATCTCAAGCAGCCACCATGGAACTCAACGGCGTCCCTAACGACGTAATCCACAATCTCAACCCCTTTACCCTCCTCATGTACGTTGTCCCCAGCCCAGGCCGCCCGCCACTTATTCGCAAACTAACATCGCTCAGCTTCATCCCCATCTTCGACAAATTCTTCTACCCTCAACTGGCGCGCATGGGCATCAACTTCACGCCGCTCAAGAAGATCCAAGCCGGTTTCATCTGCGCCATGCTCAGCATGATCGTCGCCGCTCTGATCCAACACTTCATCTACGTCAAATCCCCTTGCGGCGACCAAGCGTCCTCCTGCGACGACCCTCCAGCGCTCACAGTCTGGACTCAAACGCCCGCATACCTGCTCATTGCGTTCAGCGAGATTTTCGCCTCCATCACAGGTCTCGAGTACGCGTACACCAAAGCGCCGAAAAACATGCGCGCCCTGGTGACCGGTGTCTTCTGGTTCACGCATGCTTTCTCATCGGCTGTGGCGCAGGCCTTCGTCCCGCTGGCTGAGGACCCATTGTTGGTCTGGCTGTACGTTGCGATCGCGATTCTGACTTTCTTCGGATGGATTGCGTTCTGGTGGACCTTCAGGTCGTTGGACAAGGAGAACGATGCGCTGGACAAGTTGCCTGAGGGAGGGTATCTGTCTAACTCGGATGCGTTGGCGGCGAAGACGGCGGAAGTGGAGAAGGCCGCGGTGTGATGAAGTGATGTTCGAGCTATGTTTGTGTTGCAGGCAGAGGGCACAGAGGTTCTCGATCGTCACTCGGCGCTCGGGATTAGCGGTGAGTTTCGAGAGGGCAGAATGTACGCCATGATGGAATCGACGTTCATCTCGGATTTCCTCCTCTTCCATTCCGACTTCCAATCTCACTTGGTGCTCTGGTGGATCAACGATTGTCACAATGCACGACGCCTTCGTTCTGTCTACCTCAGAGATCGTCCGTCGCGGAGCAAACGCAAAAAGCCCAAACAAGTAATACGTCCTAGGTCCAGGTAATTCCATGATCCAACCAAGCAAGCTCCTAGAGAGAATTCCACAGGGTCCTGCACCCATCACGCCTCCTCTGCGACAACTTCTTCGCCCCGCCCAGAGACTCCCTCTTCACTTCCACCCCCTCCCTCTCTTCCCTCCATGCCCATACCGATGCCAATGCTCATGCCCATGTCCAAGGCCATGCCTGTGTCGTGTCATCGCCGAAGCAGAAGAAGCAATAGGCAAAGCCGCGAGAGTAGAAACGCAGACGGAAGGGGTACTTTTGCCACCTAGAAAAAGAAGTTATGGTTAACATAGTGTATCACACATATATTTGAACGACTTTGGGGGTTCGTCCTGCTGAGGTGGGGGAGTGATGTGGTGCGAGGATTTCTCATGGCGATGGCTATGATATCTATCGTGTCTAGCGAAGAGGAGGTCTAGTGTAGAAGGTAGAGTTAAGAGGAAATACAAAAAAGAGACATGATCTTGTCGTAAGATGGGCAAGGGACATGTCTCGAAGAAGTAGAAGTAAGAAAACAAAATGCAATGCCAAAATGGTAAGAGAGAAATCTATCGCTCATGATTTGCAGAAAAGGTAAAAGGCAAGATAACAAGTCATATCAGACATGTGTAGGCGTGATTTGGGGACTTTTTTTTTCTCGTGGTGCAAGAGGGCAGATGGTAGATAGCTTAGCCTATTCAACCACGGGTAGAAGAGTCTCTCGTACTGTAGCTGACGGCTCTGCCATGGCCGACATGGCCACTGCTGAGTCTGGGCGAGAGAGACATGGAGGTGTGGCCAGTTGCGGCACCGTTGGCGTTTTTGAGGCGGCGGAGTTCGGCTTCGAGTTTGCGGCGTTCTTCTTGTTCGGTCTGGAGAGAGAGGAAGTGTTAGTCTTTCTGTTTCACGAGGTATTCAAAAGTGATCCGTTAGATCAGGAAATAAGGAGAACTTACCCTCAACAGTCGCACGCCTTCGGCACGAGTCTCACGCATCATCTTCTTGAACTCCTGGCGCATGACGGAGACGCTGGTCGTCTCGCGGGGCGGCAGAGCACTGGTGCGTTCGCCAGCAGGTGTACCACCAGGGCTCTTGTTGCCGATCCAGCGTACACGCTCATCGCTGAGTTGGCCTTCAAGCGCCTCGCAGCGGTCCCTCAGACCATCAATCAGCGCGTCAAGCTGGCCACGCTCGTGCTCCATCTGCAGCGCCTCGCGCGTCAGGTCTTGGAAGTCGACGGTCATGGCCTGCAGCTCTTGCTCGAGAGCAGTGGCGCGAGAAGTGTCGCCGCGCTCAGCCTTCAGAGCTGCCAGCTCGGAAGTGATCTCGGCGTTCTTCTGGGAGAGGATTTGGATCTCGCTGCCTTGGGCTTCCTTTGCGCGCTCGGCGCGAGAGCCGTAGGCACCGTCGAGCTCGGCCTTGGCCATGGTGAGCTCTGTGCTGAGACGTACGACCTCTGACTCCACTTGCTCCATCTCCTTCATTGCAGCCACGTGCTTGCGCTCTGCTTCCTCCCGAGCGGCGTTGGCGGCAGCAAGTTCGAAGGTCAGATCCGCATGTTTGGCCGAGCCAGATTCCATATTTGCGGTTTGAGCCTCGAGTTCTTGGATTTCTTGCTGCAAGTGACCAGTGTGCTCTTGCTGTGCCTGCAATTGACGTGCCATTTCCTCGCGTTCCTGGTGCTTTAGCTCTGCAGTGCGTCGAAGTTCGGCAAACTCGTTCTCAACGTTGAGAAGCTCAGCCTTGAGCTGGCTGACTTCAGTCTCCGCTTGCTTGTGGTGTGCCATGGCCTTCGCAAGCTCGTCCTGCATGAGCTCGCCATTGGCGACAAGTTGCTCGTGCTTCGTGGTATATTCTTCAATTTGACGGTCCTTCTCAGCGTCAGATTTTCCGTTCAGTTCGCGCTGCTGTTGAATCTGTCTACGCAGAATGTCATGCTGCTCATTGGCGGCAGATGCGCGGTTGAAGAGATGCTGCACTCTTGAGCTGAAAGCCGCCAGAGAGAACGAGTCTGTTAGTGGTGATCGTGGCATTTGATCAGCACCTGAGAAGCGTCCCTCGTCGATGGGTGGCGTGCGGAGCAGAGATTGTTCAGTCTGCATGATCTCCCAGAGTCCACCAATCGTCGCTTCGTATTCATCGAACTTCTTGTTCTTCTCCATGCTGTCCGGTGATGTCTCGCCGCCTTCACGTGCGCTTTGCATCTCATCTGTGTGGCGACGGAGGAGTTGCTCAATATTAAGGAAGCTCTCTTCCAGGTACGCCAGTTGAGGTTGGTATCCGTGCCCTGTCGCCTTGGGAGGTTCTTCGAGATCGGTGATGGATTGCGCAGCCGGTGAAAGCATGAGAGTGTTGTACAACTGGGTGTTGAGGCTCTCCAGCTGTTCCTCGACAGCATTCCTGGTTTGATATGAGGTTTCCTGGATGTGTGCGAAGTGCTTTTTCGATTCCTGCTGCTCCTGCTGCAGCGCGCGGAGATTGTTCTCGAAACGATCGAAGTCAGAGTTGAGCTTTGCAGCAGCATCATTGCCATCTACAGGACTGTAATGAGGCTCGGGAGCTAATGATACTCCGCGAGTCTTGCTTGCCTCGCTGATGACACTCCTCAGCTGATTGTTGAGGTGTTCAATCCTAGTCTGCATGCTGTGAAGCTGCTGTTCGTGTTCTTCTTGCAGCTTCTGTGGGCTGGACCGCTTGTGAAGCTTGTTGTTCGCATGTGCTGGTTTACTAAGCAGGATATCACGAATGCCGTCAAACTCGTCTGGTGAATATGCGCTGGCGTCGTCCTCTTCCACTGCGCGTGAAGCACTTGCCGTCTCTTCGATTTGCTTGCTTTGCTGCTGAGCCAGTACCGCGGCGGTGTGTCGCAAAAGCTTGCGCTCGGCAACTTGTCTACGATCCAGCAAACTCTTGATTATCTCGTTCAGTTCATCAACCTTTCGGGTGCTCGTAGCCAGCTCATTCTCAGTCTGGCTTAATGTCTTGCCGTCATTACTTGCGTTGCTACCGCTTCTTTGCCTTCCACCGAGCAAACTTTTGCGAGCCTTCTTAGGGCTGTCCGGATTTTGTGGTGAATCGGCACGACTCGAGTCGTTCGAATATAATCGCTGTAAATTTGTGGCAGCATCTTTGACTTTGTTCTCCAGAGCCAGCTTCCGTTGTGTGCCATCTATACGCGATTGCAAGCGCGTAAGCTCCTTCTTGAGATCCTCCACTTCTTCCAGAGTCAAGATAGCGAAAGAGTTCGAATCCAGCATGGCAGTCTCATACAGCAAATGCCTGCCAACAACATCCTGGTTCTGGTTTCGTACTTTCGTGTTGAGCGCCATTGTGAAGCCTGCCTGATCGTCGGGCGGTGAGTTGTAGTCGTTGCGATTGAAGACGGAAGCGTCCAGGGCGGCAGGCTGGACAGCCGGCTTGTACTCGCTGCTGGAGTTGGAGCGCTGCGGCGTCAACGGGTAGGAATCCCACTCTTCATAGCCCTCTCCGTGGTATGTGGCCTTCACACTGTGTACCATGTTCCTGCTGTCGGTCTCGTAGGAGGCGCGGTGAAGCACCAATGGCTTGTCGGAGGTGTTTCTAGCGCGTTTCAGTGCTGCTTCTCTTCAAGGATCACTGAGCGCTGGCAGCATGAGCTTGAGGGTGGTAGGTAGAGAGCAGTAGTGTTTCTGCGTACACGAACAGGAGGCCCAGCTGTTCGTGTCAGGTTCCCGAGTAATTGGCCGGGAGAAGGCGGCAGGGATCAATCTTCGGGCGTAGTGGGATCTCCACGCGCCGTTGGAGAATGCTTGTGACGCGAGGCTGTCGATAGGCGAAACGGTTGCTGGTAGAGATGCGTCGGTATACACACAGGAGAGAGCAGTACTGCACAAAGTGCCCAGCAGGACAAATACAGCGATCGACCGCTTACAGACGCGGCATGCAGGGATTACGCTGAGGTAGGCAAAGTGTCGAGGGTACACGGCGGATAGCGGGTGTGAGGCTGTACAGCGGGCTGGGCTTTCCCAGCTGCGCTCCAATCCAACCACGCAGCAATTCAGGGGGCACTGCAGAAAGGCCCACGACTCACGCTACCACGCTTCTCCCGATATCCGTCCCAGACAAGCTCCACTGCGAGATGAGCCGCTATACGACGGACGTCCCTGGCGCGTCTTCACGACCACGAGACAGACGCCGCCTCCAGGGACTTGTCGCCGCCTGCACGTGTTTTTGTCTCTTAGTGTGACGAGGCCAGGCCTCCTGTTGGGAAACGCCACAACGTCGCCTACTATAATATACCTCTGCTACTCTTATCGACACACGCCTCCGCGGGCTCGAGTCCGCGTGTATACCAAAAACATGCTTCCGCTTATTAGATTGCATTATTGTGGTTGAAGACGCACTGCAGCTGCTCTGCCTAATCCAAGCCTCGTAGCGCGTCCAGAAGCCGCACCATCCCTCATGGAAGCCCACTAGCCTGCGATTTCCGAGCTATTTACGGAGTGCATGTCGATATTGTGCAGCCTCAAGGATCTGTATGCTTGTACGCGACCCCATCATCGTGGCACATACCGCTGTTGGGACGTCGCCAGTACAAGCGATCGAGCTTTGGACTCGAATCCTTCATACCGTATCGGCCGACAACATGTGATGCTTCAGCCTTGAGTGTCGACATGGGAGGATAAGTAGCATGCAGTTTCCCTGCCATTTCAATTATCTCAATCATCGCTTCTCCTCACTCTTTCAGTCGGACAGTCCCCTTGAACCATCACGATGAAGTCAATCTCCATCCTCGCGCTCGCTGGCATCGCCGCCGCAACTAACTATGCCGACCTTGTAATTCCCTATCTTTCTACCCATCAGCCCAATGGCGACAAGTTCAGCTACTACAACATCGACTTTAACGTCACCACCCAGACTGGAGGAGCTCACACTGCGTGGTGCTTTGCGTAAGAATATTTCTTGAACACGAATGGTCTTTGCGTCTCATACTAACAATGCTTCTGCAGCTCATGGGGCGACGATCCCAGGCAAACACCAGTCAACAAATGGATCGCCTGCACCACCCAGCAAGGTGGATCGGAGCTCAGCGACATCTCTTTCCAGCTCCCTCAACAACTTCAGATCGGCAACTTCTACCTCACCCTACAGCAGAACTTCACCGAAACCATGTTTGTCCATCCTTGCCACTCCCACAATCAAAACCAAAACCAGAAACTAACCCGATCCTCCTCAGCAACAAGGTCCAAACACAAATGCTCACCACCACCTCACCCTTCCACATCTCCAACACCACTTCTTCCGTCCCCTACAATTGCACCATAAACCCCTACATGAACCCCTGGAACATCCACGCCTCAGGCGACTGCGCCACCACCCTTCCTCTGACCCTTCCCGTCACCAATGCCTCGCCAGCCTGCCAACACGCCAAAACAGTAACCCTCACCTTCCCCGTCCAAGTCCGCACCGACTACGGCGACAACATCTACATCTCCGGCTCCATCCCAGAGCTCGGCAACTGGGACTTATCGCGTGCTGTTCCGCTCAACGCTAATTCATATACGAGTGCGCCTAACGGCGATATCTGGACTGGTGGTGATGTGAAAGTTGCTGCTGGGACGACGTTCCAGTGGAAAGTCGTTCAGAAGAATGCGGATGGGACGTGGTTGTGGGAGTGTGGGGAGAATTGGTTTTCTACTGTCGACAAGTACACTTGCGGGCAGCAGACGATTGGGAATAACCCGACTTGGATGAGATGCGGAAACCACTAGGGTCCTTGTCTACTGAAGCGATGAGATTGGAGATGTTGAGAATGGTACCTTATTCATGGGAGATGGGCGATCGCGTTGGGGTCCTTCGATAGACTTTGATCATGCATGATTAGAGGGTGGTATCATTGATTGATAGGCTCCATCCGCTGGTAGCCTTAAACAATGCAAGCTGTCTCAACATCAGAGTACTCATACCTTGCCCGAACAGAAGCACAAGCTCCCCAAGCTACACCTCCCCAGCATCAGGCGGCACAGCAATCCTCCCACTCGCCACCTCCACCGCCGTCCCGCCCAAACACACCGATTTCACCCTCCGACCACCTTCCCCATCCACCCCAACTTTCACATCAACCAAAATCCTACTCTCCCTCCCCATCTCCACACCCTGCGTGATTTCAAACCCAACCTCGTCCTCCCCCTCACCACTCCTATACAGCCCCAAATAGCTCGCAAGCGCACACGCCGCACTCCCCGTCGCCGGATCCTCCATCGCAGGCACGGCTTTGATCATCCTCGTGCGAATCCGTCGCGCGTCCAGCCGCACGTAGTAGTACCTTCGCGTCACCCAGCCCGCCCGCCAGCCCTTGTCTAGCAATTCGACGGGCAGCTCTGGCGCGACGCCTACGCGGACAGCGGACAGGTGGGCGAGAGATGGCAGCTCGATGAGGGCGAAGGTCATGCCGGGGACTATGCTGAAGAGGGGCGCGTTAAGTTGCGCTTTGGCAATTTCGAGCTGCAGAGCGTTTCCTGCTGGGTCTAGAGTTGGTAGTGGGAGTGGCGTGCTGTGAAGGTGGACGTTGTGTGGGATGGCTGCTCGCACAGTTCCAGTTGATACTTGCTCGATCTCAATGCGGCCTGCTTTCGCAACCAAAGTCTTTACGCCTTGCGGTTGGAGATGCACGGCTGTGCCTATCGTTGGGTGGCCGGCGAAGGGGAGCTCGGCTTGGGGCGTGTAGATGTCGAAGGTGCGTGAGGTGAGGTCATCATCTTGGTTTGGGTGGATGAAGACGGTTTCTGAGAGGTTGAATTCGCGGGCGATGCGTTGTTTTTGGGTTCCATTGAGGTTGATGTTTGGTGGGATAGAGACGATGGCTAACGGGTTTCCAAGGAAGGGGGTGGTGGTGAAGACGTCGAGGATGTGGTAGGGGAGGGTCATGGTGTTTTGTTCTGACGAGGTCTATGATTCTTATGGAGATCTGTGAGGAGATCTTGCTCAGGCTTGCGAGTTGGGCTGAAAGGAATGCGTCTGCTCATGGAGTTCAGGTGGCCAAGATTTATGTGTCACTGCGTGTAAATGTGACTCAAGAAGTTGTATCTGTTGGAAGGGTGCTGTTTTCTGAGGTCTAGCTGATACCGAACCTTTTCGTTTTCCTTTCCTACACAAACATTGATCTCCGGTACCAGGTAGGCAGACAGATTTGTAAAACAATGTAGGCACGTCGCGAAAGACATGTCGAGTTGACAAGACAGAATGCTTGTCCCAAGCCAGACTGGCTGCTGAGTCAGCAGTCAGCGCTGATATTCTCAATGTCAGCGACACTTTGGCGGCATTGCTCGTACTTTCCTCACTCCATGTTTCCAAGTCTGCAAAACACACGGGTTTTGATGTCGAATGCATCTCACAGACTAGGTAACCTACAACTGCCGTGACAGCGTCCGATGTCATCACATCTCACGTCGTCTGCGCGGCTCCGCGACTGACGATCTTCGACGGATCAGGCATCCCGGGCCAAGCTTGCACCGCAACACCAAGTCTCTCGCATCGTGATCTTGACCGTCTTGTCGCCTTCTTGTTCTACGAGACCTTGTCGTCAAGATGCTCAGAGCCGCCTCGTTCTTTGAAGATAAGACTGTCAGTATGATCAGTAGCGTTCCGGGATCAAAGCCAGTACGTGAAGATGGCCAAAGGCTTCGAGCCAATCCAAAAGGATGCCCCCGGAGTTGCATCTGATATCAGTCCTGTCGGAGACGGATCCGTACGCCGCGCTACCCATGCATATGACATAGACGACAAGACCATGCTCGGGTGCGATGCGACTGCACTGAAGCGTGGCGAACGTGGCTATGAAGGAGTACTTGAATTTATACATAACCGTCCTTCTTGCCGCCCGTCCATCATTTTGAGGTCACCTTTGCACAACCATTCAAGTTGTTGGCTCACCTAGTCGTCACCATGCCTCCACCAACTGAGAAAGTGGAGCGTATACAGAATTCGGACGAGTCGCAACATACAGCCTCAAGCTCCGATAAAGTCGAACGTGATGTTGAGAAAGGCGAAGACGCATCTCCAGAACGAACGGAGTTCAACGAGCACGCCAGAGCATCGAGGGGCGGCAGTCTTGCTGCACTGTCTCAGCGTTCTGGACGATCGCAGAAGTATACCGATGATGGGAAACGTATCATGCAGGAAGAGGACTGCTGGGATAAGCTGGGCTATTCATGGCCTACATGGAAGAAGGTCAGGATGATCGTGGATTGTCCATATTTAGGAGCCATCACTGATAATCTCGCAGTGGATGCTGTTGACATCGATCTTCTCAGTACAGTGAGACCAGCGTCCGAACCGTAGGAATCTCCTTTCACGTACTGACTTTAGCTACAGGGTATCAATGAACTTCAACACCTCCGTCTACCCAACCGCCATCCCACTCGTCGCCGAAGAATATGGCGTCAGCGAGCAGAAAGCACGAGTCTCACAGCTTCTACTACTCGTTCTGTACGCTTTCGGATGTGAGTTATGGGCGCCATGGAGCGAAGAATTCGGACGCTGGCGCATCCTGCAAGCCTCCCTTTTTCTCGTCAACATCTGGCAAATTTTGTCTGCGCTCGCTCCAAACTATGGAGCTCTCCTGGTCTCTCGCGGACTTATCGGATTGAGCATGGCCGGCGGATCGGTGACTATTGGCATGGTAGCGGATCTTTACCAAGCGGATGATCAACAATACGCCATTGCGTACGTTGTCTTGAGCTCCGTCTTAGGCACTTCTATCGGACCAGTGGTCGCAGGTCCGATTACTCGATTCTTGCCGCTCGCTTGGAACTTCTGGGTCCAGCTCATATTCGGTGTGGTTGTACAGGTTGTACACTTCTTCATGCCGGAGTCTCGATCAACCATCATCATGGACAGAGAAGCCAAGCGTCGTCGCAAGCAAGACGGAGAACAGATCTGGGGTCCCAATGAAGTGAAGCATCCTCGTGTCAGCGGCAAGGAGTTTATGATCACGTGGGCAAGACCTTTCGAGATGTTCTTCCGCGAGCCGATTGTGCTGAGCTGCTCTCTACTGTCTGGCTTCAGCGATGCGCTCATCTTTACTTTCCAGGAAGGATTCCATCCTGTGTATGAGAAGTGGGGCTTCGGCACGCTTGCTATCGCATGGGCGTTCATTCCTATTAACGTTGGCTACTTCCTTGCGTACGCGAGCTACTTCCCATGGATCGCTCGGGATCAAAAAATGATCAAACAGAATGGCCCCGGCTCGCTGCAGCCCGAACGCCGCCTATACTGGCTCTTATATCTCGCGCCACTCGAGTTCTTCGGTCTCTTTGGCTTTGCCGTAAGCGATAAGACCCTCAAAACATAGCTGCCCAAATTGATGCTGACTACTCGCTCACAGTGGACCTCTCTCGGCCCGCCCCAAGTCCACTGGTTCGGACCCATGTTCTTCTCCGCTCTAATCGCAATCGCAAACTACGCAATCTACATGAGCACAATCGACTACATGGTCGCAGCCTACGGCGTCTACTCCGCTTCAGCAACAGGCGGCAATGGCTTTGCGCGTGATTTCCTCGCTGGTATCGCGGCAATATATGCTACACCGCTGTATACCAACATCGGTGCTGGTAGTGGCTATGAAGTCGAGTATGCGTCGACGATTCTTGGGTGTTTGGCGTTTGTGGTGTTGATTCCGGTGTATATCATCTATTGGAAGGGTCCGCAGATTCGCGCGGCGTCGAAGTTCGCGCAGAGTTTGGAGGATGAGAGGAAGGGTAAGGGTGGGCGTAGGTTGAGTGAGGCGCCGAGGGAGATGTTGGAGAGGTACGAGGAGGGCCATTGATTGAAGTAATTGTACCATTAGGTAGCAACCATCGGTCGTGGCAGAGTATCCACAATCTCGGTCGTCAAACGTGGTTTTGATATTTTAGAACTTTGACCTAAGTTTAACTTCCTGCGCCTGAAGACTCTCAATAAGCTCTCTCCGAAGCTTTTTGGTCTTCGAGGGTTTGAGGCAGGATGTCAGGGTGTCGAAGTTTCACATACGATAATTGGTGGTAAGAGAGGACGTTCGTTTCCTGTCCTGCTGCATGATACTTGTATGGGGCTCACTTATCTCGGTAACGTCCTGGCATATTATACACGACACTGAAATCTCTAGACAGCATCTGTGTATCGACACCGGCGACTCTTGATTGGCATTCGGCCTCTTCCGTATTCAGACTTTACGGCAAATCGCTGTGTTGCCCTCCATACTCAGGGTTCGGGTTGGGGTGTTCCTTATCGGGCTCGATGTCACATGTCCACGTGCAAGTATGATTCTGCGTTATTGCACGTGCTGTTTCTATCATTTCCGATGATGAGAAGTCCAGACGCCGTCATGAGAAATAGTTTCAACGCTTCGTCGCCGTGATACGATGAAGAAACCTTGCGAATCTGGAGATTCAGCTTTTGAGACTCAGATTGCGACTTTCGCAATCAAAGCCTTGAAAACTGCTTGTCAATGTTCTAGCGCATGATGGTCATGCTGAGTGTTATTGTGATTTCGTCCAGTATCTGGGTATCTACGTCCCATCGTTCCATCGCAGAAGTCGTCGTGGAATCCTTCTGATCAAGATCAGATGACATGGCCTTGGGAGTCTGATGGTCGCCTTGCAGCTCACGATGAGGTACATAGTATTGTAATGGTGTCGATCGTCAACCAATCGTGAATCATAAAGGCGCTTTGACGGAGTGGTTAACGTGCATCCCTGCTAAGGATGTCCCTTCGGGGGCGTGTGTTCGAATCACACAGGCGTCGATTCTTTTGCTTTTTGTCTAGCCTGATCGCACAGTTGATCAACAGGCCAGACAAGTCTAGCCTTTGTGCGTCCCTTGCAGCGAGACTGCCCATGCGCGCTCGCGCACGCATTTTAATCCTATTCGAGACCGACAAGCGAATCCGAGAAAGTGCATCGATGCTTGCGTTCGCTTGTGGGGCGTAACAACAAGGGCGGACCACGCGTTCTTCTTGACTCCGGCGTCCGATCTGCGTGTTGCACGTTTCAGGGAAGACCGCTTCAGCTCGCCAGTGGTGGTACTATTCGAATGCGTCTCGGCACACGGCATTGAAGGATTCTGCTCTAAACAAGCTTATCTCGCCTCGAATGAGCTTCGCGTGTGACTCGTACGATGCCATCCGGCAGCACGGTACCACCAGGAACATGTGCTACCACGCGGCTATGTCACCTGTAGCTTGACTCATCTGTGTTGCTGCCTAGTAAGGTACAACATAAAAGCTCCAAGCTGTTGTGAATAGGGAACAATTAGTTGAATCATCAATCGACAGACCATGGCTGACGCAAAACACAAACCTGAAGAGACCTTCAAGGCCTACAAGACGGATGAGAGCAAGCACTATGCACAAATGCGCATGGCCTACCACCCAAGCGTGTACGAATGTGTCATCGCACACCACACAGCTACTGGAGGCCACTTGAGCAGCCTTCTCGACGTCGGCTGCGGCCCAGGTCTTGCCACTCGCGACATAGCTCCGCACTTCGACCATGTAACGGGCATCGATGCGAGTGAAGCCATGATCGAGGTGGCCCGAGGCGCGAACATCGTCACGAAAACGTCTGAGCCTGCGCGCTTCGAAGTAACCAGCGCAGAAGACATGGGAGGCATCGAAAACAACAGCATCGACTTGATCACAGCTGCGCAGGCCGTACACTGGTTCGACATGCCTGGTTTCTGGAAACGAGCCGAACAAGTCTTGAAACCAGGCGGAAGCGTAGCGATGTGGACTAGTGGTGAGATGGCTGCGCATCCAGACACTCCAAATGCGGCTGCTATCAACGATCTCTTCGAAAAGTTCAAGACTGAAGATCTCGGACCGTATTTCGAGCGTGGCAACTATCTTGTCAAGGACGGATTGAAGAGTCTACCGATGCCATGGGACTCCACCCCGCCAGTCGAAGCTTTCGCCCGAGACTCTCTCTACCGCAAGGAATGGGGCCCCGACGAGCTGTTCCACGTCGGTGAAGACGTCCCGGTTAGTCTTGACTTCATCGAAAAGGCTTTCGCGACAAGTTCACCGGTGTCGAGATGGCGAAAGGCACATCCTGAAACTAAGGGAACGGAGCAGGATGTGGTAAGAGCCTTGCGGAACGATATTGCAAAGCTGTTACGCGAGGCTGGGGTTCCTAAGGGTAAGAGTGTGCTTAGAGGAGCTGCTCAGGGTGTTGTGATTATGGTTCAGAAGTCTGCGGCTGAGTAGGGAAGGATATTGGTCTTCAAGAATGATCTCGCTGGACGGCCGTCTTTGGTGAGGACACTATGTGAGAAGTAAAGTGCTGGTAATGATATCGAGCGATCGAGAACGACATATCATCAGATGCAAGTTCTTTCCGTCTAGGCTTCGAGCTGTGTTGAAGCCCTGGGAGCCTGGAAGGCTGCAGTACAGCAAGGCTGCCAACATCACTGCAAGGTGTTGGTGTTGCCTATGATCACATGATACCATCTTGATAAGTGCCTGATCACAGTTGCTGGATCATACGGGTCATTCTGTAATGCGCACAATTGTTCCGTGCCGGAGTTGAAGTGTCTTATTCATGGCACGAAAGCTAATATGGCCAGTCTTACCATGGCTATTGTCTCTATTGTAGCATTGCACTCTATTCTTTCTTGACACACTTCATACAATGTCAATTCACTTTTTATTATTGTCGCGACTTATTGTTCTTCACTGGGCAAGGCATCTGCAGGCACCAGCCCCCTCTCGAATGCGGCTAGCGGCGCACGGCCGGTGCAGCTTTCGCTTCGCCAACACACGCGCTGTCTGCTTTGACATACAAGAAAGCTGCCGACAGCTCCATCGCGCACCGCGTGCCCTCTGATCGACCCTCTCTCTTTTCAGGTGTACATTACGACCGCCTCTGCCATTTGCGTCTTCAAAAGCGACTTCCTTTGGCGCCTCGGCGACCTCGCACTCAAGTGACGCTCTCTCACGACCAAGCGCGTCTCCTACTTCACTTTTACGACACCAAACTTCTCGCATCGCGCCAGTGGCTCAAGCATTGAGCCTCGAGCGCATCAGCGCAGCTTAGCACGCGAACATGTCTTTCGGGTTTGGCAGTGGCAACACCGGCTCAACCTTTGGCGGCTTCGGCGCTTCGAATAATAACAATACCACCAACACTTCCGGCGGCTCCCTCTTCGGCGGCAACACCTCGACAGCAGGTGGCTTCGGTGGTGGAGGCACAACTGGCGGTTTCGGCAGCGGCAGCACGAGCAACCCCTTCGGTCAGTCCCAGAGCAAGCCAGGCTTCGGATCGCCAGCTCCAGCAGCTACCGGCGGCATGTTTGGAAGCACAGGAGCAAGCACGACTGGTGGGTTTGGTGGAGGATCTACCGGCGGTTTTGGCGCGGCAAACAACACTGCAAGCACAGGATTTGGCGCAGCGAACACATCAGGTAAGTCATGTCGATGTCAAGCGCAGTCGTGTCACTCGTTGTGAAATTCAGCCAAGCAGGCGATGGACGAAACCAGTTTCTTGCGACATTGTTCGCTCTTGACTTGGCTCGGACATCCTGTCTTTCACAAGAGACGTCATGCTGCAATGACACCATATTCCTCTTCCAGTCAAAACATCAACTAACGTATACACAGGAGGAGGCCTCTTCGGGCAAAGCAAACCTGCAACTGGTGGATTTGGCGCCAGCACCACCGGCGCGACTGGCGGTGGCCTCTTCGGTTCCTCCAACACTGGAGGTGGATTTGGTGCGAACAACACAACTGCGCAGAGCAATCCTTTTGGTGGGAGCACGGCAGGCGCAAGCAATCCCTTCGGCGGAGGAAACACCAGCACTGGATTTGGCGCAAGCAACACGAACAACTCAGGTTCTGGATTCGCATTCGGCGGAGGCAACGCGGCAGCCACGAGCAACACGACTCAAGGTACCGCTGCCACTCCCTTCCAGCCATTCACAGAGAAAGATGCCGGCGCTGGTTCTACCCAGACCAGTGCTTACCAAAGCATCACAATGCAGCCACAGTACCAGAACAAGAGCTTCGAGGAGCTAAGAGTTGAGGACTACATGCAGAACCGCAAATTGCCTCAGAGTGGCAGCTTTGGCGGTGCAACAGGTGGAACCACGTTTGGCGGCTTTGGCCAAAATAACGCTGCCGCCCCATCGACCGGAGGCGGCCTCTTTGGCAACACAAACACCAACACGACTGGCGGCTTCGGTGCTTCGAACACTGCCAACACTGGCTTCGGCGCGAACAACAACACAAACACGAGTACAGGATTCGGCGCAAGCAACACTGGTGGTGGCCTGTTTGGCGCAAAACCTGCGGCTACTGGAGGTCTCTTTGGTAACAACGCTGCCAGCAGCGGCACGACTACCGGTGGATTCGGAGCTACCTCTGGCAGTGGCGGAGGACTCTTCGGCAACACCCAACCCCAAGCCAACACCGGTTCTACGTTTGGAGGATTCGGCGCAGGAGCAACTAACAACAACACCACCGGTGGAGGTTTATTCGGTGCATCAAACACTCAGACGCAGAACAAGCCGGCGTTCGGCGGCTTTGGCGCCTCCAATACTGCAACTACAGGCACTGGAGGATTTGGCCAGGCGAACAGCACCCCTCAGCAGCAAAGTGGCGGGCTGTTTGGCAACAGCACCGCAAACTCAGGCTCTTCTCTCTTCGGTGGCCAGCAAGCCAAGCCTGCCACAGGAGGATTGTTTGGCGGTGCCGCTACTGGAGCAACCAACACCGGTGGTGGCCTGTTCGGCAACACCAACAACACAAACAATGCCCAGCAGAGCACCGGCTTCGGGCAATCCACTAACAACACTGGCGGTGGACTGTTTGGTGCTAACAACAATACCAACACCAACACAGGAGGTGGCCTTTTCGGCAACAACCAGGCCAAGCCTGCCACTGGCGGTCTCTTTGGCGCCAGCACTACAGGCACGAACACTGGTGGTGGCCTTTTTGGCAACAACACCCAGCAGCAAAACACGAACACTGGCGGTTCCTTGTTCGGCAACAACAACAACACCCAGCAACAGAATGCTGGCGGATCACTCTTTGGCGGCCAACAGAACAAGCCTGCGGGCGGTGGCCTGTTTGGTAACAGCACTGGTGGAGGTGGCTCACTCTTCGGCAACAGCCAGACCCAGAACTCTGGCGGCATGTTCGGCGGAAACAACGCTACTCAGGGCGGTGGAAACAGTCTCTTTGGTGGACACAACCAAAGCCAGAACCAAGGCGCAGGCTCGAGCTTGTTCGGCAACAGCCAACAACAGCAGCAGCCAAACCAGCTCACTGCTACGTTGACCGGAGACCCTTACGGCAATGCTCAACTTTTCGCCTCACTGGCTGCTCCTAGTCCACCCGTCGGCCCTCTCGCCACCCCTCTCAGTGGCGCAAAGGCACCGCAGCGCCCAAGGAACTCGCTTTTGAACTCTGTCCGTGGAGGTACTCCTTTGCTGGGCGCGAGCCAAAGCATGACTCCGAGGACCCGCCCCGGCTATGGTTTCTCCTACAGCACTTACAACAGCCCTGCTTCCGGTTCCCAGAACCTGACACCCGGAGCTGCTGGTCTCCTGCGCCCTACGAGCTCTCTTAGCTCTTCCCTATCCGGTAGACTCTCTAAGAGCTTCTCTACCTCCAACCTGCGTGGCGAGGGCCCTGAAGGCCAATCTCTGCTCCGTACTCCGGCTGCTGGCCAGTCTTCCCTGCTGCTTGGCAACGGCAGTGGCTCCTTCGGCTCTGGTAGTGCTAGAAAGCTCAAGATCGACCGTTCTCTCAGGACAGACCTGTTCGGTGACAACACCCCTAAGCAGAAGCAGATCGAGGCTACCAAGGATCAAGACCCCAGCTTGCGCAAGCGTGTGAGCTTCGATCGTAGCGCCGAAGACAACACTGCAAAGCCATCTGCAAACAACTCCCTGGTAGTACGCGAAGACGAAGACACCACCCCGAACGGCTCGCCTGAGGTGAGACACGTCAACGGCAACGGGCTTGATTCCGTCCCTGAGGAGTCGACTACACCGAAGGCGTCTGTACCGGCTTCGCCTAGATCTAGAAAGATTGCCGAAGGCGGTGAGTACTGGACCTCGCCTTCGATCAAGCAGTTGCAGACCATGTCACGCCAGCAACTTCAGAACATCGGCACCTTCACCGTTGGCAGGCACAACCTGGGCCAGGTTGAGTTTGGTCGCGATGGTGGAGTCGACTTGAGCACCGTGCCTCTTGAGCGCATCTGTGGTGACCTGGTATGTCTGGAGTACAGGCACTGTACCGTATATGGCGAAGAACAGGAGAAGCCACCCATGGGCGAAGGTCTCAACGTGCCTTCCACTATCCAACTTGAGCAGAGCTGGCCTCGATCGTCGAGAACCAGCGGCGCCACGACCCAGAGCCAGGCCGCTGTTGCCAAAGCAATCGAGAGGCACAGACGCGGCCTAGCGAACGTGACCGACACTGAGTTCGTGGACTACGACCCCAACACTGGTATCTGGACTTTCAAGGTCGAGCACTTCACTACCTATGGTTTCGATGAGAGCGATGATGAAGACGACTTCGAAGATGGCACCGACATGATGGACCTTCAGCCCAAGATTCCCACTTCGATGCGCAACGTTTCGAACGGACACTCCGACGCTTCCAAGTCTCAGCGTTCCGAAGAGTCCGAAGACAGCGACATGGACAGCCCTGACCTGGGCGAGCCTGAGGACACCTTCGAGTTCAAGCTTTCAAGGCGATCCCAGCAGGACGATCTCAACGTCCCGGGCGGCTTTGATGACGTGGCCAGTAAGTCGAGATTCACCTTCGAACATGACGACCCTCGTACCAACAACATGCACCAGGATGAACACGTTATGTCCGGCGGCCTCGGCAACTCCTACATGGACGACCCTTTCGTAGAGGCTGGCGGTGCTGTACAAGCACCCAACACTGGTGACCTCGCAAGATACCACAGCAGCAGCGTTATGGAAGATGACGAGGAGTCGGATCAAGAAGTACCTGGATCGTACCGCGCAGAGCCTCTTCCACCACGTAGCATCTTGAAGCCTTCCGCACATATTCAGAACTTTGCATCTCCAGAAAAGGTGGCCGAACTTCCCTGGGAAGAGCAGCTCCAGCGCACCATGTCGCCCAAGAAGCGTGATCGTCAGGCTCTTAGAGACATGCAAGGCTCTCTTGCTCGTGCAAAACATGATGGCGAGTCCATCGAGTCACCCCTCAAGAAATCGCTTTTCAGCCACAGCCAACTCGGTCAGAGTCACTTGGCCGTTAAGAGCGCCAAGAAGAACGCAACCGGTTTCGGCGCAAGCACGCTGGGAGGCAATTCCGATCTGGGTAAATCGCAGGCTTTCACGACTGGCATGGATCTCATCAATTCGCTTTGGGGTCAGGCTCCGAAAGAGCCGAAGGCTCAAGATGCAACTGCAGAGGTATGATCATCCCATGCGTTTAATCGCTGCACCGCAATTTCACTTTGATGACATACTATATGGCATGGACGGCCAAGGCGGAGGATTACAACGTGTTCATTATTCTGGGCGTTCCACATCACTACATCTACATACCCCTTGACATCCACCTTCCTATTTTTCACATGACTGCACCCACGAAATGTTCTCCATGCTACATAGGCCAGATAGCTGAACGATTAACAGATGCCTTACCCATCCAAGCGCCGTCGCTACTCAGCCTCAAACATGAACGGAAATGACGCCGACTTCCACGACACCTTCAAGCCCTCATTCGACAATCACAATGCATTGGTCTACTCAGCACCTGGATCTGCACCACAGCCCTCGGGCGATATGAAGGAAGCGATCAAGCCTCTTGTCAGCACAGGTCGCGACATCCGATTTGCGAAATTTACTGCACTTGGTAGTATCGACTCTCAGAGTCTCGAACTACAGAAGCAGCACACGGAACTAGTCCAGAGAGAAGACGAGCAAGCTGAAATGCCCCAAGCTATCGCACCGGCCGATCTCTCCTTTACGGTGCTTGCACAGGTCGTGATCGGCACTTCATCACTTGAGACACAGGAGAAGGCCATCTGGGAACTTTGTTCAATCCTCTTCGACCCTCTTGACGTCTGTGCTAGCGACCTGATCGATGGCATGACTGATGAGCAGATCTCGGAGTATGAGCCCAGACTTCGTCTTGATCGCCTCCAAATCTTCTGGTCCCAGCTTGTTGCGCCGACTGTCGATGCGCGTGTCAAACTGACTAGGTCTACCGAAGAGAAGGCGATCTTACTTTTGACCAAAGGCGATGCCATCACAGCTTGTCAGCTCTTGATGGATGCTGGTAATGCTAAGCTTGCCACCCTCGCCGCACAACTTCCTGGTAGCGAGACAAGCAGAGAGGTCATGAAGCAACAGCTTCAGATGTGGCAGGAGCGCAAGGACTGGAGCGAGTTCTCGGATGCGCATAAGGCTCTTTACTCCATTCTTGCAGGGGAGACTTGCACTGTACCTGGCTCGGCTGGTGCATCGGAGGACCGTAGCAAGGCGTTCTGCTTGAGCGAGCGTTTCGGGCTTGATTGGCGGCAATCATTGGCTTTACACATGCAGTTCAGCGGTCACGAGAGCATCGCCCATGCTGTCAGCTCGTACATCGCCAACCTCAAAGCTGGAAATGAGAAGGTGAAGCCTGTTTCTTCGGACACAACAAGCGACGCCGAGAACACATTACTAGGCCTTCTTCGATTGTTCGCTCTCAAGGAAGCACAAGTGGAGCAGTTGTTCGACTCTGCCACGATTTCTGGTTCGGCTCTGAACAGCAGGCTTGCGTGGCAGCTCGCGACAACCCTCGATGCTAAGGACCTTTGCGATTTCCCCGAAGAGAAGATGGACGCTTTGACTCTTGACTTTGCCTCGCAGCTGGAGTCTGCTGGTGCCTGGACCAAGGCCGCCTGGACATTGCTTCACCTCAGCGAGACCGGTTCGCGCACAATCGCAATCCAAGCTCTGCTCGAGCGCAACGCTGCCCAGCTTCCATCTCCCAACCTCGACCACGACAACACTCTAATGGAAGACGAGTCCGGCTGGAGCCTCTCCAGCATCGCCATCCCCACTTCGCTCATCTGGGAAGCCAAGGCGATTTACGCGCACGCAGTCCTCCGTGAACCGGCGCTCCAGGCCAAGTGGTTGCTCTACACATCTACCGAAGACGCTTTTGCCGAAGCCCACGATGTCCTCTGCAACATTGTCGGCCCGCGCGCCGTCATCGAGAAGGACTACGCCGATCTCACAGATTTGCTCGCGTGTTTCGACGCTCACGGCGCGCAGGAGTTCGGCGGCTGGAAACACGGCGGCAAACTTTACGCTGACTTTGTGCGTCTGATCAATCTCGGCCAGAAGCAGAAGACCAACCGCGAGGGCCGCAACACCTGCTGGGTACTCCGCAAGGGTCTTGAAGGCGCTCAGCACGATGAGATGCTGGGCGTTGGCAGCAGAAGTCTTGAAGTTCGCGTCGCTATGGGAGAGATTTTCAAAGTGCTGGGTGAGGTTGAACGGGAGATCGGAGTGAATGCTAGGTATTCTTTCAGCGAGGAAATGGAACTTGACGGTGAGGGTGAGCGCGGTGTGAAGGGCCTGTTGGATGGTTACAGGAAGGCGCTGGGAGTGGTGGTGTAAGATCACTGGTGTGACGGTTCTTTTCTGTTCTGGATGATGTACTACTTACTAGGTTTCGGCTGCAAAAGTGATTTGCGCTGAGATCTTTGCCTACTATTCTTTCATAGATGTCTCTTTCATCCGCGCTGCACGAGCGATTTTCGCAATGGAATTATTCATCGTTACTATATGTATCTCAAACTTGAGTCTTCGTCTCTTGGACCTTGTCATGTCCCGCTCACCCGCCTCCGTTCCTTGCCTTACTCATAGTCGCTATGCCACTCATCGCTGCAGGATGGTGATCTGGTACTATCTCGATCGTACAGCGTCAACGAAGCGGACCCGGCGATAAGCCTTTCCCTCCGACGCTCCGTGCTGATCTAAACCGCGCCAGTCTAACCTCACCTCGTATGTCAGCCACTGCTATCACTCTCGCAAACAGGACTAACCTTACTTCGTATTTGCGTAACATGTTCGATACCTGGAACGACATGCGCTCCTACCAAATGTCCTAGTATGAGCGGCGGGTTGCAGGTTCTCGGTAAGATTGAGCCCGGTTGGGTCCGATTGAGTGGAGCTTGATCTTCGTAAGGAATATGTCGCTGGAGGTGATATTTATGTATATAAAGAGACTCAATGGCTAGGGTCGTAGATGGATTATCCACACATTCTACGCACTGTCCTGACTTTCCACTTTCTTCTCTATTCGTTCCCAGAGCAGCTCTTATCCGGTAAAGAACGGACAAAACCAACATCACCATCACTTCGCGTAACTCACCACAGCTTCCAAAACGAGTCTTCTCCAACAGCCATCGATCCCACGCAACATGTCGTCCAACAACAGCAACATCGCCGCCTACCAGACCTCTTTCAAATCCCGCCCCTTCGCCCTCCAGCCCGCGCCCATGCCCACCCCGAAACCCGCCCAAATCGTCATCCGCTCTCATGCAATCGGCATCAACCCCACCGACGCTGCTGTGCAGAACCTAGGAATGGTCTACACCGCGGACAAATTCCCCATCGTGCCCGGCTTCGACGTCGCTGGCACCGTGCACGCTGTCGGCGAGGATGTTACGAGGTTCAAGCCCGGCGACAGAGTCTGCGCGTTCACGATCGACATGAGTAAAGACAAGATGGAGACTGCGTGTGAGAACGGGGCGTTCCAGCTTTTCTGCGTGGCGAACGAGAACTTCGCTGCGAAAGTGCCGGAGAATGTCGAGTTTGCTGAGGCGGCGGTGTTTCCGAGTTGTTTGACGACGGCGGCGTATTCGCTGTTCGTCAAAGATGCGATGGCTCTAGACTTGCCTCCCATAGATGGACCTTCGAAGCCTAACGGCAAAGTGCTCGTCGTCTGGGGCGGATCATCTGTCGTCGGCAGCTGTGCGATCCAGATGGCTACGTTGGCTGGGTATTCGGTGGTGGCGACTTCGAGCGAGATGAATTTCGGGCATTGTAGGGCTCTTGGAGCGGAGAAGATGTTTGATTACAAAAGTGCGAGTGTGGTTGAGGATATCGTTGCGGCGTGCAAGGCTACGGGCAAAGAGTCCGCCGGTGCGTTCGTGGCGTACTTCAACGATGAGAGCACGGTCAAGTGTTCGCAGATCGTTAGCCAGCTGGAGGGTGGCAGCAAGATTGTTGGCACTGTTGTGCCGCCGCATTTGCCTGTTCCTGAAGGCGTGGCGGAGGGAGTCAAGATTGCGCCTAGTAAGTTCTTTTCATGCTCAACAGATCCATCCCACCGCCGAGGACCTGAGCTGATATGATATCCACAGACTGGGGTCCCGAACTCGCTTCCATGCCAGAAGGCATCCATCTATGGCAACACTGGCTCACGGCCGCTCTGGCAGACGGCAGGATGAAGCTGTCTCCCCGTCCCGAAGTCCACGGTCAAGGTCTCGAGGCATTGCAGGGCGCTGTGGACACGATGTACGAGCGGATTCACATGCCGTTTTCGCCCAAAGCAGGAGAAGCGAAGAGCATCAGTCCTAGGAAGCTGGTGGTCGAGATTGTGTAAATTGAGAATAGGCCAGGTTGGAACGAGTTGGAGCAGGAGAGATAGGGGACCTTGCGAGTGGCTCGAAAGCGTTTGAATGTGCGGCCTCTACTGGACTGAATGGCGCTGTACTGTCTTGCAGCAATGGAGAGAGCGAGCTGGGCCGTTCACGATGCATGCAGTCGAGTGTCTTTTTGGAGGTGAAATCCGTGGATCGTTTAGATGAGTGCGTTCAAGTTGGCTTCCGAAAAATGAGCCTTGTGTGAAAAAGAGTTCATGTCCAATCTGTCAACCATGAAACCAATATTCTTCGCAAGAGAGCCACCGAATCGCTTACGACGCGCTACTCCAAACGCTCCTGGGTATCTTAATGCACCAAATCATAAAAATCCCAAACAGGAAAATCCGTGCAACGCTGCATTTGTGCGATGCCCACAGTCTGCTCTCGCTCTGCAAAAGGCCAAAAACAGAACGAAACCTCCTCCTACTTCTTGCTCCCCTTCCCCTTCCTCTTCTTCGGCCCTTCCACAACCCCACTATCGCCCCCCTCAACAACAACCTCCCCAGCAGCCTGCAACTCCTTGACCTTCTCCTGACTGCTGATAAACATCGTCAAATCATTGACCATATCCTGCAACTCCTTCTTCTCTTCCACAGCCTCCTCAGCAGCTTTCCTCGCACTCTCAGCTTTCTCGTCCGCCGCGCGAATCCGCTTGAGCAACCCTTCATTCATCGTCTTCTCCTCTCGCAGCTGGCTCGACATGTCCCTGGCCAATTTCTCGAATTTCTCGCGCGCGCGCTCGCTCTTCTCTAGATTCTTTTCTGCTTGCGCGAGAGCGGCAGATGCGTTGTCGTGGGATTGTTGGTGGTGAGAAGCCGTTTGCGCCGCTTTCTGGGCGTGGGAAGCAGCTTCGTCGGCGCGCGCGGAGGCTTGCGAGGCTTTGTCGACGGCGCGCTCGACTTGTTCTTCGAAGTAGCGGCGTTGACCTTCGAGTTGCGAAGTGAGAAGGTAGGTGTACTCGGCTGCCATGCTTTCCATTTTCTCGCGCGGGACGCTGTCGCCGCCTTCGGAGCGAAAGGCTTCGTTTTCGTGGCGTTGACGGCCAGGGAGGTCGATGAGCCGGGTGTCGGGTTTGCTTTGGATGAGGCGGTGGACGTAGCCGTCACCGGCATAGTCCCATACGTGTTGGGTTGAGATGTCCATGGCGTAGCAGTGGGAGGTCTCTTCGTAGTGAGCGTAGGCATGAGCGGAATCGTAGCGACCACAGCCTAGGTTACCGCAGATTAGACAGACCCATACATTGCTTGTTGAGGCACAGACAGAGCACATGGGCTCTGCGTCCTCGTCGCTGTTGTTGCCGTAGGGCCGCGGGTAGGGAAAGGTGTAGGATGGCGAGTGAGTGTATCTGCACACTGGACATCCTGAACCACGCCACTTCTCAAGACATGCGCAGTGGAAGACATGCTGGCAGAGGATGGTCAGGAGGCCGGTGGTTTCGTCCATACGCTCAAGGCAGACCGGACACGTAGGCAGTTCGAGCAAATTGGGCGGCGGTGGCGCAAGTGGTTTACTCGAAAGCGATTTAGAAGCACCGCTGGATCTACCAACAGGCGTGAAAGGGTCATTTGCATTCTGAGGGAAACTGCCCACATCTGCTTCATCTGGGCCAAGAAATTCCACGCTCTTGATGAATACAACGTGGCAGTTCTCGGGCTCAGCGGCACTGAAAAGACGGCCATTGTACACCTTCTGCCAATCTCTTGCCTTTCTGGCTGAGCGGAACTTCATCAACACCATGTACTTGTTCGCTCTCCCTGTCCGAATCAAACGGAAGTGGCTGACGTCCTCGCGCGCCTGATCGCCCACGAATCCGAGAAGATCTGAAGGCATCATCCATGAAGGGACGGCAAGTATGCAAAGCGTAGTGCATCCCTCAGGATCAAAGTCCTTGTCCTTTTGCAAAGGTGTACTGCTTTCCAAACTCTTCTGCTTCTGTGTCTTGTCTTCCGTTGTGTTCGTCTCTTCCGCATCGCGATACAGGTGTACTACACCCCAACCGACCTCGGTTGTCTTCGGGTCCGATGGCAGGTAAAGAGCCTTTGTATGTAATCCTCCATTTGCGTTCTTCGCTTGGTTCGTCTTGCTGGCCGCGGCGGGCGATGCGCCGCTGCGATGCTCCGAGCCACCTTGAAGCTCCATGTCTATGCTTTCGATCGAGACGGCACTGTACCTCCAATCTTTCGCGGACACCTCGTTTGACACTCTCACCGGCGTGAGAGCAGGCGAGTGAGGCACGTGCTGCAAGTTCAAGCTCCTTTCGGGCAGCAGCAGAGCATCACCATGCGACTCTGGGTTGTCCGTCGGCGGCTGTCGTCGCGGGGAGTTCGTGAAGTCGCTACCGGAGGCGGGAGAGCCGTCTGAGGTGGCAGGGTATTTGGGAAACGTATATGAAGACCACCGCGAGGTTTTATGGGCTGGTAGTGAGGTTTGGAAGATGTCTGCGCCGTGCGGAGGCAAGAATGTCTGATTGGTCTTCGTGGGAGGCGTGACGGGTCTTCGCGCCTTCAGATTAGAGCGAGCTGGCGAAGGATATAGCTCGAGCTTGAGGTGGAAGAAGTAGGAAGGCATCCGTGGAGAGGGTGTTGTTCATTGCTGGGTTGGTGGGAGGAGGATGGTTTGGTGGGAGTGCGCCAGGCTCAGACGGTCGCTGTTTGTCGTCGCTCGCCTATGGCAGAATTCCAGTGGTTTCCTTCATGTTCCCAAGGCTCACAACAGATGACTGAGTCGCTTTGAAAGCATGAGGTCGTGAATGTTGACGATCTTCGCGGTCTAGCATCGGCTTCTGAAAGTCGCTGTCGGCGGTCTGTGCCGAAACCCGAAGTGCGCCTATACGCTCGAATGAGATCATCCTGATTTGAGATGATTTGTGAAAATGATGTGTTGTCGAACGATTGAGCCTGTAAGATTCATGGGTTCAAGATACATCATCTCACCAAGAACTATAAACACTACAATAACACCCCTACGATCAACCAATGATCATTTGCAATCATCAAGCGTGGCGCAACAGACCGAACGACCCACTTCGTCCTCTATATCAGAGCGGGGCTGCTGGGGAAGCTCAAGCTTGCGTGGAGCAGAGTGGACACGTCGACATGCGCTAGATAGCTGGCGTCATGGACGTCGCATCATTAGGCAAACACGAGTTGATAAGTACGAGGAGAACGAATAGGTAGCAAATCAAGGCCTGGTCCAGTCAATGTGACCGTCCAAGTCTGTTGCATTCAGTAAGCTATTTAAGTCATAGCAGAAAGGTCGTGTAAACAGCAACTCGCCACGCCGGGCAAGTCGCCTTCGCATAGAGAAATCAAGTCATGTCCATGAGGTAACGCCGTCGTAACATCGCAGCCTGCTTTCTGCGATCGCCACCTCGTCGTTTACTGACCGCCACGAAGACGGAGCACCAAGTGGAGAGTTGACTCCTTCTGGATGTTGTAGTCCGAAAGAGTCCTGCCGTCTTCGAGCTGCTTACCGGCGAAGATCAAACGCTGCTGGTCAGGTGGAATACCCTCCTTGTCTTGAATCTTCGACTTGACGTTGTCGATTGTGTCTGACGATTCCACCTCGAGCGTGATGGTCTTGCCTGTAAGTGTCTTGACGAAGATTTGCATACCACCGCGGAGACGGAGCACAAGGTGGAGAGTGGACTCCTTCTGAATGTTGTAGTCGGACAAGGTGCGGCCATCCTCGAGCTGCTTTCCGGCGAAGATCAAACGCTGCTGGTCAGGAGGAATGCCCTCCTTGTCCTGAATCTTCGACTTGACGTTGTCGATGGTGTCGCTGGACTCGACCTCAAGGGTGATGGTCTTGCCGGTGAGGGTCTTGACGAAGATCTGCATACCACCGCGGAGGCGGAGAACGAGGTGAAGGGTGCTCTCCTTCTGAATGTTGTAATCGCTCAAGGTGCGACCATCCTCGAGCTGCTTGCCTGCAAAGATAAGA
Organism: Cladosporium sp. VS III D KN 1; assembly: GCA_019775635.1. NCBI lineage: Eukaryota > Fungi > Ascomycota > Dothideomycetes > Cladosporiales > Cladosporiaceae > Cladosporium > Cladosporium sp. VS III D KN 1. Next base: position 193,912 of record JACWFN010000003.1, read on the forward strand.
CGCTGCTGGTCCGGAGGAATGCCCTCCTTGTCCTGGATCTTGCTCTTCACATTGTCGATGGTGTCCGAGGACTCAACCTCGAGGGTGATGGTCTTGCCCGTGACTGCGAGTGAGTTAGCATGCGACGCCACCTTGATGGGGTCGGTGAAGCGGGGTAAACGTACGGGTCTTGACGAAGATCTGCATGCTGGCAGTGGTTGTGGTGATGGTATGTGTGATGTGGTGTTGATGGATGACAGTAGTGGTGGAGCGGTGGTTGTTGAAGCGGTGGTTGTTGAAGCGGTTGTGTGGTGAGAGTGTGGTGGATGAGGGAGAGAGTTGGCAGGTGGAAGGTGAGGAGGGTTTATCAACGACCGGTCGGCAAGAGGCGAGTGGCTGAGCGACGCATGACGAGATGCCTGAGGCCCGAGCGTCACCGTAGGCCGAAGTGGCTAGAACAACAACAAGTGAATCACCCAAACAGGCAGCAGCAGCCAATGAACGCCGCCGGTGCGCGTGTTTGCCACCGGCGAATTGTCACTTTTGCTCGCAAGCAGTCACCGTGTTTCACCAACGAAAAGAAATTGCTAGAATATACTGGCATTGCCTGCGATTCATGCTATCTCTGCGCTCTTCACAGTGGCGTTATCCGTGAAGCATGCAGCTAGCTCATCAACCATCCACCGCATCGTCCAACAAGGTGGCCGGCGTTTGCGTTGCCGGGCGATCGCGGAGAATGCTCCACTCAGCAACATCACATCACCACCACCACTCAGTCTTCACTTTTTGCGCAGAGACTTCTAATTCATGTATGCAAGGGTGTTGGAAAATAACAGCCGGCTTGAACAAAATCTTGCGACAGCATCGGCGTTGCCGATGCCACCGGCCTTTGTTCGCGACGTCTTTAACAACCAACTCTTACCTATTGCGCCATTAACGAGCGCCACGACGTGCTCCAATTTTGCTATTGGCCTGGCGAGAGCACATTGAGGTTGAGCACGAATGCTGTAGCCCATCTCTGGTCGTGAGATATTTTCGCATCCCATCAACGTGCAATGCACTGGACAAAGGTGATTCTGACCGCACCTCTCTTTCATCACCATGCAACACAGTACACGCGACAATTGCCACGCATCTTTCCTTGTGCTATGGCTTCACGGTAGGTACGATCTCACATGTCAGCGCAAGAGAGCCATAATATAATTGTAGTCCAATACGGCTTGCCCAAGTATTACGTTCATCACCAGTCTGTTGAAGGAAAAGCCCGACCACCCAGAAGCAGAAACGAAACGCAACCCGAACACAACCAGATAACTCCAACGCCCCTACCTTTCCAACAGCTCAAAGCAAATCAAACCCCAGCGAAACGACCTTGCGACTTAATTGAAGCAACGCCTTTGCCAGAAGCTCAAAAGCAGAACCCCCGGACCAGAACGCCACCATGACTAGACCAGAGACCAACATCTAACATTTGCTGCCTCCGTGCTGATGCACAACCCAGTCCATCGACTGAAGCTCAATAGCTTCCGCATTCGCAGCTCCATACGGTACAGTCCGAGCCCCTTGAGCATTCTTGCGCTTGAATTTCTTCACGGCATGATAGAGCACCCCGCCCACAATGCAAATGCACATGATGATCACGAGCGTGACGAGAAGCCAATGGTACGACGACGACTCGTCTTGAAGAATGTCAAGAGAATTCTCCTGGGCCGAATGCCCTGCACTTGCAGCTGCAGCTCCCATGGCTGCTGCTGCTGCGATTCCCGCTCCGGCGCTGCCGCCGCCGGCACGCGGCTGCACGACAATTCCTTGACAGAACTTGGCGTGTTCGAACGTGGGATTCTGGCAAGCTGCTTCCCATGAGCCCTGTGTGAGGACGGCCTCGGACTGGTCACGGCGCTCGAGGAGATCGATGACGCTCGCCGTGGAAACTTCTTTCGGCTGGGTCTTGTGGCCGCCGTGGCCGCGCATGCGAGGCTTGCAGTGCGCGCCGCCGTGAGTGCATTCGCGCATGATGCGTCCGCCTTTGGTGTCCTGCGCTTTGTTTTCTGCCGCGAAGTCGGAAACGTCCTTGTCGAGCGCATCGGCAACATCTGGCAGCTCTGGGTCGACGATCTCTACATCCCTCTTGAGCTTCGGGACGTTGCTACCCGGTCCGTGGCCTACGTGAGGCATGATGTCTTCCGGATTGTGGTGGCCACTCAATGGCCCAGGGCCAATAATAGGGACAATAGGACCAATAGGGGGATCACCGTGAATAATAGGAAGAGGGACAATAACAGGGCCAATAGGACCACCGCCAACAATAGGACTCACTGGCGGCTTGTCCTCTGCACCGCCGGAGACTTGATCGAGCGCATTAGCGACATCCGGAAGCGCAGGGTCGACAATCTCTTCTGCCCTCTTGAGCTGGGGCGGCATGTTGGGCGGCGTGCGGTTGTCTTGAAACTTGGGGCCTTCCATGGCTGGTGAGGTTATGGGGTATGACTGCGACTGCGGGCCCTCAATTATTGTGTGGCCTGGCTCAAAGACCCATGGCAGACCATCTTGCGTTTGCGGACGGATGAAGTCCGGCTTTTGCTTAGGGGAATCGATTGGAGCCATCGCTGTTGCGGAAAGAGGTAGCAGTGAGAGGATTGTAGGGTAGAAGAGGATGTGGAGAGGGGCGAGGAGAATGGAAAGACGGAGAGAGTCTTTAGAGCTTGTCTCTGGCTGTTCAATATTACATCTCATTGTTGGTGGGAAGTATATTGCTGCTGTATGCTTACTATCGGCCTCGTGTACTGGTGGTCATGCTTTCAAAGGCGTGATGACTTGCTGAAGTAGACAGAGCTTGGCGTCGGGCTCGATTACCACCGTGCTGATGCTTGGATACAATCCAGCATGACGGCAGCGGTATAGGTCAGCAGCTCGCTATAGCAAGCGATGCTGTATGATCGCGGAGTCAGAAGAGTGCGGTGGTCTCTGAGTTAGAGTTAACATTAAAGCTCACTGACTCGTGCGGTCTATGCAACTATGCTGCACGGCCATGAAGGCTGTAAATGCGAGTCCCAGTGGCTTGCTGTGCCTATGTGCTATCAACGAAGGGTCAGGTGAGATCGCAAGAATCTGATTCGCGAGCAAAGGCATAGCACACTCCCAGTACCCAGGATCGCCTACACGCACACAGTGCCGTGATGTCCTCGAACTGCGATATCGTAAGGCATGAGCTGTTCGCTCGCTTGCTCTATCGTCGATCGTGCGAGTTCATCTGCTCATGAGTATGCGCATTGCCCGGAAGTTTGTTATCGCGTAGTGCACCAAAGTTTACACCCCGGAATCTATAAAGGTACTTTTCGGCGGATTCATCATTTGCCTATGGATTATCACACTTCTGCTTTCGCTCCCGACTTTACTTTCAGAGCTTAGTTACCTAAATTGCAAATGTGTGACTTCTCCTCAAGAGCACACCTGAGATGTAAGCGAAAAAAGCGTGAGACGGATCCTGGCGATGCTCTCGAAGTTTGGCGGCGATGTTTCACGATGTTTCTAGCACCGTCTAGGCAGAGGATTCCGCACGTGCGACCGCTGTCTCTATTGCGAAAAGATCCTGGGTGTGTCATGCAACGAAGACAGTGCACCGCCGAAGTCATGCCTCAAGCCGATACAGTAACTGCAAAAGATGCCGGGGGCAGCGCAAGTCTGCCTTTTGACAGCTCTAAGCTCTCTTGACGAACCATGACTGGACTCCTCTGCCTGCCCGACGAACTCCTTACCCAGATATACATTTTGGCAAGTCTGAATACGCGCTCTTTGGTTCGACTTTCCGCAACCAATCGCCGTTTGCGGACAATCTGGCTGCAAGACTCGGACTACATCATTTCGCGTAGCCTTGAGCTGAAGGCTCCGGGACACCAAGATGCTATTACTCTTACCAATATGGAAGCCCGCTGTCCGATGCCTGTCTCTGGCTTCCACCATCTTGATTCTTCGCAGGAACATCCACTCCTACGTTTACATCTGCCACAATTGAAGCGAAACGTTGGACTTTGTTCCGCAATATGTCGCAACACGATGGAATGGCACAACTCAACCTATAAAAAAGACCCCATTGGACATCCGCTTCCATCCCTGTTCTACTTGTTGCGCAGGCTCATGCTGGCATATCACTATCCAGAATTCCGTCGGCCACTTTGTGATATCCTGAAGTCTTACTCAGACGAAGCGCTGGAAGCCGGGCGCCGCATCAAAGTCTACTTGGGCTACAGGAACGCACAAGGAGCTGACTTCAGAAGAGCTCTCCAGATCTATGACTACAATGCCGAACGCATTCCATTTGATGACCTTGATGAGAAGCCTGGGCCACCAGAGACTGGTGCGTGGGGCTTTGCGTGGGATGTCATGTGGAAGCTGGAGGACGACCGAGAAGAATGCATTGAAGCGGACCCTGACGACGGATACTATGCATTTGGCTGTTCGATCGAAAATCGCGAATGGGAACAGGCAACCGATATTTGGTCGGTTTCCGGACCACGCCGTACCGATTTTCTCAAGCACATGCCATACTGGAGGGAGGGTTTTTGATCTGTCGCATCTTGATCCTGGGTCTAGAAGGCGAAATATGGGACGACAAAAAACATCTTTGTAGGTATTCTGATCACAATATGGTGGAATCCCGTTCAGTCTTAGCCGCATCGAATACTCAAGCATCACAACCACCAAAATAAATGATGTACAATCTCTCGATCATCAATACACATGCTCACATTCCCACGTGGGTTGCTGGAGGATGGAAGACGGCGGTACAATGTCCGCGTTGAATTGGATTCGGCTCGACGGACCCAGACCGTCCGCTCTTTTTACGCCACAACACTTTATGAGATACAAGTGTCAGATCAGAACTGGCCAGTGCGATCACGAGCCGCGAATTGACCAAGACTTAGACTTATAGTCACGGAATCCATATGCTGAATATTCTGCTTATGCCGCCCGGGATGAGGTGGCGGCTGATGTGCGACTCAATTCGGACGCTATACTCAGGCTATGTGATCTCTTACGGAGCAGCCAAAATGAGCTACGGAAGGCTGCATACGTCGCACTGCCGTATATTGTGCTCAGTCTCCTTCCCATAGCTTCAGCTCACTTTGTTTCGTTCTTGGCAAGGAAAAAACACAGTCTTGCAGCAAGCTGGTCTGCAACCATGAAGTCAACCATCTTCGCCCTGGTGACGGCGTTATCGGTGTCTCACGTCACGGCCCATGCGACCTTTCAGGATCTATGGATCAACGGCGTCGACCAAGGAGAAACATGCGTTCGCATGCCCCAGTCCAACAGCCCGCTCACCGATGTCTCGGCCAACAGCATCAGATGTAATGTCAACCGCGGCGCTGTCGCTGGCAGATGCGCCGTGAAGGCCGGCGACACTGTCTCTGTCGAGATGCACCAGCAGACCGGAGACCGCTCGTGCACTTTGTCGACTCTCACACCTGCGGCTATCGGTGGAGCCCACTGGGGTCCTGTTCATGCTTATTTGAGCAAGGTTTCGGATGCTCGTACCGCTGATGGCTCGACTCCGTGGTTCAAGATCTTTGCTAACACCTGGAGCCCTGCGAACAACGGTGCTGTAAGTTGATCTCATGAAAGAGTGGCGAGCGAGCTTATACTGACTGGCTAGGCCGACAATGACTGGTGGGGCGTGAAGGATATGGAGAACTGCTGTGGAAGAGGTAAGAGATCAACAATGTTGTGAACAAAGACCGATAGCAATGCTGACATGCTCTCAAGTCGACGTCAAGATCCCCACCGACATCGCTCCCGGCGACTACTTGCTGCGCGCCGAAGTCATCGCCCTGCACGTCGCTGGCTCGTTGAACCAAGCACAGTTCTATGCTTCGTGCTACCAGATCACTGTTGCAGGCAGTGGCAGTGCAACTCCGAGCGGAGTATTGTTCCCTGGTGCCTACAAGAACACTGACCCCGGTATTCTCATCGACATCCACCAGAAGATCAGCACCTACGTCGACCCTGGTCCAACTGTCTATGCCGGAGGTGTCTCCAAGACTCCTGGCAACTCGAAGTGCACCGGCCAAGCTGCCTCAGAGGGCCCAGGAGGAAAGCCAGCGACTGGCGTAAGTTATGAGACTGTAACTGATGAAAAAGAAAATTGGCATGTGCTGACCTGTCTTCGAAGACTTTGTACACTCCCGGCTCCGGCAGTGACCCAACCTCCGTTCCTGCCACCACTACCCTCCGCACTTCCACCACTTCCACCTCTAGGTCTTCGGCCGCCGCTACTACCACGACATCAGGCGGCGGAAGCTGCTCAGTCGCAAAGTATGGACAGTGCGGCGGTTCTGGGTACACTGGATGCACCACTTGTGCCGTAAGTTGTTCAATGTACATGTGCACTAGGATCTTGCTGACATCACCGTGTAGTCCGGCTCTACTTGCCAGGGCAGCGGGTTCTATTATCAGTGTCTGTAGATGTGGTGAGGCGGATCGAATCGTGAAATACGATGAAGTTGTTGGGAAAGGTTATCTGTCTTATATATTCTATTGGAAATGAATTCATCGAACCAATATCTCCATACTGGTTGTTGTGAGGCTCGACCATGCATGAACGTGTATCGTGGTTAACGGGAATCAATACGAATTGGTTTCAAAGCGTTGTGCTGTCTATGCATTTCACTCCGTGCAATATGTGCTCTTGCTTCTTAACCAGCCTCCAAACCTCCAAAGAACCAACGGAGCAACAAGACCTAAGCCCAAACTGACGAACCCAAGCAAGCTATTACCCCAGCCCACTCCAAGTGCATCGTACATCTTAGGCGCAAATAGTGGAAATGAAAAGCCCGCCATAGCTCTGAGAAAGGCCGCCGCTCCAGCCGCGCTAGCAGCATACGTGGTGTAGGTATCGACAACGTACGCCTGAGCACAGTTGAAGCAGACTATCAGGCCGATAGCAAAGATGCAGGTACCCAAGTTGGGGACAATCCAGTGTACTTGGCGTTCTGCAGACCATCCGTAGATAAAGAGTCCTGCGGGTATGAGCATGCTGAAGGGAAGGACTAGTGGAAGCCGGTACTCGGGCAATGCTTTCGTGTGGTCGTGATCGAGACTTCGAGACGTAGTTCGTCTCGGCAGTGGCTTTCGGGGGACGGTGAATGTCCGTTCGGGATTGCTACTAGGCAACAGGCTCTTGTCATCGTGGTGCCCGTCGCTGTCGTATAGTGTGTAAACGTGCCTCCAAGTCGCTTTTGAGAAGATTGAGGCAGACGGATTGATATGATGTGTCTTGCACCAGGTATAGATCTGCAGAACAATTAGCCAAATCCTAAATAGAAGTCGGCGTCCGCAGATGTGGCGCTTCTTAAGAGAATATTGATCAAACAGTGGTTGGGAGACACATGGCTCCGGGGCCACCGAATCGTAAGGCTTGAATGTGGAAAACAGCATACCTTGTCTTGCACCGTACCCGATATCTGTAGCCCAATGACGAAACCCACCCCGAGAGATAGGTAGTTCAAGCTTGCACGCCCTGTGCCCTGCTTGTAGGCTCCCTCAAAAACTCGACTGAAGGTTGCCAAGACCAGATACATCAAACCATATTGGTATGCTCGGAAAAGCGCAATAGCCTGCAATGCAGGCTGTGTAGTAAGCATGATCAATGGTCGGACGAGGCTTTTCATGACGAGCTTGTTCATTGAGTGTTCAGGGCCCTGCCATTTCGTGTGCAGCTGTCGGTTTCCCGTCGTTGCTTTAAGTCGCGCCGCTTTCTTGGCCAGTATGGCGGGTGAAAAAGTCTCCTTCAACAAGAAGAAGCATATAATCTGCACAAGACAGTCGAAGATGGAAGTTGCCCAGAAAACCCATCTCCAGGTGACGTACTGGGTAAGGTAAGCTCCCATGATCGGTGCTACAGCTGGCGAGAGAAATGGCATGAGGCTGTAAATCGCTGTAGCTGCGCCGCGGTCTCCAGCGCGAAAACAGTCACTCAAAATACCACCTCCTATCGCTTGTGGTGCACTTCCTCCGATCCCGCTCAAGAAACGAAACGCAAACATCTGTTGCTTCGTTTTTGCAAAGCCACAGACCGTGTTCATGAGCAGGAAGATGAGGTTGGCACACTGCATCACACGCACCCTGCCAAATACCTCGCTCATGGGACCCCAGAAGAATGGCCCAATTGCAAAGGCGAGTAGGAAGATTGACATCATGAGGAACTTTTCGATGTCTGATTGAACGTTGAGATCTTGTGCGATGGTATCGAGCGCCGGTGCCAGCATCGTAGACGCCATTGGTGCGATGAATGCGAACATCGCTATCAAGATTGTTGACATCCATCGTCGATGCTTGGGCCAGTTGTGCGGATTCTCTGGGTCTGCTGGGCCATCCCACGTCACCAGATTGGAGTCCTTGTGAGAATGTCGACTTGGAGTATGCTTCAGAGCAGGTAGATCTGTGGGTACTTTTCTTGACCCGCGCAAGGAAGCAAACGGCCGATTGAGCACTGTCGATGAGACAGATGAGATGTGAAGATTCTCTGCCAAGTGGTCGCGTGGGATGGGGTTATCAGATATATTAAGATGGTCCGCGGCTATGCTGCCGTCCGGTGGTTGCGAGTAAGATCCTTGGCTGAAATGGCTTGCTGCATCTTCAAAATCGGACCCAGAGCAACTATCAGTCAAATAGTCCGTTTCGTCTACGAAAGACTCGACGACGGAAGGATACAGAACGTCATCAACTATGAGCTCACTTGTAAAGACTAGTGCCGGAAGGGTGTATTTTTGGGAGTTCGTCGAAGTACCCCGGAGATTTTGCGTATCTGCTTGCCATTCCTGAGCGTCGTTCCGCGCGGTGTACATGTCGTTGGCCTTTGGGGTACGAAGAAAAGTAGAGACAACGAATGACAATCTGCGCGAAGGTGAATGCGGCTGCGAAATAGAACATAGCGTTGTGGCTGGCACGACTAAAGCTACTTTATCACTGGCATCAGGTCATGGACTGCATTTGCTGTCCTCATGATGTACCGAGTGACCAAGATCATTCTGACCAGATGGTGGTGGCTTGCATTGTTCGTAACACCCAGGCTTAGGCATTCGCATGTCTTGGATGCTGTCAGAGTTTGGTTTCAGCTGCAGAGAAGAAGTATGCACTGCGCCTTGAACGCTCGAGGGCATTTTCACACCATTCTGTCAGTGTACAAAGATAGTACAAAGGGTCTTTTTCCGTTGTAGATGGGTGGTCATGCAAGGTGAAGTCAAAACATGATTGCGCGGGTGGCGGAGTGGTTGCCGAGAGCTTTGCCCAGAAACTCCACGTCTTGGTAGCTCTCCAAATCGTATACGCACACGCAAGACACCACACTATCTTTTCACGCAATCGTTTCGAGGTCAACGTTCCATCTAGATTAACATAGTAAGTGGCACTTTTGAGAGGGGCCAGGAATGTGAACTCACGAAAAGACAGGCGACCGCTGTAAACAATTGCCGGGTCCTTTTGTGATAGCCTTCATGACAAGAGTTAGGGCTACTCGTTCACGTAGACGACTGACGTCCCGCGATGTGCTTGATCCAGTATGAGTGTGCCTGCCGCGCTCAAAGCCTCAAAGTTGCAGGGACCAGTGTCGTGTGCCTGACTGCCCTGATCGGTGGGACTTGTGCCTGGCCTGGTACTTCACATGAACTCTCTTTGAATCATCGCTAGTAACCTCGAGTCTTGACAACTCTACCTTTCGTTGGATTGATTTGACCACATGACTCTCTTAGTCTCCTCTAGCAGCAGATCGACTACAGATTGCAGCTTGCTGCGAATGATCCAGTTGTCAGGGTTCGCTTTCGTTGACAGGATGAGGCGCAGCCTCTTGTTTCATTCTTCTCTCCAAACAAGACGTACATGCAGCCACAGCATCATAGCTCTTAGCATTTTGGCGCTGTATCTACTGTTTGATAGCGGTCATTGCAGGAGTCTGGTAATTGTGAGCTCGAGGACCTATTTTGAGCGCTTCCTTTCAGCTACGGTCGTGGGCGATGGGTTTGCAGTTTGACCGGCTGTGCAGTGACACGTAATGCAACGAAATCCCGAATGTTATCGTCGTTGTCATCGTCCTCTAGTCTCAGAGGTACTCAGCGCAAATTCTCAGCACCTGATGGAGGCGAAATATAAAAGCGAGCAACATGTCTCGACAAAGTGACTGTCAAGCCTCGTCTCGACCACGACAGTCACTCGCTTCCAACCGCCACATTCGTTCAAGGTTTTCGATTCAATCTAGAATCCACTATCGCCATCACAGCGCGACATCTCTTACTTCACGAAGATGTTCTCTTTGTTCCGACGTGTGAGCTTCCAGAACCGCAACGAATCGCCTCGAATACTCGTCTGTCCGTCAGGGTTCAAAGAATCACTTGATCCAGACACTGCAGCAGATTGCATAGTCGCAGGCATCAATCGCATCATGCCTCACGCTTCGATAGTCAAAGCACCACTAGTCGACGGAGGTGAGGGTTTTACGAAAGCTCTTGTCAAAGCCACTGGTGGCACTATACATCATGTCCTTGTTATCGGTCCGGTTGGTGATAATATCCAGTCTCGCTTCGGGTTCCTAGGAGGGGACCAGTGCAAGACAGCCGTTGTCGAGATGGCCGCCGCTGCGGGTCTCAGCCTCGTGCCCCAAGATCAGCGGAACCCTCTATACACGACAACTTACGGCGTGGGACAGCTTATTTCGGCGGCTCTCGATGCCGGCGCAGAACATATCCTTCTCGGATGCGGTGACTCTGGTACATGCGACGGCGGCGTCGGGATGGCGCAAGCGCTGGGAGTGCGGTTTTACAATGCCGATGGCAGCCTTGCTCCACTCGCTTCTGGCGGAAAATACCTGGCTGAATTATCCCACGTCGACCTCGCAAGTCTCCATCCACGTCTATCTGCCGTGAAAATAGACGCGGCAGTCAACTGGCACAATGTTTTGTGCGGCGAAAAGGGCGTGGCGCGCATCTTTGGCCCTCAGAAAGGTGCTTCACCATCGGAAGTCGACCAACTTGACCAAGCAATGAATCGCATCGCATGTGTCGTGACAGCCGAGCTCGGAGAGGATGTCTCCCTGACTCCCGGAAGTGGAGCCTCAGGCGGCTTAGGAGCTAGCCTCCTACTAATCGGAGCACGCTTGCACCCACGCTACGATATCATCATGCGCTTCTTGGATATCGACTCGCTGATAGCGAACTGCGACTTGATCATCACAGCTGAAGGAGGAATCGATTTTCAGACGCCACGAGGCAAAATTCCAAGTGAAGTAGCCCGTCGAGCTCGTGTACACAATGTACCAGTCGTAGCCTTGGCTGGCACGATCGGTGAAGGCGCAGGCACAAATTATGATGCTGGCATTCATGCATACGCTAGTATCTTGCAGCGACCGATGACTCTGGACATGGCCATTGCAGAAGCAGAGCGACTACTGATGGATGCCGCGGAGAGCACGATCAGAATGGTTCTTATTGGTTGGACCATTGGGCGATCTTCGATGCTGCCTGAACAGGTAGACGAGGCCTCTAGCTCGATGGCTGTTACCAAGATCCAGGAGAGAAATTCAACGCCCATTCAGCTCTCATCGGACACGATTACCACGTGTTGAAGATAGGAACAGATGTGCTCAAATTAGAATGGTTGGCATTGGTTTGAGTACTGTTTCGCGGCGCCTCTCGACTGGTTTTGCAAGTCGGATCAGATTTCGTGTTTCATAGCTGATTTTAGATTGTAAAGAAGTGTTCGCGATCAGCAGAGATACAATGTTGCTATCATACCTTCCTCTACACATTCATCCTCGAGGTCAGCGCACCGAACACTGTAGTCCACGCATATGTCTCCACCAGAATCGATCTACCTTGCTCTAGTGTGAGCGGGTGCTGGTCGTTTGTGACGTGGAATGACTAGGCAAGCTTTTCCTGCAAGCCTTCCCACGTGCACGATCGTGGCCTTGGATCTCCACCATAGCGAGGTCAGATGACTGGCTCATCATGTCAACACAAAGACAGTCTGCCGCACAGAAATCCAACCCGTGTACACAAGCTACTGCTGACTGCCCAGCTCCACGGCGGATGAGTCTCATTGGAAGTCATGTTGGCGTAAATAGGGCGAAACAAGCCGGTGACTGGGCGACAAATCAAGTGAAAAGCTCTTGTACATTTGCAATGCGCCTCACAGGGCTGAGGTTCTCGACGCCAGACATGTGTGATGTCGTCGGCTAAGACGCGTGCTCGGCAGCTTTTCCGACTTGACCTTGCCCCGCCAAGCGCCGAGATCTTGGACCTCATCTTCAAAGTCCCACTCCATACAACCACCTCCAACCAGCATTATGCCATTTGTCTGCGTGAAAAAGCATGAGCTCGGGTGCAAAAGCTGACCACAAGGTCCCACATGTTTTTGAAAAGCTCTCAGTCGAGCCAATCGCGCCCTCATTCAGCATAAGCTGAGACGAACTCAACACCATGATGCTCACCCACCAGATCCAAGGATGCAATCGCCTTGGCCTGCCATGCAATGACCTGCAAGGTAGTTGGCTCTTCCACTGCTAGCGTTCCTCTCCCACGGCTCACCCGGGCTCAACCCAATAAGGCTCATCGAGGAACTACTTTGAACTGCACGCGATCCCTGTTGAAGGATGTTCTATGGGCAGCCCACTCCTTATAATGCGTTCCCGCCTCCAAGTCTTCGGAGGTGCCGCTACATGCCAAGTGCAGCTCTGACGACAGTGGCTCCAACAGCAAGATCGATTTCCTTCAAAACCTCGCCTTGACTCCGTTCGTCGTGAGCTGGCTGCACTCTGCCATTTTTGGTACCGATACTTCCCCACGAATCTGGGGCGGCCGTTCCGATCACAGTTTCCGATGATGCCTGTCTTGAACACTCTCAAAAAAGTCGGTGCGTGGTTTGCGCCACCGCCTGCTGCCGCCGCAGATGGCAGAGATCAGTGGCCGAGTCGCGCAAGTTTCTTACTTGCAGCCATGGGCGGATGCGCTGGTATGGGCAACCTCATCAGATATCCGTCACAAGTTTACAACAACTATGGACTGCAATGGTTCATCCCATACCTGATGACGGTCATCTTGATCGCGATCCCTGTGCTCACACTCGAAATCGCCATCGGCCAAGCCTATCGCGGAGGATCCGTCGTCGCGTACAACACTATGCACCATCGTCTCAAAGGTACTGGGATGGGGCTGATCTACGTCGGCTTTGTCGTAGGGCCCTACTTCGCTGTCAATCTGGCCTGGATCATGGGTTACTTCCGACGGTCGTTCATCAGTCCTTTGCCTTGGACCGGCCAAGCTTCTGACTACTTCATGAACGACGTTGTAGCGAATGCGAATCCAATTCTACCAGGAGAGAACGGGAATGATACCGGCTACGTCAAATTTCCCGGCATTGGGATGATTGGCGAGACCACGGGCTGGATGGTCTTCACATGGCTGCTGGTATGGATCTGCATTTTCAGAGGTGTCGGACTTACTGGCCGTGTGGTCTACTGGACCATGGGCTTGCCAATCGTGGTCACTATTATCTTGGTTGGAAGATCCCTCTCTCTGGACAACGCCGGCGAAGGCGTCAGGTACTTCTGGGCTACTTGGAGAGGATCCGAACTTGCCAACGGCCAGGTATGGCAGACTGCTTGTGGCCAGGTCTTCTTCTCAACTGGTGTTGGATTTGGTTATTTTACCAGCTACGCAAGCTACAATCGGAAGCATTCGAACGCCGTGGTTGATGCTATTGCAATCGTTTCCAGTAATGTTGCTTTCGAGAATATTGCCGCGTTTGCTGTATATGGTGTCGTGGGGTTCACAGAGATGTTCCCCGGTCCGAATGTTCCCGATGTGGGCGGCTTCTCGATCGGCTTCCAGACATTACCTACTGCCATTGAACAGATGCCGGGCGCCAACTTTTGGGCTGTCGCACTCTTCTTCACGCTAATGACGCTTGGTTTCTCCTCGGCATTCGCCATGCTTGACGCCGTTGTCACGCTGACAATGGATACTGGCATCAAGGTCTCTCGCCCAATAGTCGTCACCAGCCTCACTCTCCTGTCGCTAGCCTTGTCTCTGCCCTACTGTACCGAATTTGGCTATTATCTTCTTGATGGAGTCGACGCGTGGACCAATAATGTCGCTCTGGTCTTCGTCGTCTGGAGCGAATGTGTCACTTCCACAACAGTATACCGCTGGCGAGATGTCGAGGGACAAGTTGGCAGAGTGTCCTTCATATGCTACCAGATTGCTTTCTTTGCTGGTCAGATCCTAGGTGTAGCCATTGGCCAAGGTGTGAGCGCATGGGCAGGTGCCGTGGCCGGATTCGCCATATACATCGCCTTTACTGTGGCTGCTCTGGTGCTTGCCAAGACACCCGACACTCGCGCGCCGTGGATGTTTGGTTCGAACGCTCTCATGGCGAAGGCTTTCTATTTGATGTTCTACTCAGTAAGCATCCCCAAATTCTCACATGTTAAGCCTTTCACTGACCTTACGATAGGGCGAGCAACTCCGCCGTGATCTGAACGTCATCGTCGGCACCGGCAAGAATTGGAACATCCCTGTATTCTGGGGTCCGCTGGTCAAATACGTATCCGGACCCATCCTTGCCATTGTATATTCCTTCTCCTACCCGAACTTCATCGCCTCCAGCGACCCCTTGTACGGCAAATCCAACCCGCTGCATATCCTGGGCTTCGGCGTGGGTCACATCGTACTGCTCATCTTCCTCGGCGGCTTCATAGTACCTCGCTGGTTCAACGTTTTCATCCCACCGAATCGACGCAGTGAAGGCCACATACCTTACGCTCCCATGGTAACCCAGAACCCCGACGATATGCACCAAAGCGTTGAGAACGGACAGGGCGAGTCCGATGGAGACGTGATTTCGCAACAGACTTCGCCCGACAGCCAAAGTTTGACTGCTGAGCCAAAGAACGACTCGGTCGATGTGCCGCCTTACGCAAAGACCGGGCGACAATCATGAACGATTGAAAGAGCTATTTCTTGTTAGATCAATTTTGTCGTGACGATTTGTATGGATATATTTTCCGTTCCGCCTCGCCTTGATTGGCGAGGCGCCACCCGCCTACTGGCCCGGCCCATGCGACTAGGTGACATCTGGTAGTTCGTTTACGAACAACGTGAATGCGGCCATCTAGAGCGTTGCTGGTGACGCTTTCAAAGACGCTGTTGTGTCCAAAGTCACGTGTACAATTGTCCATGCTAGGAATGACCGTCATAAGCTTGCGCTTCTTACAGACCAACCTGCTCTCCGAGGTAACGTGCTCTCCAGACTGATGATTCAAAGTAATGGCAGCGATGAGACTAGTCTATGTTGACCGGGACTTTATCAAGAATTCGCAGATGACATCAGCTGACGGTTGACAAATTGATGAAGACAACCAAGTGAAGTGAAGGTATGAATTCAGGCAACAGCGGCGCCTTCCTCGTGCCATCAAGCATCACATGCGCTCACTTGACGCGAAGCTGCTCCCACAGAACTTCTTAAGCAGCACGTCTTCCACCTGACAACAACAACTACTACTACCACCACCACCACCACCACTGCGATGATGAAGCCGCCTTCTAAGTCTCCAGCAGACAGAACCATTCATCCTACGACTTCAACAATGTATTCGAGTCCCAAGAACTCCAATAGCGGCATCAACTGTGACAGATCTGATCCCATGGCGGAGGCGTGCATCGCAACCACCACGACTGAAAGCAAGTATGGTGAACACTCTGATCACAGCTCGTACGACGACAAGGTCCCGATCGCTTCTGCCGGTAACACGAAACCCGCTGGGTCTTCATCCACCCCACTCGCGAGTGAAACGAGGCTCGTCGCCGCCGAAACTCCGGCGCGTGTATCACCATCACTGTTCGCAAAGCTTCCAGGCGAACTGAGAAACCGCATCTATCGCGCCTATTTCGACATGTTTGCAGAGGAAAAAGAGCAGTCTACCATCGCCCGGGATGCTTTCTTCAGCATGTATGGGGAAGAGCGGCTGAAGATGAGCGCCGATATCATGCAGAAGTCCGCCGAAGTCACGGAGAAGGCCGCCAACATCAAAAAAACACTACCTCCATTCCTCAACGTCTTACACACCGACCACATGATCCGTTCAGAAGCTGGCTCCATATTCGACAAAGAGTACCTTTCTATCGACCGCTTCGCTAGCGAATGTGATCTCCCAGGTGACATGTGGGCCCGCATCAGGTCTATTTGCGCCCTAGTTGCCATCCGCAACGTTTCTTTGCCGCTCTCGATAACATGTACGAAGCGCGCATCCGGGACCTACACGCCACAACGCCTGTTCCTAAATGTGATCCTCCGGATCATATTTGACGGAAGATCCGACGTGGTCTTCCAGGCCTTCACCCCACAGCAGGATGGAGAACATATCTTCTTCTCCAAGAAGGGCGAGCTCGGCATGGAGATGCGCGCTGGCCAGGACTACCTCGTCCAAACGAAGGACAATTTTGATATGTGTTCAGCATCAGACAGGACAGTGTGCATCTCAGGACCACTGGCTAAGCTGTATTGGCCAAGGTGCAGTTGGACAGAGCTAATCGATTTTCGATGAAACGCCGATCCAAACAACGTGAACAACGACTTGCTGGTTGACTGGCTGGCTAGACTGCGGGAACATAGCAGTCATCTAACCTTGAGTGCGCAAGCCGCATGAGTGGATCACAGTGATATTGAGCGTCGATTGTATTGAAGATAGCATCTAATGCTGGTAGTAGCCTTGGCGACCAAGACTCGGATGACGATTAGCCTGGAGGCGAGGAGATCAAGGGTGCGGATGGTTGAGAGTGGTGACATTGTGGGCGAAGAACGATGGCTAAGACAGACTGCGGGACTTTTCACATCGGAGCAGGCTAGACTCTTCATATAGGATAACAATCAACTCGATCGTGCAAGCCGAATGAGTGCGATGTCGAATCCCATTCCCTTATTCGCTGTACGGACGAGATCGGTCTGGCTCATCATGTCGTTTAGGAGTCTAGACTACTTTCCGTTCCATGCTAATACTGTTTCACACTGGCATCCCTACGAAGCTTCTTTACCGGCCCGAGAGCAGAATGTGCAGGAGGAACAGTGCCGGACATATGAGGCTGAGTGCAATTTACGTTCTATAAACTAGTAAAATCATGTGACGGAATAGCTGAGGCATGCGATGCCTCAGCATTCACAATCTTCGATCGAAGCCCACACAAACGACAATGTACCATCGACTGAACTCATGGACGGAGTAATCGATACTAAATCGACCTATTCCCTTAGTCTTACACTGTCAAATTATAAGACGGCATCTCCTCGACGCCACGCCGCGCCTATATCACCGCCGTACGCTCCGATCCGGCATCCCAGGAACATCGCTGAAATACGTCGCTTCGTCCAGCTTTTGCTTCAACTTGCCTGCGAGTCTTGGGTTCTGAGGCGCCTGTTCGGTAGCAGCGGGATTGAAGATCGGCTCTGGCGGAGCTGGGACTTCGAGAATGGGAGGTGGAAAATTTGGAGTCAGGTTTGAGAAGCTGTCTTGTGGTTGGACGTAGTAATGTGAAGGTTGCGGCGCTTGGTAGAGGGCTGGGTCTGGCATCGCTAATTGTGGCATCGTCGGTTGTGGCATCATTGGCATAGCTGGTAGCTGGATCTGCTGCATTGGCATGAACGGCGGCTGCTGAAACGGCATTTGCACCTCAGGCGTGAACGTCATCGAAGTACTGCTCGAGCTGTACTGAAAAGTCGTGTTCCCTTGTTGGCCAGAGTAGGAAGAATTCTGATGAAGCGCTTCGCCGCCTGGAAAGATCGTTCTAGTGCTTTCAGACACTGGTGGCTGAAAACAGTTCTGCACAGTCGTGGTAGGAAACATGTTTGGCACCATGCTGGCGGGTGGCGGACACATATTCGATAAAATTGGCATCGGCAGCGGTGGTATCGAAGGCATCGGGACTGTTCCAAATGGCGTGTGGAAGGTGAATGGTGGGTTTGGACCGACGAAGATGTTAGCTTGCTGGCCTGAGGAATTGTTGTTCTGTCCCGGAGGCATTGCTTGTAGTATCTGCGCGTCGTATTGGCCGGATAGCACTGCTGTTGCCATTTCCTCGATTTGTGGCAAAGGGACATTTCTTGTCGTTGCCCATTGTCGAAGTTCCTCAGCGGCGTTCTGGCGGGTCTGCTGTGAGATTCGTGGATCCATGTTGCTGGCGGTGGCCTTGATGGTTTGTCCCCAGAAATGTAACGGAGAGGGGACAGGTGAGAGGTGTCTGTGATACATTTCGATAGCCATTGACTAAACACGACAGTGTGAGCCTCGCAAGCCATAGGACCTGCGGTAGCTGTGTGTCATTCTCTGTGACGCTTGGAGTCGGCCTTCAACAACAGCACAAACCTAGCAAACTTTTTATTACCTCTCCTTGTCTCTTGAAGAAAGTATTCATACACATCCACGCTAAAGTAGGTATCGCCTATACATTCGTACACGTCCCAATCGCTTTTTACACCCTTATCTATCCACAAGCATGTTCTTGATGCTGCTCCAGTACTTCGCCGTAACAAGGCTCTGAATCTCGTTCTTGGTGAGCCACTGGAAAGCCTGGTCTCCAAAGATACTGTTGCTGACGTCGGCCTGGCCGCCCATGATGCGCGCCTTCATGAAGAAAACCTTCTCGCCGAACTCTTCCTGCTTGTAGGTGTTGGTCTCGGGCGCTTTGCCTTCCTCGGGCTGGTGGTGGGTGAGCTCGCGGATTTGCGACTTGGGGTAGTCGAAGTGGTAGTGTGCCACTGGGTGGTTGCCGACGACCCAGGTGTTCATGTTGAGACCGGCGGATTGGACGATGATGCGCTCGGCGGCCTGGAAAAGGATAAGTTAGCATTGCGTGTGACTTCATTATTCCATTGTTCCAACGTGGACATACCTGGTTAAGGTCCTCCTTGATGAACAGTCTGTCCTCGGGGAACCTCCACCTGCCCTCCTTGTTCTTGACAAGCAGGTACAAAGTCTGATCCAGCTTGCGGTTCAAGCTCAATGTGTCGTTCTTCTTGTCGGCCTCCGTAACTCTTGGTTGGGGCCTCTCCACTTGCAGCTCCAATTCCTTCCTGGTGCCATCTGCAATCTTTCCATCGCCTGAAACCTTCTCTCCGTTCGTCTCCTTATCTCCCACTGCCTGCGCGGCCAAAATCTCCCTTCCCTCGGCATCGCGAATAAGCGCCTCACGCTGAGCGTCGAGTTCTGCAGTCTGATCGCCCACCATCACCTCGTCATTCCAAGCTTCGTCGCCATAACCACTGTAGACACCAATATCCCTCGCAGCAGTCTTGCGGTTCCTGGCTTTGCGCTTCCACTCCAGATCCGCGGGTGTGCCCTTCTTGTAGTAGAAGTATCTGCTGAAGGGAAGGGCGAGACGCTCGTTCAGGCGCTTTTGGTAGAGGAAGTATGCTTTCTCGAAGCTAGTGAGGTCGCGGGTGATTTGAGGGGGGCGAGAGACGACAGGAGAGGCCAGGACTCGGTAGGCTTTTTGTATGGGGCCTTTGGCGGCGACAGGAGCGACCTGCTGTGCTTGTGTTGATGAAGAGGATTCTAAAGGCGCGGCTGCTGCTGAGGCGTATTGGCGCGCCTGGTGTGAGAGGCGGTTCAGACATGATGTACATGTGTTGTCGCGTGAGAGGTAGGCTTGGACAATTGTTAGTTGATGGTCCCGGAGTGCTGGAAGAACATTTCACTTACCATTGTTGGCAGCAAAGCGCCGCACACTCTTGGAGCCGGCGTTCATGATGTGTGATGGGCGCAAGAAGAATATCTGCCTCCTCGGTCGCTTTCAGCCAATGCTCCCTCTCTCATCCCATGCCATACATCCATCGACCAGCGTCGCAGAACTTCGCCGCGGGAGAGAGCGCCGGCCAAGTCGCGCCTTTCCTGTTCGGGACGGAGGAGCAAAGATACTTTTACTTCACGCTGCGCTCTCCCTCGAACTTCTTTTTCTCAATCTCACGGCACTATTCCTTATCATCAACGGCTAAGAATCTTCACAGCTCGTTGACCATTTACATGTGCCTAGATTGAGCATGGCGGTCTTTTTCGCTAACGGCACCTTCGCAAAACCTAAGGGGAGCAGTTAGATAGTTACTGCATACATCTCAATTTTCTTTTTTTGTCTCTTCTGAACTATGTACCTCTGCCATCGTGGAACGACGGTCGCAGGATGTCTTGGGGCCAACTCCTACGTACGGAGAATATTTGGAACTATCCAAATCAACCTGTCGTGCATGCTCATCCTGGGCCGACCTTGCCCTTCGCAGGTTAAGCCTGTGCGTTGCATGTTGTCTCATGCTCATGCAGACTGAACCCCGTAGCTCTGTTCAAAAGCCAGATCACGCCAATCGCACTCCGGCCAGAGTATCTCAGCCAGTCGCCCCGAAAGGCAAATCCACGTATCAACCGTACCATGGGCCTGGTCTCGAAACTCCTCACAGTCAAGAATGTAATCCTGGCCCAAAAAGGTCTCGGTGCCAAGGTCTATCTTCCCTGGGAAGAAAGGACGATGCCTGCTCTGCGCTGGCTGAAAGAAACGGCTGAAGCTCTCAATGCCCATATTGTAGCACATGAATTCCCAAAGCCAGGACGTGAAGTCTTGCCGTTGTGCTATTCTGGAAAAGTCGAAGTTTTGTTGTTCTAAGGCGAAGAGGAGTCCGTCTGGGAAGGGAACATGGTTTGGTGCGGTACGCATCATGCATGTTATCGAGACGTGCGAATGTATGTTGCGGATTGCGACTAGCGCGCAGATGGACCTGATGCGCAACCACAAGGCATCCTGGAAATGGCCCACTGTGGCAAAGTTGTCGACGCAGAGGTACTCCATATCGAAGATGGAGCCGGCCTCGGAACGGATGATGTGGTTGACATGCAGTATGTTGAGGAACTTCGCAGCCGTCGGTCTGTAGATGACATTTTGTTTCGTCTCTTCGGCGAACATGTCGAAATAGGCGCGGAAAATGCGGTTCCTGATCTCGCCGGGGAGCCTTGCGAGAGGTGATGCTGACGTACGTATAGGAGCTTGGGTGGCTGCGATGCTCAATTGTCCGAACGCTGGTACGAACATCGGATCGTCGGACTCGGAGTTACGGGCGAAGGCGACTGTGCCATTATGCTCGAATGGATGTTGAAGTGGATAATCGCCATGGCTGTCACCAAAGGATGCGACGGCGTTGCTGGAGATATGAGCCTGTGGAGCCGAAGAAGAGACTTGATCACTAGTGGCGCCGTTTGGGTTGTTGATATCCGACCCAGTCGTCGCGGTTGTAGGGGAGACACTTCTATCGGCGAGAGAGACGCGCCACGGCCGTGCCATTGCGATGGTGTTGTCTGGGGCGTAGAGAGTGTGGCTGGTGTTTTAGCTCCGCACAAGAAATCAAGATTGCCCGGCGAGCGCATGTGACAGGCGCTGTCACGAGGACGCCGCGACATATGGGTTGCCTCAGTCCTCGATCTTCACGACATTCACTTTCTCTCGACTTTGTGCGTTACTGCATGGTTCGGTATCGCCATCATCGTGTATCGCTCGATTCATGATATCGTCGTTCACGAAGTCTTCAGTTCGGGTTGCTACCGCATTGCATACTTCAGCTATCCTGTCGAATCATTCTGTTGATCTATAAAAACAGGGACCGCACCCGATGATATGGTCCTCCGGCTAGAACTCCGACACAACTAGCTCTACCCCGATGTTAGAACCTCGTGTCAATACGAGGTTATCAGAGTCTCTGATATACAAAAGAAAGAAGCCATGCTCACTAAACATGAGACATCCTGGATCAGCCAACACCATCTTGCTAGCAAAGCTGGGTTCGAAAGTCGAGATCTGTGCCACGCTGACTACATGGTCGCGGTGGGTCGTTGCTGTATTAAAGATCTCCAGCCTGTCGTCGGGCCACTACTCTCTTTCGTGAGTCGTCGCCATCAGTGCTCGTGATCATTCCTCACAGTCAGTCCTCGCTCGCAGAATCATCGTCCTCAAACTCCGCCTCAAACTCCTCACCATCAAACTCCTCATCATCAAACTCCTCGTCATCAAACTCCTCACCATCAAAGCTCTCGCCGTCAAACCCCTCGAATTCAAACCCCTCGACTTCAAACCCCTCGAGATCAGCATGTTCCCTGCCATCCTTGTCAAGACTATCCGGCCAACGTAACTCAGCCAACGGACCCTCGATGCACAACGTGTCAGAGGCTTCTACGCCTGTCGAGCCCGAAACCTCCAAGAATGATATGTCAAATCCTCTGCCTTTGTGAATCTTGGGATCAAAGACAATCCCACGCTCCTCGTAGAACTCTTGCTCTTCATGTTGAACAAACGAACGCAGCTGGGCCTGGAACCTTCCCTGAGTGAGACGGTAATAACCCTGCACGGCACTCGCAAACGACGCAATTGGACCCAAGCTGGGAGTGACGCTTTCGTCCTTGCGAAAGTCGTGCATGCTATAGCCAACTTCGCGTGAACGTCACGAATGGCTACCAGACTGCAAGTGGATTTGATGCGCAGCCACATGTCAGCTTCCAAGTTGTCGCCGGTCGTGGACTTGTCGACGCAGAGGAACTCTTTGTTGAAGATGGGCCCAGCTTCATTGCGGATGGTACGATTGCTGTGCAATAGGCCGAGGAAGGTCTTCGCCGTACGCCTGATATCGGCGACTTTGCTCTTCTCTTCGACGAAATCCTCGAAGTATGCGCGGTAAATGAGCAGCCGCAACTCTGGCGCCAGCTTTTCGAGAGGGAATTTTGGCGTTTTCACAGGAAGGGTGGTTGTTTCGCTCATTGCCGGCGTGGACCTAGTCTTAGCAAATCGAGCTTTACCAGGGGAGATGACTTTGCTACAGTCCTTTGGCGAATCATGGAAGGAACCCTCACTAGGGTCGTTACCGTGGGTAGCGGCAGTTGTGGTGGCGTTGCTTAGATGCACCGTTGAAGGAACCTGGCCTCCGATTCTCGCGTTGCTGGTGACACTGATGTTCGGCCGCAGTGTCGTTGTCAAGAAGTCGGTGCTGTCGATGCGGCCTTGATCAGACGGATCCGCCATTGCTTGATGATGGTTCTCAGTGTTTGTATAGTAATTGCTGAGTTGTGGTCCCAGAGATATTGTAAGAAGAAACTATGTCGCGTGGTGAGGTGCGTCCGGGAGGCGGGAAGCTATCATAGTGTTCGAACACACCCCGATATTCAATCACTAGAGCTACCTGTCAGTCACTGGAAGTCGTCTGTCGTCGTATGGTAGTGTTCGGGAACGTCGCGACATCTAACCGCTACACGTGATGACGGCTCGAAATGTGACTATCGCCTTGGCCCTTGGTCTCCATGGCAGTCACCTGGCAGTCACCCGGCTCAACGGGCTTTGGTTGACTCACTGAGCACACTCGATCGTCTGTTCTTGCTCCCAATTGGCAGCCACATTTGTCGCGACATATGACGGCTATCACCGTAGCTGAGCCTTAGGCTATATCACTTCTTTGACTCTTCTTCCTTATCACTTGGAATACATGATGTAAGCGCACGTTGAATATTCACGTCTGGCTCGGACACAATAATGGACTGCAATGATCTCTGGGCATGGTGGCTATGAGACAGCCAAAATGTCTGAAGCGGCAGTATATGAACATGCATCGTCCAAATGGCTCACTCGAGTATAGCCTCTACAATCCTCACGCGTAGATTAAGCATCTTCACAGGGCATTTGCTGTCTCGAGCAACCATACTTGCGCACTTACTGCATGATATGCACTATGTTCTTCCTACGAAGCAGTTCTCGCGATAGAATTCACTACTCGCATCTTATCTCGCGATAGAAGTCACTACTCGCGTCTTATCATCAAGTTTTGTGCCTCTGAATTAGTACAGCGATCCACTAGTGTGGATCCTAGCCTTTGATTGAAGATTCGATCGATTCTACTGGTATTGATTTATGCTGCCTGCACCCAGTGTTCAATCGCTGTTGTGTCTGTCACTTTCTTGGTCTTTCCCACGCAGGGGTTATTCCTTCAGCTCGGACCAATCGCCTTTAGGCCAATTCAATTCAGCCAGTGGTCCCGAGATTCGGAAGGTGTGTTGGATCACTCCGCTATCCGGGCTATCCACCTTTGTCTGGATGAGGTGATCGTTACCAATACGTGTCTCGATGCCAAAGTCGCCTTCTTCCGAAAAGAAGTCATGTTCTCCCGCCTGCTTTGTTCGAATAATTCCGCGGACGATCTCAGCATTCTTCTGAGATATGAACAGCGCAAGATCTACTGATAGATCATCCACACTCATGAAAAGCCCTCTCCCTACCAAGGTACACGTGCTACAGGTGATTGAGACATGTGAATGGATGTCGCGGATAGCTTCCAGAGAGCAAACTGACTTGATACGTGACCACACCTGGTCATTAAACCACACGTCGCATCTCGCGTCTTGATTGGTGACGAGGTTGTCATCGCAAAGGTGCTCGCTGTCGAAGACGGATCCAGCCTCAAAACGAGTCATGTGGTTTGTGTGTAGCAGAGGAAGGAACGACGGTGCTGTCATCCTGAGATCGGGTGTCTCCCTTCTCTCTTTGGTAGACAATTCGAAGTAGGCGCGATAGATGCGATTCCGGAGTTCGCCAGGAAGCCTCTCGAGAGACGACGCCTTGACGGACACTGTGGCGACAATGTTCGTTTCGCTTGCCGGTGAGGCGGACGTTGACTGGGCGACTTTTTTGTCGCTGGTGTAGGCAGCTGTGACATCGTCATAGGACGACTGACTAAGGCGGTGTTCGCTTTGGGTGTCGATGTGCGCAGTAGCAATAGTAGTAGGGATACACAGCTGCGCCATGGGAGCAGACATGTCGCTGGGGATTTCAGAAATGGAATCCATTGTCGCAGGCGCGCAGGGTATAGCTCTCTCGGCTGGAGACTTGTAAGGCAGTCCCCCAGTCGCAGTAGTTTTGCTGCAGTAGAGAGGAGGTAGGTAGGAGGAACCTCAATGTGTTCACAAGTGGAGGTCAAGCGTGCATGTGAAGATTCGTGGCAAGTGAGCATGAGCGGATTGTTGCCTGAGTCTAGCGATGTGTCAGCCTGAGGTATAGATCGCTCGCCAGTGAAGTCTCAGTCAAAAGATTGTCTTCAATTGTACCAAGACATGGTTTCACCTTATGTGGTCGTTTGCTGTGAAGGTTTTGCTTGATAAGTCATGCCGGCATTTAACTCATTTGAGCTGGGAGAATATTGATCAATTCACTGAACCTGGACAAGGCGTGTTTGCATGATTACAATAGCGAGTGTAGTGCTTTCGAAGATGCGATGATCAATACGCCGCCGGAGGGACAAATCGTGCATCCATCCCTACAACGCAAAGTGGATCTCCGCTGGAAGCGTCACTGACGTGTCGTTCAGACTTCGCACGCCTTTGCCAAGAGTGTCCTCCCATCCGACGTTAGCGGTTCGTCCATTCTCGCCGCTTGTAGTCCCAACTCTGATCACTACACTTTTACTCGTGGTATCGTAATCGAATTCCTCAATAGTTCCAACGTCAACCTCGAACTTGAGCCCCAGCGGCGCCACATACACTCTCCGCCTGACCGTGTCTCGAGGCTGAACAGCGACGACCGATCCGTTCTCCCGAACATTACCTCCAAAGCTGAGGAATCCAAAGTCTGGGGATTCGACCAGGTA
Organism: Cladosporium sp. VS III D KN 1; assembly: GCA_019775635.1. Taxonomy (NCBI): domain Eukaryota; kingdom Fungi; phylum Ascomycota; class Dothideomycetes; order Cladosporiales; family Cladosporiaceae; genus Cladosporium; species Cladosporium sp. VS III D KN 1. Next base: position 219,580 of record JACWFN010000003.1, read on the forward strand.
AGTGGTCGAGCTAAGCATGTGACCAAGAAGCCCACAGCCATAATCAGAACTGTAAGGGTCCCACTCGAGAGTATCAGGCCAGGCATGGAATGCTTGTCCAGCGAAACCTTCTTCGTTGATGTTGGTGAGAGCGCCCAGCCAACCGCCGTAGCCAACACGTAGATCGTGAAGAGCAAGAGAGCTTGTTGGGTCAGGATCGTACTGGAAGTGGTCCAAGAGAGGAATCGCGTTGAGAGGGGAGCCGTAATGATGAACCTGGCGCTCGATGCGTTGTATACCACCAGCGACGCTGAAGTCCCAGTAGCGACGAGCATTGCCATCCCAGGCCCAATGGGCTACGGTAGGCATGTAGCCGCGGATGGAAGCGAGCGTCTTCTGGACTGTTTCGTCGTCGTTGAAGTATCTGTGGAGAAGAATTAGTTGACGGCTCAGAGGAGATGTGATGCAAGATTTACATACTTCGACCAGATGTAGACGCCCTCTTGTCCTGTGGAATCCCATGCCATCTCGCTACCGAAAGGATCCGCGCGGCCGGCCCAGACTGCCTGTCTGCTCTTCATGATATCATGGAGGGAGTTTGAAGCCTCAGTCATATTCTCGCGCTCCAAGTCTTCGAGTAGTGCACGCCACACCGTCTCGCCCATGAAGCCGACATCTCTGAAGTCGGAGATGTACTGACCATCACTCGCGTTGCCGTACCAAGCTTCCGCCGTTTGGTAAGCATGTTCAAGATACCACGATGCGTTCTGTATTGTAAGCACACCCGGGCTGACTTGCTCGGCATGGTATAACGCCCAGTAGAGAGATGAAACCCATACATAATTGTACGGCCGCCAGACTTGAGAAGCTTCGGTCTTGTTCCAGGAAGCCCAGGTGGTCCAGTCGAGAGCTGGATTATAAGGATAATCTGGTTGGGCTTCAGGATCATAGTAGAACAGACTGCGCTTCACCGTATACAGAGGCCATTCGCCGTCAGATGTGTTATACTGCATGTTGCCCCACATCGTGGCAGTGGCCATTTCTTCCAGCTTGCACACTTCTTCGGCTAGTGGATGGAACGCAGTCTTGAGGGCGGCCGCGACATACGAGGCAGAGCCTCCTTCGTCCTGAAGGCCAGCAATCCAGACGCGATAGTCTTGCTCCACTTTGGCCTTTTTCGCCCAGTCATATGTGATGATTCCCGGGGAGCGACCGAAAGCATCTGGCTCACCCATCCATTGATCATTGAAGAGAAAGCGTGCGTGCTTAGCAACGTGATCAGGTGCAGCTTCCAACAGATAGTAATGGACAGTCTGGACTTTGCCATCAGCGTACGCAACATCGGCGCGAGCGCGTCCATGACTACCATCAGACACGACGTCATATGCTTTGTAGCTGGAATTTCTTGCAACAGATTCCTTGAAAGTAAGCGCACCAGCGGGCTTGCTGGTGATCGAGATGATATCAGAGCTGGATCTCAAGAATAATTTACCAGTCATATCCGAGGCAAGGGTGTAGCCTGGAATTCCGATAGCCACCGGAACATCCTTTGATGCGACTGCTGACTCTATTGAGGTTATATCTTGCACCGGACTGAATCTCAGCCCGAAGGTCACATTTTGACCAGGCTGGAGGACTTCTGACGTCGCATCATTCCACGGCTGGGTGGCATTCCACTCGTTTTCGGCATAAGCCTTGCTCAGTATTTGCCAGGCGTAATGCCCTTCGAAGGTCTGGCTTTGATAGTACAAGGGTGCAGTGGACGCTTCTGTCAGGAAACGCCATGCTTCGAACTTTGTAGAGGTGCCGTATGGAGTAATGATCATAGCAGGGCCAGTGCCTAAGAGGCGGGTGACCTGGAGATAACCAGCATCGAGGCCGATGTACGGATCGACAAGCACACACTTCTCGCTAGTCTCGACAGCGTCACGACCAGTGAAGATGTTGTTGAACTCGATGGGAAAGCCGAAAGCTCCAAGCTCTATTGCGCCTGCCTTGTTTGGGTTGCCGACTGTGACTTGGAGGATTAGGTCACCGCCATCATTCTTCCAGATACGGTCCACAGTTGGATTTCCGGTACTGTTGGCAGCTAGAGCGCCGAAAGACGAAGATAGCAGAGCACCCGAGCTATTCCTTGAGGTTGGCGCAGCTGCCCTCTGAACAGCGGTGTCCCATTCGTTCCAGGCACTCTGACCTCCGGCGCGCCAGCGGAGGGTAATATCTCCTGTATGGTAATTGCCTACGCCGTTGCGGCTTGAGAAGACATCTGAAGGTGAGAAATCGAATGATGGGTCCAAGGCAGGCTTCAACGATTGGAGGACACCAGACTCGGAATCGAATGCGCCCGTCCAGTGTTCTGTTGAGAAGGGAGACACCGCGCTGGCCAAGGCCACGAACGACAAGCTAAGTGTGAAGAGCATCATGCCTAAACGTACAAAGGGCAACTCACATGGATATGAGCCGTGGCACCCTTATATGGGAGATCATAGTGGCCTTCCTCCTCTGCAATCTCTCGGGCAAAATGATCTATTTGACCATGAAGCCCGGGAGAATGCAGGCCGGCCCATGTGTAAGGTGACTTCTTGCAGACTGCGGCGCACAGGCTATTGATCCATCAACGCCACCCAGACGATGCGCACCAAACGCTAGATCCACATCTGATGCAGATTGATGGAAGTTCGTAGATCCTCACCTTCAGAAGCTAAGCACGATGCGGCTCCTCCACTTCGGAAGCGGGATGTGGCATCGTGTAAAGGACATCTCGTGAGAGCACTCAGCGATGTAACCGAAAATGCTCGGTTCGTATGCACAGCTGAGGGGAAGGGAAAGTAAATTTGACAGGCGAGCGACATCAGGAAGGTAGATCAGACATGGTGCATCCTCCGTCTGGCAGAGTCGCTTGCGCGCAGGCCGATTGTTCCTGGCAGTATACGTGAGGGCGAAGTCTTAGGCTCCAAGGTTGAATGACCGCTAATTCCGATCTTGCTCAATGTTAATGATTTATCAGAACATGTAAAGATGGATGCATGTATGTTCGGCGAAAACATTCAGGAGCCAAGATCACCGCTTCAGGGTTGTGGGTGACTTGGGGTAAAATCGACCATGCACATTCCAAAGTGCTTTCTTAAATATTGTTCTTGACACAGACTGCATGTATATGTAGATAGAGGTATCTAATTCGCGCTGAGCCCTCGTGTGAATGTGAACCTCGATTGTGAAACTCCAAGTTTGTAGCTGGCTCCTCTGCTATTCTATCGTTGTGTATATTGATGTAGACTAAATATCTTGGTGGTCGTTCCTGTCATTTCTTGGATCTCATAAGTTTACGTATGCGTTCTCATTAGCGGCCATAGTCTACTCCATCCGGTATCGTATAGGAGCAGCATAGCAGTGACCGGGAGAACGATATACTGTCTTAGATTTGACAAGAGAGTCAAGAGCCAACTCCGTGTTTTTCGCGGACAATATAAGCGTTGAAATACCATATATGCAAATTTATGCATGACAGCTGTACAAGCCGGACTTATTGCTCCATGCTTCATAAGCATATACATCATAATCTACTACCTTGGGCTGACTCCAGGTATGCAGATGACATTGGACGGCCGGAATTCGGGTCAGCAGAGCTGAATGCTCCCAAACAGTGTTCCTCGGATTCGCTTGCTTTCGCGACCCCGATCAGCTTACGGCAGCAACATGTTTATATAAACCTGCTACAAGTCGCGCAAAACATCAGTCTCGCTTTTGACTTTTCGTTTTCTTCAAAGCTGCACAACATGACTCCAGAATCTATGCAAGCCGTCAAGATCGTGTCTCTTGGCAAGGCCGAGATACAAACGGCCCAGTTGCCCAAGCTAAGGGATCACTATGTCCTTGTCAAGGTTCGGGCGGTGGCAATCAACCCCACAGATTGGTGCGACTTATGAAGAATATGTAAAGATAATCAGCTCACAGGTTTACAGGAAACACATCGACCTGCCCTTCCTCGCTCCAACCGGCGCCACAGTCGGCTGCGACTTTACAGGCACCGTTGTCGCCCTTGGACCTAAGGTCACGAAAGATTATGAGCCTGGTGACCGTATCGCTGGCGTTTGCCATGGCTCAAATGCCACGTATCTTGACGACGGGTGCTTCGGAGAGTATTGCCTTGTGAAGGAAGGAGCTACCTTCAAGATCCCCGACCACATGCCTGACGAGCAGGCTGCTACGATCGGAGTCGCCACAGTGACCATTGCATTGGGTTTGTACCGGAATTTGGGCATGCCATACCCTGGATCGAAAACTTCCGGCAACGGCGAATGGGTGCTTGTCTATGGAGGAAGCACAGCGATGGGAAGCATGGCGATCCAGTGCGCGAAGCTGTAAGGTCATTCTTTGCCAGTGTAGGCGGTCCACAAAGCTGACGTTCCTCGAGTTCCGGCTATAGAGTTGTGACTACTTGTAGTCCACGCAACTTCGATGTAAGTCTTCGTACGCTCGATCCGAATGGCGACATAAATTAACGAGCTCGATGCCAGTTCGTGAAGTCCTTGGGAGCCGAAGCGGCGTTCGACTACAGCGTCGCGGACGTCAGCAGGGAGATCAACATGTACACATCAGACAACCTCAAATTAATCTTTGACTGCATCTCTGAAGGCGAATCTCCCAAGATCTGTAACGCGGCCATCTCCTCCAATGGCGGAAAGAAAGCCTCCTTGCTACCTATCGATGAGAAGGGAGCTCGTCCGGACGTGGAAGATTCCGTAAGTTGATCTCTTACATGCATTGTCCACTTCCGTTGGTTGCCTGCGTGATCTATACTGACATCCTTGCCAATAACAGCACGTCAACGGCTATACCGCCATTGGAGAACCTTTCACCATGGGCGGACAGCACGTCGAAGCTGTGCCAGAAGCCTACCGCATTGCGTCGGAATTCTGGAATATTGCTGGGCCATTGTTTGCGGAAGGTAAGATCAAGACACACCCAGAGAAGGTAGATCTAGGTGGTGCTGGGCTTCAAGGTGTGCTTGAAGGGTTGCAGACGATGAGGGATGGCAAGGTTAGCGGGTTCAAGCTGGTGTACCATGTCGACCAGTCGCAGTAGATTGTGTCGTAGCAGCAGAGAACATTTCGTTCGAACAAACTTACACATGCCCATCTTTCACCTTCGCTCCGATTCTTGATTTTCAAACACCGATCAGTCAGCAAAGCTCGCCGGAGTGCGATCCGGTCGCAGAGGCATGTCGCGTTTGCGGGTTGTGATCTTTGCATCGTACATGAATGGAGGCTTCTGCTGCACTCTGTCTTCTCCGTATAGAGAAGAGTCTAGATTCTTGGCATGATTTTTGTTATCTCCGCCGTCGCCAATAATCACCAACAATGCAGTGATCGCTCGACCAAACACGTCATAGCGGAGCAAAACTCCGGTCCCAAAGAGATGGCGAACACCCATCTTGCACGAGATCCTTTCGTTTCACGTACGAAGTGGACATGTGCAATGGTAAAAGATGAGTGCGTCTGGAAGAAGCAACACGAAGTTCAAATTTGTCAACTTCTCAGACCCCAAAGAGGTGCAGAGTGGCAAGCTGAGAAAGCAAGTCCGGTCGCATGTGAGCAAATGGCAGCACAGTCAAACACGAGCCAAACTACGAGAAGCAGCTCAATCTACCGATAGAGCGAGCACAGGCAGAGAGACGACAGTCGAGTCGTCAACAAGCGAATCTGGCTCTTCTAGTACATCGCAAGCTCGGTCTGACATCTCCACGAAACAACGCCCCCTTCCTGCTTTCGAAGATGAGCAAAGTCGCCAAAAAGCAGATATCGATACGAATGACAACAAACCCCAAGAGGATCTATATGAACGCGACGCGGATACGACCCTGATATCCCCGGAGGCCTGTAGGCTAGCTGGCAACGACATCACAAGAGCCTTCTCCCAAGGCGCAATGTCCTTCCGAACGATCGCCCTGCAAGACTCCCAAAACATCATCGGGCCCAGCCTCAGAGACATGCAGCTCGAGCTGTCCAGCGTGATGGGCCTCTACAAAAGCATCTGCGTAATCCAAACCGTCGACTTCCGCCGCCAATTCGAGGGAAACGAACACGCTTCCTGGAACCGGTTTTATTCGTTCGTTTTCACAGATCCAATCCTCCTATCGACCGCCGTCTTACTGGGCGTGCGAAACCAGCTCGATATTCTAGGCAGATGTCTCGACGGGCAGACCTTTGCAAGCGTCATGCAGATCGAGCGGTTTTTGATGCGCAGCATAAACGATGCTCTCTGTGATCCCGTCCACGGCATCTCGGACCCGATGCTCATTGCAGTCGCCTTGTGTGCTGCGTACGAGATCAAACACGGCACGGGCGCGTGCTATCTCGTCCACATGCGAGGATTGGTGCAGATGATACAGCTCCGCGGTGGGCTTGATGAAGTCGGTCGACCAGACCCGTACGTTCCCAGGCTGTTGATCTGGATTGATACGAACACGTCGAAGATCGCGGGCTGTAGGCCTTATCTCCAAGGCATGTCTAACGGTCTTACTGCCCCTCCGCAAGCCAATACCCTCGTCTTCCGGACCAAAGGTTATAATACTTGAAGCTTTAGCCAATCTGCTTCACCTGATGACCGAGGGGCAGCTTGGTAGGGACCCGAATTCAATCGAATGCTTTGATCAAGGAGCCTAGATGGAGGGAAATGGCCACAAGGATGACGTTGATCTCAGACTTGCATTGTCGACACCGCCACAGCTCTCTGAGCCATACCGATCCCTCTATCCATGCTGTGCACATCTCAAGCCCGACCCGCAGCCCCGTCTCTGCCCTCTTCGACCCCATCGACACGTACCACAACGCCTGCTTTCCTATCAAGAGATCTTGCGCTGGCCTCTTCCCGATTATCCTCCTCTTCCGATCTCTCATCCGTGTAATTTTGGTCTTCAACAGCAGGCGCATTCAGCAATCTCCAACGATCCACCCTCGTCCTCCAAGGCCTGTAGCACACAAACGCCAACCCGCCAAACACCACAAAGGCACCACAGATCGACCCGCCGATGATATCATACTTATCACCCGCAACCTCCACACCCCTCCAGAAAGGCCCGTCGAGGTCCGGTCTCACAGCCAGAATCATAGTGAGTAGCTGCAAAGTACCAATGGCCAACGCCACCGCGACGGTTATTGCCGTCAGCACGCACTGGTAGTACAGCACGGCGATCTGATCGCTCGCCAGTCGCGCAGAGCTGTACAAACTCATCATCGCCGCGCCGTCAGTGGTGTCGAGCAAGCACATGCCAGCCGTGAAGAGGATAGGGAAGATCAGGATCAGCCACATCGATGTCCCTGCCGCGGCTTGAATGGAGCTTATACCAAGAAGAGCAACTTCGGAGGACGTGTCGAAGCCTAGACCGAAGAGGACGCCGAGAGGATACATTTTCCAGGGTCGGTCGATGAGTTTGAACAACCGCTGGAGGAGAGCGGTCATGCAGCCTCCGCCCACGAAGAGGTTCGTGGAATTGACCTGCTCGTGGCCGATTGGAGAGCGGATTGCAGCGCGGAGAGCGGTGGTGAGTTTGAAGAGAATGTAGCCGTTCATTGTACCCAGGATGATTAGGAATGCTGAGGAGACGGACGAGCCGATGATGCCACCCACATCGGCGAAGTTGTCGAAGCGGTCGCTGATAGCGGCTGAGCTGGCGGCGACGACTATGGCGGTGACAATCACGATCGTACTATGTCCTAGCGAGAAGAAAGTACCAACCGTCACCGGTCGCTGGCCTGATGCCACCAGACGTCGTGTGCAGAGATCGATCGCGGCAATGTGGTCTGCATCTAAAGCATGTCGAAGACCGAGCGTGTATGCCAGCACAGCCGTAGAGACCAGTGAGGTGTGAAAGTGAAGCACGATGGCACATGCTATCCAGACGAGGATGTTGACCAGGACCAAGAAAAGGATGATGGCGATGGCAGTGCCGGGGAGGCGGCGGAGGTAAGGCACTTGTGAGTGGTAGGTTGCTGCTTGCTTCCGCGCGCGGAGGAAGAGGGATTGTTTCGTCTCGTCCATAGTTTCTTGAGCTTTGTAGAGTAGCTCTGGGGAAGGGTGCTATGAGCCACTTCGGTGGATGAAAACAATGTTGTTTCCCTGTATGCTTTTTCTCTTACGGAGGTAGAGCGGGGTTGATATCGCTGTAGAAATGGCAGCCAGACTCGCCTCTCACCAGCCCAGAACCCAATATATCGATCCCGGCAAGGTCCAGGAAGCGTCACGAAACCAGTAAAACACAATCCAGCATGCCTCATCGTCAGCCGGCGAAAGAACCAAGCATTATTATAATCATGATGCCCGAATGAGGTGGTGGGTCGCTGATAGCGAGAAGCGGGGCACGCACAGCAGGCAAAACCTAATGCCGCCTTGTCATTTCGGCGAATTCTGTCGTGATTGATGTGCAAAGCCACTCAAGAACGGCTACAGCCTACAGCTATACAAGCAATGCCTAACCATTTCGCCGAGGTGTGGTAAGGCTGAAGAATATACAGATGTTTATGTAGTCGCGCGAGTCTAAAGAAAGCTTGTTCTCGGTAGTCTGCTGACAGGGTGTGTATAGTAGTATAGTGGAGCGGAAGTAGTGAGACAATTCGTACGGCGAGATGTGTAAATTGGCAGTTGGCCATGAATTTCTATTTAAATCGCAGTCATGATTCGACTTGCGCTGAGCATTTGCTAAAAAAGCAGTTGCCTACCTCGAAAGATTCGAGTGGTCTATGTAAACTCCGCCGGAGCCACGTGTGGCGACCGTTCCCAATGATAAAGCAACAAATCCAGACACCTTTGGCTATGCCCCCAATTTTTGTCTATTCCATGGTCGTAAATCCCAGCGCGAGATGCGTCCTCTTTCTGATCCAGAGCGATCTCTTTTCCCTAACATCCAACAAAAAAAAAAAAAGAAATTAATAAGGAAATACAAAAAGAAGAGATGAAGTCATCTGAGTCCGGCTCTCTTACTGCCGCAAGCTCGGACGGGCAGTCACTAATCCGGAGAGCGAGGCGACACGCTCGCCCATCATGACCTGTCTCGGCTCATCTTTCGTGAGGCACAACGAATGGCATCGTGGTTGAACAGCTGTCTCAAGCTGCCCATTGCGGCGCCGAGAGGAGCCTGCGTGCTGTCCCGGCGGAAATCTTTGTCCATACTGGGTCGTCTGGCATCGGTGAGGGTGTTGGCCTCAGCGATTCGCAATGTAGTGAGAGTGCTAGCTTGGCTTTTCAGACTCGCGTCTTGGCCCATGAGAGTCGGACTAGGAGGAGCTGTGAGTGGAGTGACGAGGTCGATACTCCTTGTTGTTGATGAGCGGGTGTTGGCGGTGTGGCGGCAGTGTGATGCTGTTGTGCCGTATGAACTTGATGGAGAGTGGATGAGGGATGGGACATCTGTCGCTGTCGAGGCTCGTTTTTGTGATGGTCGGCGAGGTGTGAGGGTCTCTGAAGTAGGGTAGCCCGGGAGGTCAAGGACGTGTGGGTCGAGGCTTTCTGGTCGGAAGTCGTAGTCGTGTTCGTGGTATTGATCATCGTCATGTTGATCGGAGGAAGTTGATGAGCTCGAAGAGATGCGAGCGAGATTGAGCTCTGAAAAGGTCTTTGATAATGGGCGGACGACGGTAGGTGACATTTGTGGCAGAATGTCACCACAGTCGTGGTCGTGGTAGGCATGTGACTTGGGACTCATTGGTGGCGAGTGGGGTGGTAGAGGTGTGCATGTTGTGGAGTCCCTTCTGCGGCAGCTAAAAATAAAGTGTCAGTTCATGTATTAGGGCAAAGAAGACTATATCGATTGACTTACGACTCAGAGCAGTACAGCAGACTGAAGTTGGGTGTTACGATTTGCCTTTCGCAAGTGGCGCTGGCGACGAGATCAGCAACAGGGTCTAGGGATTAACAACAATTGAGGATCGACAGGAACATACCAAAATTGCAAGAAACTCGCAGCCATGTCTTCGCTGTCTGTATCGCCCTGTTTTGCGACGTCTACAGCTGACTTCTGTCGACGGAGGTTGGCAGAAGGATGTGTCACAGCAGCGTGATTATAGCTGGCGTTGCGCTTGGCCGAGAGAGAAGGCCTGTTAGAGCGAGCGTGGGCAGTCGGAGGCTTGAGGCCATTGGACTGCGAGCGCTTGTGCGAGCGGGCGTTCATGGTGAGATATATAAAAAGTGGCCGAGTGTATGCGCAATAGACGCTTTAGTGGAGATGTGGGTGAGTTGGTAGAGACCCGTCCCTGTTGCTGGTCCACGCTCTCGGTTATCCGCGCGATTTGAGAGATAGCAACAGCCAAACAGGAATTGACTCGGAGGGCGGTGACGGGACGAGTGAATAACGAGCCACAGGTCTAAAAGCGGCGATCGCGATTTATGGTGTGATATTTGGCTCGATGAGCGATTATCTGGCAAGGGGAGAGGGCATCAGCGGGCGTTGTCTCACGGTTGGCGGGAAGACGACATTACATACAGACTCTTGCGTGACGGTACGACTGTTTACTGCAGGCAGCGAGCGTGAGAGCGCCTATCCTCGGGATGGCGTCTAGTAGTTTTAGTGTGGCGGTCGAGATAGCGAGCGATAAGGGTTGGCAGAGCGAAGGATGGATGGATTGGGAGGCGGCGATAAGGCGAGAGAATAGTCTGGTAAATAGCGATGCAGATCGAGAAGTCAAAAAAAGAGCGCAAAGGCAGGGGACGTCGATGATATTATCATTGCCAGGCCCGCGGATGGGTTGCGACGGTATTACCTTATTATTGACTCACGGGGCACTCTGTTTTTCCAACGCGTACCTCGATGGCCTCACGCACACCAGCAGGGTGAAGGCGTGCGAGCAGGCCCGTTGCGCCATTCGGTGATGCGCAAGCCAGTTTTGTGGGTCTCGCGAACACCCCGGCCCAGGAACAGGCGCCGCCTTGCAAGCCTCTGCTCATGCATCGCGATGCCACGACTGCATACATGTAACGCTTGCAGCGTCTTCCCCCAATGCGCGGCCACGCTGTGAGACACGCTCGTCAATCGCCTGCCATCGTTGCCGCCAGCATGACAGCGCACGCGCTATAGAAGCACGCTACAGTGCGGTGAACTACAGCCGATGCACTGGGAGGCGCCGCGCCGCAATGACGATGTCTGCTGGGGGTGCGAGTTTCTAGACCACGCATCGACGAGTGCACTTACGACTGGTGTAACAGGCAAACACGTGAATCAGTAGGCAGACGCCCGTCCAGCTTGTCCCGCGGTTTTCCAGCATCCAATTGCCCAATCGGGCGCTGCGGACACACCGTCGTGGGTCCAGCAGTGCCTTGCCCAAGGCCGCGTGTGTGGAGAGTCAGCGAGGGGAGGGAGGTCCCACGGCCCCATCTGCAAAAGATCGAGAACTTCTCGCTTGAGTGGCACGCGTCCTGCCGCTGCACAGATGCCTGCGCACCTTCAGCTCAGCCAACCGTTGTGCATAGGAGGAGATTTCGCGTACAAAGATACAAGACACGAGGTATCTTGCTCAAAGCAGAACTCGACAGCTGTCCCTTGGAATTCGTCACATTCTTTGAGTTTTGTGTGGAAAACAAGGCTGTGTGCGGAAAGTTACACACAACTTCTATATCGGGCGGATCGCAAGTATAGAAGAAGTCTGTCCGGACGGGTTGGCGGTGAGATGGCCTGATGACGAGTTGCAAGTGTACTATTCTTTCGAAGTCGATAAGACCACTTTCGCCAATATTTGTGAAGATCTGCCTCTCGCTCTCGGAAGAAGGGATGCAGCGAAATCGGATCTCCTCACCTTGATGGTTGCCGCTGTCCGTCTTACACACATATTCATCACATTCGTCTAGCATCGCATCACTCTAGAGGAAGCCAGTAGTAACAATTCCTGTTACCAAATCTCCCCTCTCTCATCAATGTCACCATCATCACGCCCATTCCGTCATCAAGCATGCCATCCATCACAGTCTGAGACCTGAGCACGAGAGGCAAAAAAGATATCTCCCCTTTGGCGATCGGTAAGGCGCTCGCTCCGTGACGATCACCGTTAAGGCGGTTAAGCCCGTGTCTCTCGCATAACTATGGAGATGTGCGATCCTTCGCGTTCGTAAGAAAGAGACCACTCACGAGCCTGAAGCAGCGTTTCCCTCGGGACTGCTACTGTGCGGATTTTGTCTAGACCTTTTCGACTCCAGAGCTCTCCACACGAGCTGTGTGAGACGGATCGTGTTTTGCCGTGCGTAACAGGCCGGCATCTGGAGACTTACAATGACGATGATGGTGGTGACGATGATGTGTCTGCACTCAGACCGCATGCGCGCGTTTCAAAACCCCCGTGCCGTGGAAGCAACATCCGGCCACGCTGCGAAATAGAAGCCGATGATGCGTTCGCCGAGCTGTGGCCGCTTTCTACCGCCAGCCAGCAAACAAGCAAAGCAGAACCAGCATTCAAGCAAGGATACTGCAATGTTGAAACAGCTACTGAGTAACAAGTATTCTTGTCACAGTCCCTGTAAGCGCCCAAGGGCCTCATGTTCCAGAACGTAGTTGTACGCAACGCCTTTTCAATTGCCGAAGCCAAGGGGTGTTCGGAGGCTCACTTCCGGTTTGCTGCCGGCCAGTACGAAGAACCACCACTATATCTGTGACGGTGACGGCGCCGCGGGGGCAGCGATCGTGTGGAGGAATGGAATTCGAGCAAGCACACATGGGATTCTGACTGGCCGAGAATTACATAATTTGATACAAGTGCTACCTCCTAACGCGAATCTGCCTTGCTGTGATCTTTCCCACGCGAACTGTGCTTGATTACTATTACTTCTTCCTTGTCTTCTTTCTGCCCAACCTTTCTGCTTGGACAGCTGCGTGTTCGAGACCTTTTCATCCAGGTAGACTCTCTCCTCATTACTTCCGCTATCCATGTCCTTCTATGACATCCGAGCGATCCGCAATGGAGAACTCGTATCTTCCTTGCTCGCCAGAGCGTCATGCTGTGGCTGTCTTTCGTAAGCCCGGTGCGTGCTGGCTGCGGCTATGCCGGCCTGTAATGCTGTAATGCCATCACCGCCAGATGGACGGGGTCGAGACTTTTCGCGTTGATTTTAACAATGATGATGACGATGCTGATGATGACGGCATTAATAATTGCCATGATGCTTCTGCGAGGCGCTGCTCGTCGGGGCTCAGACGAGTGGACATCGCATGTCTTTTCAGTTCAAGCATTCGACGTCTTGAAACTTGGTGTAGACAAAGGCTTCACGGCCTCTCACTTCACGACCAAGGGCTTCGCGCTCTTCCACGGCTCTGTTGCAGCACGTCTGCAGCGTGCGAGCAGACTGGCCGAGCGATCTTTCTCGCTCATGTTGAAATCATCTTCGCGGGGAGCCATGGGTAGTGTGCTTTCGAGAACCTCATCTGACAAGTAGGAGCTCGCCGAGGATGTGGAGAGGGTGCTGAGAGCGCTGGAGCGGCGGCGAGGGTGTGAGATTGAGTTGAAACGCATGGTTGTGTTTTGTTTGTGAGCCTGATTGATTGGGTTGTTGAGGCTGGATAGCAGTGTTTGGCTGTGATTGCGGTATGCTTGCTTCCGATGTGGATTGCTTTGTGTGAGACTGGAGATGTTGGGAATGGTTGATCTGGATGTTTGATGCTTGGTGTTTGTCTGTCTACTTGCTACACGATGTCCAACAATCGAGGGATACCAGTCATACTTATGTTTGGCAGCCTATCTCGGATATTCGGGTGTGTAACGAAAGCTATCACGCCTTTGTACTACGTCCGTACTAATCGCCGAGGGCTTGCGAGCCAAAGATAAGCAGGCATCCGTCAGCTCGGACGAAACAAAGGAACTGTGAGGAAGGTTTTCGCGGAGAGATGGTGACTCGACGCCGGCCGGCCGGTCTTTGGGCGATGCCGCTCTTCCGAACACCATGGAAAGCCGTGTGATTGGCTCACGTACTTCTTTAGACTTCGTGATTCGTGATGAACGGCTGTATCGTGGAGTTAAGAATGGAATGTGATCTGAAGAGGATTGTCGGTCTTATCAGTTATCACTCATCATTGGAATGGATTTATTGTGAAGATCTTCCTCTGCTCAATCACACCTTCGCGGTCTTAGTAAGTGTACTGAAATCTGAGAGCTTCGCCACTGAGAATGCACTCGCTCCAGCACCAATGTGCATGCCTCAAAATAGTCCTCGTCTGTGAGCAGGCAGGTAGGACAGTCAAATCGAGATCATAAGTAATAATCTCGAACGATGAGAACATGATGAGATGTTCACTACGCTGGTGCAGCAACGATACGCGAGCAGACACGGCATGACATGGTACTTGTCGATCTCGGGAGGGGTTAACCAAGGCAAGAGAGCTACTTGCGCTAGAGGTACTGTTTCAACGCCATTGAGCAGCTCAGCGAAAAGCAAAACTACTGATGTTTTCTATATTCTCCAATTTCATGGGACAGCTAGATGATGTCTGACATACAGCAGATTCGCTCTCAAGGCATCTTCCATGGCCTTCCAGTGTATTCTCAAGAAGCCACAGGCTTGACAGCAATAATAACAGGCGCGAATGGAATCAGCGGCCACTACATGCTACGTGTGCTAGGGCAATCTCCTAGACGTTGGAAGAAGGTATACTGCCTTTCGCGCCGCCCACCGATCGTAGCTGGTGGTCTACCCTCCAACGCCGAGCACATCCCTCTCGACTTTCTGAAGGATCCCACGGAGATCGCTACAACATTAAAAGATAAAGGCGTTACAGCCGATCATGTTTTCTTCTTCTCGTACGTGCAACCTCCACCAAAGCCAGGCAAAGGCTTATGGTCTGATGCCGAGGAGATGGTGCGCATCAACAGCGAGCTGCTGAGCAACTTCCTCCAAGCTTTGCGCGAAGCATCCATTACTCCGCAGCGATTCATGTTACAAACAGGAGCGAAAAAGTACGGCGTCCACCTCGGTCCCACCAAAGTACCTCAGGAAGAGAGCGATCCTCGCGTCGAACTCGAGCCCAACTTCTATTACCACCAAGAAGATCTGCTATTTGAGTACAGCAAGTCTACGGGCTGTGGTTGGTCTATCTGCATGCCAGGACCGATCACTGGTGCTGTGCCTGATGCGGCGATGAATTATGCTTATCCGCTTGCTATATACGCCAGCGTTTGCAAGAAGCTAGGGAAACCATTGGAGTTCCCGGGCGACATAGCGAGCTGGCAGATGAATCAAAGCATGAGCTACGCCATGATGAATGCTTATCTGGAAGAATGGAGCGTGCTGCAGGGCCCGCCTGATCAGATGTTCAACGCATTCGACGGAAGTGCTTTCACGTGGGAGGCTGCGTGGCCGAAAGTAGCAAGTTGGTTTGGCATTGAGTCGCAAGGCCCGCGAGAGAACGATAATTACACGAGCACAGAGACACGATTCAACCCGCGTGAATACGGCGCTAAAGGCGTGACAAGGAGAAAATTCAGCATGGCTGAATGGGCAAAGCGGTGTGAGGTTCAGGGCGCGTGGAAAGAAATGTCAGCCGAACATGGTCTGTCTATGCCAGAGACGGCAGAACTAGATCGCATTTTCGGGTTCCTCGATGGGACGCTCTGTCGACCTGCGCCGCTGCTGTTCAGCCCAGACAAAGCGAGGAAGCTCGGGTGGCATGGATATGTCGATTCATGCGATGCGCTCAAGGAGACTTTCGTTGATCTGGCGAAGCTGAAGATGGTACCGCCAACTGCTTGATTAATGCATGTGCTGCAGAGACCAATGAGAGTGATGTACAAGTGAACTCTTCTCGAGCGAAGCGTTTTCGTCTTTGTAGCTTGGGACGAGTGTGAGAGTGTGTTGGGAAGTCACGTTTACGCAATTACAGTGAAATCCGTTGCATGCACTTCACTGTTCCTCTGAATGTAACCACAAATGCTGCTGCTTTCAATGTTCTCAGTATAATTGCATCATTGTTCTTTCCATCAGCAGTAAATTGTTAGTCTGTACCAAAAGTGGCGGCAGCTCGACCCAATCGCGCTAAGGGAGCCTAAATCACGTCTCGCTGAACTGGTCGCGTCAGCTTGAGCTTCAGCGAACTCCGAACACCACTCGATCCACGCGCAACACGACCGAAACGGACTCTTGCGCCAATCACGATCACACCACCAACGACAGGACTATGCACGCAAGAAAATAGAACAATATCAATCGCGTCCTTCCACAGCTTACGACATGGCGCGCGCAAGCAGACGTCGGGCTGCGAGCCCAGAACCGGTGGAGGAACCAGAAGTGGAGGAGCAACAACCGCAAGACGACGAAATGGAGGTGGAGGAAGAAGAAGAGACAGCACAGTCTCTCGTGTTCGATGAGCCATTGACATGGCGCGCTGGGCGTCCAATTGCCGTCGCCGAGCTCTTACGCCGACTGCGACAACTGTACGAGGAGCTGGCGGCAATGGAACAACTCGAGGTCGAAGATCAAGCTGGTCGCGATACGGTTACTCCCAAAGCACAAGAATTGGGCTCTACACAATTACTGGGACACAAGGACAGGGGAGTCAAGGCATGGACACTGGCGTGCATAGTGCAGATGTTCCGCATCCTTGCGCCGAATGCACCATACAAAGCAAGTCAATTGAAGGAAATCTTCTCGTTGGTTGCATCTACGGTCATTCCTGCCCTTGCGAATCCGACTGGATCTTACCAGCAACAGTATGCCGAAATTTTGAGCTCACTAGCAAATCTGAGGAGTATTGTTCTGATCACCGATCTTCCTGGTTCGGAGAACTTGATTTTGCAGCTGTTCGCAAACTGCTTCGATGTACTTTCTGGAAACATCAAAGGCGCGAGTGTTGAGCAGGTTGCCAAGACAGTACAGTACAACATGACCATTGCGCTCTCTGCGATCCTCCAAGAAGGTGGCAAACCACCAGATGGTGTTCTGGACATCCTTCTAGCACAATTCCTCAGAGCCGATCCCCAGACCATGGCGCAAAGCGGCGCTCCGGCACCAAAATCCCTAGATGACATCTCGCCAGCTTACAATGTTGCGCGATCGATCTGCAGTCAATGCGCAGGTCCTCTGAGCACTGCTATCGCAACTTATTATACGTCCGTACTCATTGATGCCTCCGAAGCACCCTCGAAGTTTGGAAAGACGAAAGGCCGTAAGCGGACCCATGATGAGAGCGAGGACGAGTCCGACGACGGATTAGCGACGCCACCTGCCGAGCAGGACTTTAGAGATGTTGAGAAAGCACATCGTCTCTTGAGAGAGCTTTGGCGTACCTCTTCAGATGTCATTGACGGCGTTGTGCCTCAAGTCACTTCAGAGCTGAAAGCCGAAAATGTACAAATCCGAACTCTCGCTGTACAGACAGTGGGCGACATGATCGCTGGTATCGGTGCTGCGGGACCACCGCCTCCTGAGCCACTTGACCCTGCAGCATATCCTTCACAGAGTGTTGAATCAACATCATCGCAGCAACTCGAAAATGCATTATACAAGCCTATTGCGCCTCACGACTTTTCCTCGAAGTACCCTGACTGCTATCAGGAATTCGTGCGACGAAGGGTCGATAGATCGCCTCTCGTCCGTAGCGCCTGGGCGACAGCTGCAGCTCGCATCGTCCTAACATCTGGCGGTAACCGAGGTCTCGACGCCGATCAAGAATCAAGCTTCCTCAGCGGATTGTCGGACATGCTCCTGGACTCTGACGAGAGAGTGCGCCTGGCTGCCGTACAGGCCATCTCGAACTTTGGTTACGATGCCATCGTTCAGAAACTGGGCAAAAGTGGTGGTGTCTCGGTCGATAAGTCACTTCTCAACAACCTGGCTGGGCGCATCAAAGATCCGAAGACGAACGTTCGTACAGCCGCTTTCGAGCTGTTGGCACGCATATGGGGTGTTGCTGCGGGCGCCATTGCAGAAGGTAGTGAACAGGCGCGCACTCTTCTTGGCGATATTCCCTCGCACATTCTGGGAGCCATGTACATCAACAGCCCACACATCAATGCGCTGATTTTCCGCGCTATGTTCGAGTCGCTCTTGCCAGTCAGCTATCCCCCGATCAGACCAAACAAACCCAGCTCACAGCGTATCGTGGACAGCCAGAATGGCACAGAGCCTAGCTTGGACCCGGACACAATCCGTGTGGAACGCATTCTCGTGTTGTTACGGGATCTGGATCCACGTGCGAAGAATGTGTTTTTCAGAGTGCAACAACAGCAGCCTGGACTGGCCAAATACATGGAGGCTTATCTCAAGATGTCAGAGTCCCTACATAACGAAGACGCGGAGGGCTCACAAAAGGAGGAAAAGGCAAATCTTGCCAAATACATATCTGCACTCGCAAATTTCATGCAGGATCCCCAAGTAGCGACTGAGCACTTACAGAAGTTCTCTAAACACCATGACCGTCGGGCCAACCAGTTGATCCGATTCTGCTACGCTGCAGACAGTGACTATCGCAAGATTACCAAGGCGATGAAAGAGTTCACGAAACGTCTCGAAGAGGCGCCCACACCAGTCCCTCTCGTCTTGGAGACTATGCTGCCACTGATCAGACTGGTTTCGATTCTTGTATTCAACCAAAGCCATGTCACACCTATGGGCAACATCGCACGGACGAACGAAAAGGACCTGAGCTCGACCGCACACGAGCTACTTCACGAGATCTCGACGCAACGCCCGGAGGCTTTCAAAGTCCAGGCGAAAGAATATGTTCAGACACTGAAGAAACAAGCGCCTACAGCCACAACGCCAAATGACCCTGCTGCCGTCGATATTCTCAAATCATGCGCGCACTTTGCGCTACGCTCTCCTGACGACATGCCAAAGGACCGCGATTTCTACGAAGCCATGAGCGCATTCGCATTGCACGGCACACCACCCAAAGCCTCCAAGCACGCCATCACGGTCATAGCTGCGTCGGCTACGAAGAAAGATATGTACGCCAACGACATCTTGACTAAGTGTCTCGAGACGGTTGACTTCGGCGCAGAGCATTTTCTTTCCAAGCTTGCAGCTATGAGCCAAATATGTTTGCTCATGAATGAAGAAGTCAAAGAGCAAAGCGATGAGGCGGTCACAACATTGATGATTGGCAAGTTCCTGAGCAAGGTCCGAACGGCTGCTAAGGATGATGACCCGGAGTGGACTGATGATGTCGACGACGATTTAGCATCCAAGCTGTTGGCACTAAAGGTGCTTGTGAACAGCGTTCGCGGTAACGCAAAATCAGTGACGGAAGAGACCAAACCTGATCTGCGAGCGGCCGCGTCTCCAGTGTTCAAATTACTTAACACTCTGATCGAGAACGAGGGTGAAATCTCGAAGACCACAGTCACACCCAAACACCACAGATCTCAGTTGCGCCTTGCAGCAGCTGTACACATACTCAAGCTTTGCTGCAATCGTACATTGGACATCTTTTTCACCCACCCCGACTTTAATCGTCTTGCCAAGGTGGCACAAGACCCACTGCCCGAGGTCAGAGCAGGCTTCGTGAGAGCCACAAAGAAGTATCTTGGACAAGGTAAATTACAACAGCGATTCTACGGTCTCGTTTTCATGTATGCCTTTGAGCCAAAGAAGGAAGTCATGGAAGCTACTACTACTTGGCTGAAGGCACGCGCTGCTATCGCAGCGAAGACAGATGATACGGGCGTCGTCTCAGTCTTTGTGCGCTTCTTGAGTTTGCTTGCGCATCACCAGGATTTCTCGCCAAACCCAGAGGAACTCGAAGACTTCATCGAATATATCACGTTCTATTTGAAGTGCGTGGCGACCGAGAGCAATCTGCCTCTGATCTATCACCTCGCACAACGCATCAAAACGGTCCAGGATGGCATCGATCCAAGCAAGAGTGAGAACTTGTATGTGCTTTCTGACCTGGCACAAGCAGTCATCAAGCGTTTCCAAGAGGAGAAGGGCTGGGGTCTGCAAGTCTATTCGCGCAAAGTCCGCATCCCAGCTGGACCGTTCGCCTCGCTCCCGGACCACCAAAGCGCACAAGACATTTCAGAAAAGAATTACCTTCCTACTGAACTCGACGAAGACGTCATCTCCGATCTTGTCAGAGTCAGCCTCAAACCAAAGAAGCGCAAGGCAGAAGGCACTTCAAGGCAACCAGCCAAGAAAGCAAAGCCTACTTCCAGTGCACCAGCGCCAAAGAAGACTCCAGCCCGCAAAGCGCCCAAACCAGCCAAAACGCCCAAGAAGCGGATCGAAGACACAGTCCCCGAGAGCGAGCGGAGAAAGAGCGCCCGCGTCTCCAAAGCAACGAAGAGCTACGCAGAATCGAGTGATTCTGACAATGACGACGAGCCTGAGCGCTGGGCTGACGAAGAAGAGGACGATGACGGTGGCAAAGACATTCCCTCTGATACTCCGCCCAGCAGCCACCCAACTCCTGCAGCTGCCCGGCAAACTGTGCAGGAATCAAAGAAAGCGGCAAAGGTTCCGCAGAAGGCTCCCGCGAGGAGACTGCCAACACGCGGAAGCAAGAGGAACGGCGAGCCGGCTGATGTGATGGAGATTCCGGCCGATAGCGACGAGGAGCTCTCGGATGTGCCGAGCGATGTATGAGCAGTGCAGATGGGAAGTGTGATCATGATAAATTTGGTTCTCCGAAAAGGGGCAGGATGGGGGGACAGTGGTCAAGTTTGCATCAGCATTCTTTCACATCGCATGGCCTCGTGCGAGCGTGACTACTTAGCATCTTATCTGGGCGTTTCTCTCCTTCGTTATATTCTATTCTATTCAGCAAGCGCTGGCGTTCTCGGGGCAAAAGGCTGCGACAAAGTATGATGTATGCACAAAACTCTTTTTCATTCAAACTACATGGACAGCGAAAGGAGACGCATGTAGAATCCGAGAGGGGAAGAAGGGGGAAATAAAGATGGTTAAATAATGCAAAGGAAAGTTTTCATAATGCTATGCTATGCACTCGAGGATGTCACGACAGGCGAGGTGCATGCTTCGTTGAAGGTCCTTGATGGAGTAATTTTCCTCACACGCGGTCGGTTGCTAAGGTACTCGCGCAAATTTATTTGGAGATGTGCGAGAGGGAGTTCCGAGCTTTTCATAAGACATGGCGGACCAAGTACATCTACTGACATTGACTTGAGGCACACCCTCCAAACCACAACTACTCACAGGCATATGCTTGTTCCACCACTTTCGCAAAACTCTCTGTATCCGCAATCTACCTCTGATTCGACCACAGCTCGTACGCCCTTGTTAAGGGGCTCCAGTCTCCCTGCCCAAGCGGTCCGTTTATGGAAAAATGTATATCTCCATATGCGTTCAGACGCAGATATGTCTTGCGGATGAGATCGGGCCGTGAACACGTCATGTCAAAGTCTCTCAAAACCAATCTTACTGGCTTGGACTGTTTCGCACTCGACTTCGACTTTCGTGCTTGGGCTGTATATCTTCAGCAGCTCTGAGATGTCCAGAATCTTCTTGATCGTTTCTGCGGACTC
The DNA here is from genome assembly GCA_019775635.1 of Cladosporium sp. VS III D KN 1. Classification (NCBI taxonomy): domain Eukaryota; kingdom Fungi; phylum Ascomycota; class Dothideomycetes; order Cladosporiales; family Cladosporiaceae; genus Cladosporium; species Cladosporium sp. VS III D KN 1. Next base: position 241,008 of record JACWFN010000003.1, read on the forward strand.
TGTAAGCCCTGAAAATCCAATAGGACTGGTCCTTTTGATGTACGTCGCCGACGTATTCTCGGTAGAGAATCGGTGCAGCTTCTTTCCGGACCTGATGGCTCGAGTGTAGAATAGACGTGTATTCGCAGCCATTCTCAGGCCAGTCGCAGCCATTCCTGTGACCGAAATGGTTGTTATTTCTGGATCGCTGCATCTTCTTGTTGGCCAGCTCGTCGAAGCACTGCCGGTATATGATGTTTCGGAGCTCGGCTGAAAGGTCCATGAATCGGAACGGTGCCTCGTAGGCCGGCGCAGCTATGTCGCTGGTAACACTTGGGGGAGCGCTTGTTGCGTCGACGGGGTAGTTCGGCGACTTGCAGGTAGCTTGGTCCGGCATGTCATTGCTCAGCTGATTAGGCACAATCTTCGGCGGTCTGGTGTCGGTCATTCTGTTCAACCCGTAGTATGCTAATAAGATATCTGGGATGGTGGAGGGTGAATAGTTGAGGGTCTGGTAGATTTTAGCGTTGGGTAATATCGACTTCTTAACATTTCTGTTCGGATCATGTGAAGGTCAGCGAGTGTACTGATGGATCACAAGGAAAGCAAATCATCGACAGTCAGTCACACATGCTGAAGCTGCAAGTGAGGCCGACTCAACTGATGGTCGGCGAGGTACAGGTATCATACCGCTCACAGGAGATTCCTAATAGCAAGCAGTGCTGAAACACATGTGTCACTTGCGGAATCTCTGACTGCGTTAATGACACGCCGATCGTATACCTGTGAAGGTCTCTCGGGCCATTTATCCTATATTCACCAGACTCACACCTGAGTTCGCAGAAGCGGTGGTTATATATGATCATTTCTTGCGTATGGGATCCAGAGGCTTTGTTCACTTCTTTGCTAACACCCGCACTATTGACCAATACCTAGGAATCGCATGGACTGCTCCTGCATGAGCACAAATACATGTGACTGATGTTGGACCCACGCCACTACTCCTGCTCAGCCATCTGTACCATCAGCGTGATCACGCACACTGCCACCACTGAAGCCTGCGTAGACAGAATTCAAAATCCTCGTCGAGCTCTCCGAATGGCCACGTCTGACTGAGTTGGGACTCCAATTCTGCGAAATCTAGCTTGGCAAAGGAGCCAGTAATTGTGACTTGACGAGCGCACATATCGCAACCTCGGAATTCGTAAAGGTCGGCTTTGCACGCGACAGTGAGTCTTCCGATCGTTTGCATGAAAGGGCCCGTCACCGAGGTATCCTTTCGTTCTAATAGCCAATCCATATGGTTTTCCATGGACGTTTCGTAAACAGAGCGTGCAAGATGTGGGTTCAATGATTTTACCAGCCCCGACAAGTAGCAGAGGATCTGGTAAGACTGAGCCCATTCGTAGGAGAAGGAAATTCCAAATTCGACATCCGGGCTGTACTCTGCAAGGAATCCGGAAATAGCTTCCAGCTTCTCGATTGCAACGATGTTGTCATGACACTGAAAGTACCAGTAATGCGGTTCGACGGAGCGTGCGTGGCCGATGTACTCTTTGTAGAAGATAGGGCATGCTTCTCTGCGAGTTTGGCTGTTCACGCGGAGCAGCGAGAGGAATTGAGACTCATATTGAGACCATCTGTTGCTTGGGTCGGTCTTGATATCGTTGAGATTGTCGAAATAGCAGCGATAGACTTGCTGGCGAAGCTCGGGGGGAAGTCGTAGGAATGGAAAGTGACGTGAGGCCTGGCGGGGGGTTGAAGAGCTCTCGGACACGTCGATCATTGCAGGCGGCATAGTGTTAGCTTTGATCGTACGTATAAGACAAGTGGCTGGGCTCTCGGACTGATCGGAGGCCGTGGTTGGGGTTGTCAATGTCAGTCAGATGGACCTTTCAGTGGGGAGACAATACCTTTTGACCAAGCACCACGGAGGTCCAGCGGTACGTGAATGAACTCATTCACTATATCGAAGCGACATTCGCTATGCCACTTTTCAGCTACCGGCGTTACGTATAGTGAAGTAAAGCAATCATCAGTGAGTGCTGACCTGATAAAGCTTTCACAACAGCGCGTAAGTTTACTTTCAGTGTATGTATCGAGCATGCACTTGGCGAGAATCACTGTCACAATATGCGTCAGGTTCCAAGCTTCCAACTACCCTGAGTGACAACAGCCTCAGTAAAGCAAACTATATGGTATGATGACCGTCGATAGTATTGCATTACCTGTAAAAATCGTCCATGCAATCTGTAGTGATATCGGCGTTGGCTTTTGCAATGCGCGTGCAACCTACTTCCAAAGGTAAACGTGCAGGCACTGTATTATGCAGGAAGGAAAGTGTAAAGCGTCTGATTCAGCCATGGCTTATATCTTCTGTAACAGGAAGTCCGTGGAAGACATGTATGGTGATGATGAGGGTGTCCTCAAGCAGCCTTTTGATATCACTAGATAGCGATGCATTCGGCTTGTATCAGCATGAACTTTAGGCACTAATTTGCGTTTTGACGACTGTCGGACCTGGACACCATGCTAGTAGGGCTAGATAGGAAGGAAGATGCTCAATCGTGATGAGACCGCGAAGCTTGATGCTTTGGACAAGCTGAGCCCAGAGTAACACAGCCAGAGTAACACATGGTGATTACTCCATGAACCAGGTCATGCGCTCCGGACTATCTTTTCAATACTATGGGTCGTCGTATCTGTCGATGTTAATAGCAATCTGATCTCATATGTTGCGTCGCCCGCCTCGAGCGAATTGTCTCGATGGGGACGCTCAGGTGCAAGCAGACTATCATGCTATTTCTCAGTCTACCTTGTATGTCACACTGATACCCACCAGCCACTCCCAGCCACGCAAACGATTTTCACGCCGATCTGGCCAGATCCCCGGACTACAGTCGAACGTCTCACAGGTCGATTTTGACCGCCGCAAGCCATGCAAAAAGCAAAAGAGTAATGATGAACATCTGTTACAAACCCCCGGAATCGAACCGGGAACCTTCTGTGCTGCCAATCGAGCTCATGTTGTAACTGAGTGTTAGACAGAAATCATAACCGCTAGACCAGGCTTGCTTGTTGATGATATCCGTGCTTGTTTTGGCATTATGATGCTCGTTTTTGACTCCAAAGCAATCCGAATCGATCATCCTCTCGATCAGGCTTGACGCGGATCGATCCTTCCGTTTTTAGATGTCGTAGTTCGCGCTATTTCTCAATACAAAATGAGATATGTAATCTACATGATTTGCCGACTACGATCTTTCTGGCCTCGTTTTGATACAGTACTAGCTCGTAAGTCTGCGCATATCCCGATGTCGTGTCATGCCACTATCGGCAGACATAGGTTTAAACCTGGAACAGATTCTCGTGGAGATGATAGACCATTCTTGAGAATTAGTATAGTCCTGCCTTTAGCTCTCGTCATTTCGGAGAATGGTTACCGCTGAGACGCTGTGCGCAGACTTTCGAGTGACGACTGTGAGTATTATGAGAAATTTGAATTGAAGACCACACAAATTCGAAAGTTCAGCAAACGATCATTGGTCGCATTTGCTGGCCACTGTGTTTTCTACAAGATACGTGATTGTGAGTCTAATCGGTGCGATCATTAGCTGAGTCGTAGGCACAGGCGATTGACAGGCTAATCTTGTTCTTTGTTATGATCGGATCATGTCAGTCTTCAAGGCCACTGATCGATCTAAATCACCCTGAACATCATGATCCTTTGAACCTTGATGTAATTGGTATCGAGAGCACTGTTGGGTGACTAGTCGACCTGTGCTTCGACTGTCACACCGATGCCGGTGACGGATGCTGACTGTGATGATCAGCTGATGCTAGTAGGTTGTAATTATTGAGACCGCATTGAATAGGCTTTCACCTGAATAATTAAAAACACTACGATTCAAGCGCATGCAGCCTCGTGCACGCTCTAAGCACCACACATATTTGTTACAAGCATTGAGACAGCTACCATATCCTTTTGAGATGCTATACAAAGTGTTTATTGGCAGTAGTGACACTGTTGATGCAGACGAGGGAGCAATGTATTACCCTAAACCCTAATGGGTGGATGATCCTAAGGGTTCACGGCCGAAGAAAAACATTGCAGCCAAAGATCTGGATACGCCTGTGCACACAATGTGCAAATGGATTCAATTGTCTATGCAGAGAGTGAGTAAAATGAGTCTATGCAATGAACTGTATACTGGCGCGGAAAATAATGTGCGTTCAAAGTGTAATGCCAAAGTCGGATCTGGCGAGGCAGGAGCGTCCGGTGTGTTTGTGAAACCTCATCGCTCCAATTTGATCGAATTTCAATATCTAACGAAGCCACAAGTAAACTATAAGTTTAGACAGTAATTCATAACTTATAATTACATATTCTGATAGCTAGAATCATGCTCGCTCTGAGATTCGATCAAAAAGTAGACACAGAGCGTTTGTGTCTCCAAAAAGCTTCCTAGGACCTCAAAACGATAGATATCGATACAGAATGCAAAAGCATGGTCCCTAGCGTGTTTCCAAACCCCTTTGTGCTAGTTTTTAGCAAGCCAGCTTGTGCTTACTCTGCAAAACAGCCGGAAACCTTGTTCAAGAGCGCTTCAGCACCAAATTGCTCCTAAAAATTGCAAAACGATAGATATCGCTCTAGAATGCAAAAGGATGGTCCCTAAGGGGGTCGAACCCTCGACCTTGGCGTTATTAGCACCACGCTCTAACCAACTGAGCTAAGGAACCGTTGAAATCAAGTGAATTGATGAACATCTGGCCGGGTAACACAATTATGAAGCTTACTGTTTTTTCCCGGCAACAGATCGAATGAAGCGATCAAAAGACCAATGGTATCGAAAGATTGCATCTATCGCTGTTGAGGAAGCCTGGAAAAGTGTAAGATATGATGCTGCTGGGGATAGTGAAATTGTTGATACGATCGTAGCGAAAGGCTTGGCTCATCGTTCTGCTGCAAGACGATAGCGAGCAAATGTGCAATTTTGTAAGCGCCTCGATGATCCCCAAGCAGATATGTGATCTTCGCGGTATTGCCATCTATTATTGAGATGGAAGCTTGATGGAGGTAGAAGTCATAAAGGAAACAGTATCAACGATGTCATAATGGAGTGAAATAGAATTCCACGTTCGGCGCAATTTCACAAAGTGAACAGTAACAATGTTATATCGTCTCGATCTCGACTCTGCACTCAGTAGTGTGAAGGTCTGAAGAATTTCGTAGTGACACCTAAGCATGGCATCTGTGCTCGTGCTTCTATTTCGACAGATAGCCACGCTCTATGCCGTTTTGACGACACGTACCAACCGTGCATTCGTATACGTTGCCGCTAAGAAAACTAGCGACCATCGACTCTTGCTATAGCTATTCCTAGATCGAACAAGATCGTGCTCATGGGTTGCACAGCTCATCGCCCCGTGTTCTCCGCTGCAGTGTTGCTCCTGAATCTCTCTATGTCTCTCATGGCTGCCACATGAGACCAAGGGGAGACTGCACAGCGGCTGACACTCGTGCCCGAGGCCCCCTTGTACGTTTCAGCCTTGTGAGCAGCAGCCAATCGTCGCGGCGGTCGGGGAGGTGAAACCTCACTGAGCTCGGCCGCTAAGCAGTAAGCAGAAGTGCGGGTATTCGCGTCGTCTCTTCTGGCCCAAGCCGCGGAGAGCGCAAGCAAGCAAGCAGCCAGCCCACAGCACGGCATTGCACAGCACTCTCGACGACACTCATACACTCCTTCCCTCACCCCTCCCACCTCCCCTCTTGTCACCATCGCCCGTCCGCCTCCCCATTGCGCCGACACATTCCCTTTGGGTTTCGGTGGCGCCGCGACTCCTGTCTGTCTTCCCCAAGCACTCACTCCTGTACTACACACCCACTCCCGCGATCCGCGGTCGATCTTCCTGAGCGCCGCTTATTCCAGCCTCGACGTCCCTGCGATCTTTCATCATTGTTGCTGCGTCTGGCCCATCGCCTTCTCCGGCCGCCACGATCCTTCTAGCTGAGAGCGCTTTTGAAGTAAACCTCACAAAAAGACTCGAATTGCCTGGCCACGTGAGCCTCACCCACCTCCTGGCCATCCCCGCGACCTACTCTTTGTCTCTCCTGCAGCCTCAGCAGGATTGAGCATACATCACACACCAGCTCGGTGACAGCATTGGAACACAGGCGTTTGTGACAGGATCACATGCCAAGCAGGTCTTGAAAGAAAGAAGCAGGACTGGCACCTAAGCGTAAAGAAAGAGGACTGTTGCACGGCCATATATACATACGCTCCTTGACCCTGCTCTTGTCTGACATCCGGCACACGACACTCGCGAATTTCATCGCTATCACCACTGCTGTATAATCATAATGGCGCCCACCACGCGTCCCGACTACAAGCTCAATCTAGAGGGCCTGCCGCAGCTCAACATGGGCGGCACACGGTCTGCCAATGGCTCCGCTACAAACTCGCCCATCGAGCCTGCCGGTTCAGGTTTGAGATACCCTCTGGGCAATGGCCTCGGCCCGACGAGCACCCAGCTAGGCTCTGGGCGAGCAGGAGCTGGGTCTCCGTCAAAAGAATATGGAAGCAGGCTTTTCCCTAAACGGTGGGTGAGATTCGGCATTTTATCTATCGCTCTTGTCACTAACGACATCCTAGTGCTCGCGAAATCCAGGCTCAAGAAGGCATCTCGCCGTCCTTGTGGGGACCACCGCCTGCCGGCAGCGGCCACTCCACGCCTCTGCGCGAAATTATCCCAGAATCGCCGAGTAGCGACAGCTTCCCCGATTTTGACGCAAGCACTGCGCAGACCGGCTTCGCTCCTTCCAGCCAAGGCGCTGCGAACTCGACTCGCCGAGGACGCGCAGGCACAGTACCTTCACGGTTCCCTCCGATTGGCACCTCCAATGGTTCTGGTGGCTCACAGCCATCGTCTCGCCCCGCGAGCTCGCAGAACACTCCTCCGGGCAGTGTATATGGATCGGCAACACCAAACTACGCTGAGCAGCAAGCTACTGCAGGCGCCGCCAATACCAGCCAGGCTTTGCTTTCGAGACTGAGAGCTGGATCTATGCCTCAGCGTGGAAACATCATCGGTGGAACTCCGTTTGGCTCGTCTGTATTTGCAAGCAATTGGATGGCCGGAAGAGACAGGGCAAGCACACTGCAGAGTATAAGATCCTCTGATGCTCCTTCTTCGCCGAGAGAATCGCCCGCGGACAATGACGTGCGGACACTGGATTACTTGGGACTGGTAGACAGCCCACAACCGCCCCGAGGAGGCTTCACTCAGGCCGAGGCTAACATCCTTGCGAGCCAGCAACGTCAGAGAGGCAACTCTGGATTCAATGTCGCCGACATGGCCGCCCTGAACTCGTTCTCTAAGAACCCGGCCAACAGATTCCGTTCTTACTCAGTCAATGCCAAGGAGAAATATGCAGATGGCGAGGATGATGATGAGCTTACTGAGTATGAACAGCTTCAGCAGATGTACGGCAGCGGCGCCTCATTGCCCTCATCTGCTGCTGCCCAAGCTGCGGCCATTCACGAAGCAGTGAGGCAGCACAATCTCGATGTGCAGGCCTTTGCCACCTATGCTAGCTCAAACCGCCCAAGGGCTCGCACAGCTGGAGTGCTGGACTCTCCCGCGAACAGAACCCTTCGGAGCTACCTTCCTACACCATCCCGACTTGATAACAGCATCAGCGCATCTGATATCTCAGGCAACGACGTCAATGATCTCAACGGGCTCACAAGTGCAGTACAAGGCATGAATCTGGGCGGAAAGTCAAACTTTGATAACGGTCTTGGCGCGACTATGGAGGCACCAACTCGATCCTTGTGGCTAGGCAACATTCCTTCTTCCACGACTGTTTCTTCCTTGAACGTCATCTTCGGACAATTCGGTACCATTGAATTTGCACGTGTGCTCACCCACAAGAGCTGCGGCTTTGTGAACTTTGAGAATATTCAGAGCGCTGTCACAGCCAAGGATCAGTGCAACGGCAAGGAGATCTTCCCCGGCTGTGGCCCTATTCGCATTGGCTTCGCAAAGGAACAGAGTGCATCCAACACTCCTGGCGCTAATGGCATGTACCCTTCACCAAGCCCTGATCCATTCGTGGCCAAGGGTAGTGCTGCACCTGGCACAATCGGTCAACCAAGCAGCAACATCAATGCAGACACTGCAGCAGCCGCACTTGTCACGCCTGATTTGCTCCAATTGCGCGAAGAAGTCTCCGCTATCGTCTCGCAGTTTGGCGCGTCAGCTGAGGAATTGCCTCGCATCGAAGCGAACCTCGAGAAGGCCATGAGCTACGATGGCTTCGCCGCCGAAGTGCCACCCATTGGAGAACCCAGCCACAACCGTGTACACGATGCCCCTCGTCTCCGCGACATCCGCAAGCGTATTGACAACAACTCTTGCACGCCAATGGAGATTGAAGGTATCGCCATGGAGATGCTGCCTGAGATCGCAGAGCTCTCTTCGGATTACCTTGGCAACACGGTCGTCCAGAAGCTGTTCGAGCACTGCAGTGAAGACACCAAGGAGGCTATGCTCGTGGAGATCGTACCACACCTTTCAGAGATTGGCGTTCACAAGAACGGCACTTGGGCAGCGCAAAAAATCATTGACGTTGCTCGCACACCTAAGCAGATGTCCATGATTGCTGATTCCTTGAGGCCACACAGCGTCAACCTCTTCCTCGACCAGTATGGCAACTACGTCATGCAATGCTGCTTGCGCTTCCAGTCACCCATCAACGACTTCATCTTTGAAACCATGCTCAACCGACTTTGGGATGTATCTCAGGGCAGATTCGGCGCTCGTGCAATGCGGGCATGTCTGGAAAGCCACTTTGCCACGACCGACCAGAAGAGACTCATGGCTGCTGCCATCACCTTGCACAGTGTCCAACTTGCCACGAATTCGAACGGTGCATTGCTTCTGACCTGGTTCCTGGATACATGCACATTCCCTCGCAGACGCTCAGTGCTTGCACCCCGCTTGATTCCTCACTTGATCCATTTGTGTACGCACAAGGTCGCATACTTGACCGTCTTGAAGATTATCAACCAGCGGAACGAACCCGAGGCTCGCGATACCATTCTGCGAGCCTTGTTCGAGGACCAGACTCTGCAAAGCATTGTTAGCGATCAGGCTTGTGGCGCGACCTTCATCTTCAAGGTGCTAACTACACCGTTCCTCGACGATAGCATCCGTCCTGAGTGTGTCGAGAATGTACGTAACGTACTCCTCCGCCTCAAGGCGCAACCGTCTCAGGGCTACAAGCGCCTGATGGACGAGGTTGGACTTTCCACCCGCCATGGCGGCACACCAGTCAGCCACGATGGCCGCTCAAATTCCAAGAACCGGGCTGTAAACGGACACATGGCCCAGCTTGACACGAACCAGAATGGTTATCCTCGCCCTCCCTATGCTTCCATGACCCCACAGCACCAACATGACCCAGCTCTCGGCGGTCACGGTCTTCAGCGCACCATCAGCATGGATTCTACCTCGTTCGACCCTTACGCACCTAACGGCCTCATGACACCCCAGTATACGCACAGCCCCGCCATGTCTTCTGCCGGCATCTCGCCCATCAACCAGCAACAGATCCAGTACCAGCAAGCTCTGCTCGCACAACAGCATCAACAAGTCCCTCGTCCCGCTGGCTTCTACAATAGCCCTGGCGCCGCGTATGGCAATGCTTCGCCTGCTCCACAACAGCTCCAATACCAGGACCCTTATCGTCAGGGTAACCCTATGATTCCGCAGCCTCCACCTGGCATGGCTGGTGGCTACCCACCTCAGCAACACCAAGGCTACGGCCAGATGATGGGCGGTGGTTACGGCCAGTATGGTGCTCCGCCTCCACCGCCTCAGTTTATGCAACAGGGCGGAGGCGGCAGAAGAGGCAGGGTGGGTCGTTGATTGAGTGCCTTCGTACATGCGTTCGGTGCTGATCACGTTACAGCGCTGATCGATCGACCGAGTGACACGATTAAGTTCCAAGCGCTACCCTTGAGCGACTTGGGCTTCCTTCATATACAGTAACGACTTTGAGGCTGCATTGGCGTCTATCTCCTGCCCTATTCTTCTTCTTGTACCTTCTTCTTTTCTGTCCAACTTCGTCTTTGTATCAATTTCATTTGACAAAATCGGGGTTTGCAAAAGTAGGAGTTATTGTGGAAATGTATTTTTTTCTTGGGTTGTGAAAACACTTCTGGTGCGTGATGAAACATTCAAATATGACATTATCATAAACCCTTCCTTTGCTCTTTGTACCTTTCCTTCTTCTCAATACCTTCAAACTCTCTTAGATTTGCATTCTCCAACCTTTGCATTGCGGAACATGTTTAACACTACGTTCGAACTTCTTTCTGATTTTGACAATCATGGTAGGCTAGCAGGACGGCAGCCATTCATACAACAGCTATATCAACATCATGCCCTGTACAGGCTTCAGGCTACCTGTATCTACTCAAGACTGACACACGCGAAGCTGATGCTCGATGCATTCTTCTGTCCTTCCACACTAGTGTACCCACTGGGCGTGTCCAAAGACCACTCCATCTCAACATACGGCCAGCAGATCTTTCCATCACCCATTGTGACCATGTCGCCAGCGACATAGGTATCCATCGACTTGATCGCATCGCCAACCGTCTTGCCATCTTTGTCCACAAGCTGGTAGTAAGTTCCCGTGAAAGTGCCACCGCAGCCCATAGCGACAAAGCCACATTCGGGCGACGCGATCTCCTCCCACGACACCAGAGCGTAGTGGTCGTCGAACGCGGCCACGTGTGCGTTTGATCGATCCGGCCCGATTTCTGGTGTGATCCAGTTGATCTGCGAGTCGCCTTCTGCTCCTAGTTCGGAAGACGCTTGTGCGGACACTTTGGTCTCCTTGTCTGAGAACATGGCGATGGCGACACGTCGGCCGTTGGTGCGGTTGAGAGTGTTCGTGTAGCCTTCGCCCATCCAGTCGTTCTCTGATAGCTCGAGGGCGCCGCGAGACACCCAGGCGAATATGTACGCGGTGCTGTTGTCGAAGCGCGCGAGGGAAGAGTAGGAGCCGGACATGCCGCCCACTGTATCTTGTTAGCAAAGTCGCCATCGCATCCGATCATCCAAGTGGTACTTACTAGGCTCACCGCTTGCGCCGTTGGTAGTGTTCTCATTCGAGACTTTGATACCATTGTTACCCATCCCCTGCGTCTTGGTATTAAGCCAAATCGCACCCTGATCCTCCGCACAAATCGAAGCGAAAGGCGGTTCGTCGGCAGCTTCAAACGCAATGCCAGTATTGTGCGAACAGCCCCAGGAGCTGGAAGCACCTGCAATAGTCTGCAGCTCGCCGGCATCGTTGACATACTGGATACTATCGCCGAAATGGCCGGTCGCATCGCCGGTGTAATCGGTAACGACGAAGTAAGCACCGTACATCTGTGCTTCTTCGCTCCAAGCTAAGTCGCCGTTCATGTCTGGCGCCATGGACAGGCCGTCGGACTCGTGCACGCCTGGCCCGGCGACGAAGGTCTTCCACACCTGCTTGCCGTTCTTCCAGCGGTAGATGGCAGGGACCGGTGTTCCGTCCGGTGGAGCATTAGAGACAGAAGAAGGAATAGCTTCATTGCCCAACAGAGCGAAGCCGTGATCATGCGCCACGATGCCGCCGGCCTCTTTAAGGCCAGGCAGAGTCACGTCCGGTCCTTTGGCCGTCATCGATGGAGGGTGGATATGCTGCACATGCACATCTGTTCCCGAAGCATCGAGGTAAGCGATGTAGCCTGTCTGGCCATCGGGAGAGACGGCAAAAGGCGTGCGGCGGTGGTGAGGGAGACCGGTCCAGTAGGCTGCTTTGATGGGGTCGAATGGATCAGTGAGGTTAAGCACGTTTGGGTACGATTCGAGTTTGATGCTAGGAGAGGCAGCTGCGGCCAGCGCAGCGAAGGTCGCAGGAGCGACGAGAAACGAGTGGACGGAGCGCATGTTGGGCCCGGTTGCAAAGAAAGCAAAAAGTAGAAGAAAGGAATGAAGGTATACAATGTCAAAGCTAGCCGATGATTACGCCTTGTGACCTGGCCTTATATATATTCTAATACGATCTCATATATAATGTGCCCTACATACTATGGAAAAATGTAGAGGATGGCGGTTGTTATATTTGACAGGACTTGGGGCTAAGGAGGAGTAGTGTATCGCAATAGGGCTGGCGACCGGGGTGTGAAACGGCTGTGGACAAGCGAACGAGATTATATGCCCTAGAATTGATTCGAGTACAGGCGGAAAGGCTTGCTTAGTTCCTGTTGGGAAATGTATGATTGAGTCATCTGATGTGTTGTACTTGTCGCATAGCAGGTTTACGTTGCCTTTGCTGCAAAGATTCAAGCTTTACAATACTTACTGCCCGATCATGACGAACGACGATTCGACAAAGCGTTGTAATCGCTACAAACTAGATCACAAGATACGCTGCTATACCTCTGATCCCATCAGCAGTCTTCCAATACCAGCCCTACCTTCGTTGAAACTAGCGCGAGTATATACATGTACCGTAGGAAGCGCACTGGAGGGCCGAATCATACACAGCCCTATGTAAACATCTATTTGAATCACTCCTCAGAGTCCTCACGCCTTCACACGGCTTCTCCCCAAGAGCGCCCTAACCTCCCCAACGACACCCTTCACCGAAGTAGCAATAGCGTGTCGCCCATCGAAGCACGGATACACAATAACAGCTCCCATCGCAGCGAAATGCCAAATAATAGCCACAGTGACCCAGCCGCTGAAGAATTTCTTCGAGAATATGTAATCTCTGTAAAGCGGTAGAGGCCAAAGAATCAGAGTCGTGACAACGTTCACGACGAAGAAGATAGAAGCGATGCGCAGCCATTTGCGCACATGGCGGAGACTTTCGGGCGACATGGGGTGGACGACGTTGTCTAGATCGTTCGAGGGTGGTTCTGTGGTTAAGGCAGTTGATGGTGACGGTTTCTCGTGGTCGGACGAGATTTGTGCAGGATTCTTTTCGTTCTCGGAGATGTCAGAGCTGGCGGCGATGTCGGTGCTGCTCTGGGTGGCTGAGATCGCAGGACTCTGCTGCCTGCTATCTTTTTCGGTGATCAGGTCTAATTTGAGGAAGATCCTCCAGTCAAAGGTGCTTGGCTTTGCCAATGAGATCGCGACGGAGAACAAAGCCGGCGAGAAGAAGGAGACGATCGCGCCGTAGAGACCTGGTAATTGTTGTTGAGTTGTCTGAATGTTGATAGCGCCTCCCCAGTACCATGAGAGCACAAACCAGGTCGTCAGTCCGCTCAAAAGACCTAGGACCGGCGATGCAATGGCCGCAGCTTTGGTCTGGCCTGACCACAAGATTGTGAGCATCATGGGGAAGATTCCAGGACATGCGATGATGGGTCTGAAGTACGTTGACCAATTGTTCGTGGCACCAGCGTAGTTCAACATCAACGCAAATCCAGCCATGAAGGCTCCATGAAAAATGACGCCGATGTGGCTGACTTGCAAAGTCTTCTTGTCAGACGCGGTTGGGTTGATGTATGTCCGGTAGAAGTCAAGACTGATGATACTCGAGACCGCGATCATGCTGGAGGAAACTGTGCTGGTGATGGCCATGAAGATAAGAACCAGAAGTCCAGACGTGGCGCCTCTCCCGAGCAGGGACTTCAGAACGAATGGCATGACCATGCCAGAACTGACCTGCTTCTCCGTGAGGGTGTTCGGGAAGAGTACCCAGACAGGGTTGTTTTCGATCGCACGCGCGGAGAGGCCGATGATCGTACCGGTGCACCACGGTACTGCAAGGATGACTATGCTAGCAAGATCGTAGGCTGGTACTGTCGAGTTGACGTCGGAAGCGAAGGACTTTTGCCAGAAAGCAGTATCCATCACTAGGGATGTTGTCAGTGTACTGACTTCAGAGCCTCAAGAGCGATCAGGAATTGAGTATGCTGCTCACCGACTAACGCAAGGTTACCAAACTTGAGCACGAGACCGAATAGGATCGCTAGCGATAGAAGTCAGCATGTATACATGATTTGTGTTGGCGTAATCTTGTGCTGGTCCGGGCATACCTCCTCTTGACTTCGCGGACAACAAGCTCCCAGCATAGTTTCCCTCAATGTGTACTTCCGCGGCCATGACTTTGTCATACAAGCCGTACACTCCACCAATGTGTTCGTTCGTGAGTACCGCAAGAGAGAAATAGATCAGGAGGATAAGTGCGACCGTGGTGTGGAGGAAATCGGTCAAGAACGTGGCTTTGAGACCGCCGACGGCAGTGTAGATGACAACTATAATGCAAGAATGATCAGCTTTAACATTCCACGACATCCATAAACGTAGATATCACTCACCCCCGGCAGGAATCAAGATCCCAGCCGCCGCAATATGCATCCCCGTCATACCAGATACAAGTTGCGCGCCCGCAAGGATCATGCCTCCACAGCCAAAGATATTGTTGATCAGGTTGAGCACCACAAAGATTCCGTGCGCATATGCACCGTAGCGAATGCGAATGAACTCAAGCGACGTGTGAGCGTACGGCACGCGCAGCTTAGCCACGATACCGAGAACAGCCATCAGGGCGATCTGGAAAGACAGGCCGCTGGCCCACCAGATGGGCAGGGCGACGCCCCAGCGGTATGTGTATGCGGCTGCAATGACACTTTCGTTGATCCACCTGCGACAAAGTGTCAGTAATGACGAGTTTTGTATGAATGTCGGAATCGTCGAACTCACATCCAGCTAGAAAAGACAGCCGAACACGTCAACCCAGTCCCGACAGATCGATTGGCAACCATGAACATTTCCGACTGCTCAGAGTCTTCCGCCAGATAACGCTTCTGGATTCTAACAGCGACGAGGATGATTCCGCAAAAGAGCACCGACAAGCCGACGATGATGCCGTAGCCATCGGCCTGAGAGAGAAGCTCGACAGCCATCGCGTCGAAACTGTGTTGGGAAATTCGCAGAGAATCGTTGGAAACCAGTCAAACAACCACCTAGGAATCGCAGAAAGGAACGACCAAAACTATTTGAACCTGCACCTGTAACGCGAACGACGGCGATATCTCCCGATAACGCATGCAAAAACAGCACATGGTGTGCACGTGGGGTTGAATGGTATCATTGCAGGAATGCCAGGAATCACCCGAGAAGTATCCACCAGAGCAAGCAGATTCGCGAACGTTGACACGATGCAGATACGCAGTAAGCTCGATGCAAAACATGCGGAATCGGTTTCGTAGGTCGTTGAGTGGGCGTCGGTTGGGTTGATAGTAGCAAGGGTGCATAGCCGGCAGTTTAAGCTTCCACTAGCGCATAGCGTGATGATTGACAAGAAGCACGAATATGCTTTTAACCTGCAAGTGGGCGGTTGCTTATGCTGAGATCATGGCTGGACCACTTCCGGTTTTACTTGTCTTGATGTATCTTGCGAAGGCTTGGTAGTGTAAAGTACTTTGCTTATTCGTCTAATGCATCGGGCTGTTCAGGCTGATGATCAGGCCTTCACGCCCAGGTTGTATGAGAGGCACAAGGGCCGCATCTTGCCATTGCGATGGGATGTAGAGAGATCATATCTGAGCAAGATGTAATTCTTTGGTACACTGTATACAATTAAAATTATCTTCATACGTCGTGATATTCGTGCAGACCTTTCCAATCTGTTCTGGCCCTGCCCTACTTATGCGCGCCCCAATCCACTCTCTCTGAGAATCCTCGCTGCGTCCTCCGCGCTGTATCCAATGAACACGGGACCCGTGAAGACCATACGGCTTTGCTCGTTTGCTTTCCCAGGCTGGGGCTGCGCTTCTTGTGCAGTCTCGCTGGCCGCGTCCGGCGCGATGAAAGTCACTTGCTGCGGTTGTTTTTCTCCGCTAATTTTTGGCTCAGCCTCATCTTTGATCTTGATTTCCTCTTTCTTAGCAGTCGTAGCAGCGACAGTGCTTGGCTTCGGTGTCTGGTCAAAACCAAACGGACATCGCCCTTTGCTCGCTTCTTTGTTGTCTGACGTCGCCTTCGCAGCATTGTCGGCAGATGACGCTGGCAAAGTCGAGCTGGGTATCCTAGCAGGCTTGCTACTTGCTTCACTGACGTTGCCTTCGACTTTCTCCAAATATTTCACAGGGACAGGTATGCCCCAAGGCCGCGAGGGCGACTCGCCAACGCGAATATCGCGAAGTGGGCGGGCAAATCGAGATTGTCGTCCTTCAGCCGCATCAGAGTCGGCGCCTTCATCGTCCGCAAGATTGCCATCGCCGTCCTGGACCGCTGCGGATTCAATCTCAGTTCCATGAGGCTGTGGCGAGACACTGTTGGCCCAGTTGCGGACTTTCTCCTTGTCTTTCGGGTCCAGTCCTGCAAGGTCGTCCTCTGCCGCGAGATCATCTTCTGCTCGCTCTGCAGGCAACATTGGCTGGTGTTTAGCACCTAGACCTTGAATCATGGACACAAGGTTACCGTATCGAGCATCCAGTTCTTTGATCTGATCTTCATTGCTTTGGTAACGCTTGACGCAAATCTCGTGGCTACGTGGTAGGTCGTGTTTGTGATTTTCAAAGTATGTCGCCACTTCTTCAGGTGAGTGTTGGTCTAAGAAACGGATCGGGCAGACATTAGGGTCTGGGTTTGATTGCACATGGTTTTCGATAGCAGATTTTGCTACAGCGGGTGCTTCGGTGGGCGCTTCCTCAGCGGCATGATCTGACATGCCACATATCTCGGCTTTGATCGGATCGGCGAAACTGGCACGACGACTTTCACGGTGACTGCGGTGAGCGTCGAAGCTTTCTCTACCGTTCACCCTACTAACGGAACTCAACGGTGTGGACGAAGGTGCACCTCCAGCACTGCCGGTCGATTTGTAGCGACTGAGCACACTTGCGGCGTGGGATGACAGCTTCTTGCCTGTCATACTTGCAAAAGGACAGCCGAGATTGCTTGGCATTCCCTCAATAGTGAAGTCTTGCTCCATGGGAGACTCTGAGATCGAGGGCATAGCTGTTTTGACAGGAGGTACAGCGGCATCGGCAGACGGTCCCGACCAAATTTTCACACCCTCTGTTGTTGAAGCAGAAGGGATAGGAAGGCCGGGACGAAGTCGCTGGACAGCACATGTGGCTAGGCCAACGACCTTTGCAGCCTCCTGTGACGTCTGGTCTTTACGAGCTTTCAAGATATCACTCACTGATGGAACCGTGCCGGAGTCGTCCTTCTTCCGACCAGGAGACGAAGACAGACTTAGAGGAGGAGTAGCAGAGGTGCCAGTGCCGTAAAGCTTGGCAAGTTCGTTGTACTGCAGAGGCATTGTTAGTATGTTGACATACAGATGCTTCTTGATGTGTAAAGTGTGAGTGTGTTGCAAGATCAGAGGTTGCTAATGGTTGTATCTCTCCTCGCCCTAGTTAGGGGCTACAGTTCTAGAGCTAATTTTGCTCATCATGTAGATGCAGGTGGGATGGGTATGGTGTCGTGATGCTTACCTGATCTCTTGCCGTGGCCAGTCTCCGCTCCAGCGCCTCATGTTGCCCGAAGAGCTTCTGATATTCCTCTTGCAGTGTCTCGAAGCCAGTGGACAGCTGCTTGACCAGCTTGTCAGCCTCAGCGTAGTCCATCCTGCGACTATGTAGTGCGGTGTGTCTGTGTGTGTGTGATGGTGGTATGAGCAAGCGCTTTCTGTAAGTCGCGTGCTAACACCACGGCATACTGTGCTCTGCCAGTGACTAGAGCAGTCAGCACCTTGAGGCGCAATGCGACGCGCTCGGCGAAGTGAGCAAGAAAGAGGAGTCGGTCGGCGAAGGGCGACGCGAATTTGTAGGTCGGCGGCGTTGTGAGGCGGAGGTGATGTGCGGGCAGAGGGCACTAAGGTGCTGGTGAAGAGAGGAAGACGTCTTATCAGATCAAGATCAAATGTCGGCAAGCGCGGGCTCGGCACGTGCTCGGCAGCCGCTGTCTCGGCTTGCGTTCCAAGTTCCGCCGCAGTTGAGCGTCACATCTGAACGCGTTTCCTGGAGGCTGAGCAGTCGTCTACCAAGGCCGCCAGCTAGGCATTCCCCTTGAACAGCTCACTGCAGAAGCCACGCTTCCTTCTCTGCAGTTCCTATAGTCATTGCCAACTTCGACTCCTCAGCCTGCTTTTGTAGTTTCAATTGCAACAGCTGTGTACCTACTCGATCACCTGCCTGGGAAGCTGCGTTACGACCCTGAGTACCCAAACACCAAACCTTCTACGCCATCATGTCAGCCGACTACGGTACTCACCTACGCCGTTGGGCGCTCTCCCTACCGCCCGTCGAAGGTGCAGTCACATACCTGCGAGACCTCCTCATTCGCTCATTACAATGCGGGCCCATACCTCAGCACATTGCCTTTGTCATGGACGGCAACCGACGTTACGCTCGCTCACGCAAACTGGAAACCGTCGAGGGCCACAACCTGGGATTCGAAGCTCTGGCCAAAATCCTTGAAGTCTGCTACAAGAGCGGTGTGAAGTGCGTCACGATTTATGCTTTCAGCATTGAGAACTTCAAGCGCAGTCGCTGGGAAGTCGACGCCCTGATGGATATGGCGAAGACAAAGCTGGTTCAAATGAGTGCGCATGGAGAATTGTTTGAAAGATACGGCGCGAGCGTGAGGGTGTTGGGCGATCGCAGCTTGATTCGTGAGGACGTATTGAAGCAGGTGGATCGGGCGGTGGAGATGACCAAGGACAACGGCAAGGCGGTGCTGAACGTATGTTTCCCTTACACGAGCCGCGAGGAAATCACACACAGTATCCGCGAGACGGTCAAGGACTTCAGCAGTCCTCCCGAGAAGAAGAAGACCAAGAAGATGTTCAGCGAGAATCACATTCAGCAGACCCTCCGCTCCAGGCAGCTGTACGCCGTTGAGGAGGAAGACGACAGAACCCTACCTTCGAAGGACGACACAGCGACTGGATCTGATGTCGACTCTACGTTTTCAGACCAAGACCGATCAACAACAAGCACAAATCGCCACGATGATGCTCCCTCAAGTCGTACATCCCACGACACTTCGCCTATAATCAAGCCTGCCCAACAGGCGGCCGCACACCTGCCCGACCCCGAAAGCATCACAGCAGAGACTCTCACAAAGAACATGTATACCTGCGACTCTCCACCTTTGGATCTCCTCGTGCGAACCTCAGGCGTCAGCCGATTGAGCGATTTCATGCTATGGCAATGTCACGAGGGAACCGAATTGAGGTTCCTCGATATCCTGTGGCCAGAGTTTGATCTCTGGCATTTCCTCCCGGTGCTGCTCGAGTGGCAGTGGGGACAAAAGAAAGCGAGGGAAGAAGAGGCACGGCTGGGCCGGCGTGGCGGTGAGAAAGCAAAAGCTAATTAGGATTGAGCAAAATTGTGGGTGTCAGTTGAACGTGTAGATAGACACGCATATGTTTGTCGGGCGCTGGAGAGCAAAACATAGTCTGCACGAGACAGGATAGAGAGATACCCTTTTGAGTATTACAGTAATATTGATCACACTGCTTGCTGTAAACCTCCATCCTGTAAACCACATTGCCATCCCAGCTATACACTCTGAAACCCTGCGATCTCGAAAACCCCGAGATACAATGGCAGAACATCTCAACTTCTGTTCAATGCGTACAATTCGGCGCGCCAAAACATTTCCGTCCAACTCATTACGTCAAGCAAGAAATCCTGTTTGTTGACTTCACAAGGACCAGCCAGACTTTCACATGCTCGAAGCGGAAGCGTTTCCGCGTCGCGAGCTTCGAAGAGAGCTACTAACACCAACCTTCCACCATTTGTGCTCAAACAGAACACACTCGAATCTCCCTGCAAACCGCCGCAGCCTCGTCGCTCACCACCATGGACGGCTCCGGCCCCAAGCGCAAATCTGCGCACGCGCAAGACGGGCCTCACAAAGCGCCCAAAATAAGCGGCGGCGGCAAGATGTCTTTCGCGCAGCGCATGATGGCCAAGATGGGCTACAAAGAAGGCCAAGGTCTGGGAGCCGAGGGCGAGGGAATGGTCAACCCGATCGAAGTCAAGATGCGGCCTCAAGGCGCGGGTGTGGGGGCTGTCAGCGAGCGCACCGCCCAGTATAAGCAGGAGCAGAGACGGAAGGCGGAGCAACGGGGAGAGGAGTATGAGGATAGCAGCGAGGAGGAGAAGAGGAAGAGGAGGGAGAGGAGGAAGAAGGTGCAGAGTGGTGGGAGTGGGGCGAGTACGCCTGGTGGTGGGAACGTGGGTCCTGGGAAGAGGAAGACGAAGTTCAAGACTGTTGCTGATGTCAAGGCTGCGGCGCCTGGATTGGAGGTGCCGACGAAGATGCTGAGTAGTATTCTGGATGCGACGGGTGGGGAGAGGAAGATGTTGACTTCGGCTGCTGGGTTGATGACGCCCACTGGGGCGGAGCCTAGAGAGGATTCTGAAGGAGAGAAGATTGCGAGGAGGGAGAGATTGGAGTTGGAGGCGTTTATTGAGAGCTGGCATGGACTGCAAGAGCAGAGGGTGTATATGGAAGAGCATGGAGGGCGGTTGGCGATTGAAGATGAGCAGAGCAGGGAGGATCTCGAACGGATGAACAGGCTTGTCGAGGGAGTGGAAGGATTGAAGGTTGACGCTGGAAAAGCTATGGACGACTTGGCAGCATGGGATGAGATGGTATCAAAATTGAAGGCGCTGCAGGATTCTTTCAGGCATGATATCGAGCGATTTGGTCTACAAGAGGCGGCTGTAGGTGCGCTACACCCACTGTTCAAACGAAGAATTGACGGTTGGGAGCCTCTGCAAGATCCTGAGCTTCTGGTCCCAGATCTTATTGAGCTCAAGACCATACTTGGCCTATCGCAAGATTCTCTTACCAAGGCGAATGGCGTCCATGATCGCGACAACCAATATTCACGGTCTCGACGACAGAAGTCCACTTCTCCTTACGAAACCATGATCTACACCTTATGGTTGCCAAAGATCCGAACAGCAATTACCAACTGGTCGGTCCTAGATTCGGCACCCCTCACAAAACTCATCAGTGCCTGGAGACCTCTATTACCTGCCTTTATCTATAGCAACCTCACAGACCAACTTTTGGCTCCCAAGCTTGCCACTGCACTCCAGACATGGGATGCTCGGAAACGCAGCCATCACTATAGGCAGGTCACGCTCAAACACACGCAACCGCATACATATCTATTCCCTTGGCTCCAGCATTTGCCGCCATATCAACTGGACCCCAAAGCGCAAAATTCTCTACTGGCAGACGTCAAGCGAAAGCTCCGCCACGCTATGGACGGCTGGGACATATCTTCCGGCATACTATCTGGTCTCTCAGAATGGCGCAACCTCCTAACAACAGAATTAGACAACCTCCTGATCCGCCATCTGCTTCCCCGCCTGGCTCTCCATCTCTCCCTCAACCTCGAAATCGACCCGTCAGACCAAGATCTCACCCCCCTAGAAGATGTCCTCAAATGGCAACCCTTCCTCAAACCCTCAATCTTCGCCCGCCTCCTCGTCGCCGAATTCTACCCAAAATGGCTCTCAACGCTACACCTCTGGCTCACCACCCCCGATGCCAGCCTGGAAGAAATTGGTCAATGGGTTGCTTGGTGGAAACAGCAAATCCCCGAACCCATCTCCGCCCAGCCCGATGTGCAAAAAGAATGGCTCAAAGGCAACCAAATGTTGCACGCCGCAATGGACCTCCTGGATGCCGGAACATCGCTTTCTGCCTTGCCACCTCCGGCCGCCGGACCCGCTCGACCCGTCGCGAAAGAAGCCGCGCGGAAACTCGACATGCCACCTTCTGCGCCTCCTGCGCGGGCGCCTGCTGTGCAGGAGGCGGCCGATTTCCGCGACGAGGTCGAGGCGTGGTGCATGGAGGAGGATCTTACGCTGGTGCCTTTGCGGGAAGCGCATCAGGGTAACGGCTTGCCCTTGTTTAGAATCACGGCCAGTGCTACAGGCAAGGGAGGCGTTGTGGTGTATATGAAGGGCGATATCCTGTGGGTGCAGAGGAAGGGCGAGAAGGGCGTGTTCGATCCTATGGGACTTGATGAGAAGCTTGTTGAGAGGGCGGAGGGGAAATAAGTTTGAAATCGAAAGGAAATTGAATTCCTTGGTTGCAGTTGATGATCTGCTTGATAAGACAGCATTCTTGCATCGCAACAGAGCTTAAATGCGACGCTGTATAGCAGGGCTGAGTCATAAACAGGTTGTATACGCGAAGCAGAAACGTGGTTACCTCCCACCTATGCCGTTCTGACTCATGGAAAAATGAGCATAAACGACCCGTGGCCACAACGTTCGCTGCCAGCCAAGTATTTCTCGATCCATGTTCTCGCTTCCACAAGCATTTCTCAGCTCACTCGCACAAATAAACCAACCACGTCGACGACCCAATGATGCCCCGACGCACTCTTTTTGCCCTCTGTGCGCTGCTACTTGGCGTCATCAAGGCAATTCCCAACAATAACGACCACGACTTCGGTCTCGGGTTCGCTCTGTCGAGCGGCTATGCGTACGTAGATCCAGTACACGATACATCTACGGCGAACTAATCCATAGTGCCTCAAGAACCGCGAGTGCACGCTTAGCGAATGGAACTTACCTCGACATCGCCAAAATTGAAGGCGGGAGCGACTACAAAGCGTACATGCTCGGCTCTCAAGACCAATCGGCCTCGCCCATCCCTTCGGCAAAGTGGTGTCCCTTTCCAGACCAAGTCTGTCAATACTGGCCCATTCAAAGCACAGCAGCACAAAGCCCGCTCGATCCGATGCTAAAAGCACTCATATCCGCTGCTCAAGCAGCGCTCGAGACCCCAATCGAGTCTGTAACCGTGGCCGCGAACGATTTGACCAATCTGAACCCAAGCGCAGCTCCGCTCGCTTTGGCGAAAATGGGCATCAGCAGTCCGGATACTCAGCTAGCAGGCGAAGCCATCACGCGCGCGCTCGGCGTCGCAAGACCTTGCTCTCCTGAGGAAAAATATCATATGCTTCACCACTTTCTGAGCGTAGAGTACTCTCGAGCCTCGATAACTGCCTTTCTGCTGAGTGAATCTTGTGGAAATGCCACGATCCTGAGCAGACTCCAATTCACCGAGCTCGGCCACGATGCCATGCAAGCTTGTAGGGCGAGTGAGCAAGGCAGCACAAACGCAACATGCAACGGCGCTCTCAAGGCTGCTTTTCGTCAGCTTTGCAAGAACGCGAATCGATTCGGTGCTTTGGATCCTGATGTTGGGGTTGAGGGTCAGTGCGGCCTGGACGCGGTGCTGATATTCGGCGAATCTGCGCGCGACGAGAACCTTTTTGCAGTTATACGTGAGGTTTTGGAGGAAGTGTGGGCTGACGGCGACCGGGATGATCTCGCTCGTGTGCAAGTCCTGTCGCTCGATCCTACTTTTGCAGCATCTCGAGCGCTGGCGTCTGCGGATCTGAACGCGAAGAGGGCTCGGAGGGATCGTGCCGAACATATTTATATGCATGACGAGATATGAGCTTGTCTGGATCGCGACATCGGCGAGATGGTACTATAAGTCTGTCATTTGAACGTTCTTCTCTATTAGTGTTGACACGGAACTCCTTTGTTGGGCGACATACATGCGTATCTGCACTTGAGCCATGGGTATACTGTTGATATGCTGACCCGTGTCCAAAACCAGACGTTATCGAGTTGTGATTGAAGTGGGAGAGATATGACAAGAAACAGACAAAGAAACAGCACCGCTCGCCATTGCTCGTGGTCAACCATTCGCTTAGTAGCAGAATGTGCCGGATGTCTGCTCCACGTGGGCGCTAGAAAAGGCATTGCGAGCGCTCGAGCTCCGGACCCGATGCCCATCTCCACGCGAAAATCTCCTACCAGGTACCTAGGTAATAACAAACGGACGAGATCTATAAAAAAAACGAGTTCAACGTAGCCATGCAGGTAGGTGAGGAAAGCCAAATATGAGCATTTTGAAAGGTGATCTTGAGAGAGCATCTACCTGATTGTTTGAATTCGACATTGTATCTTCACTCATCAATTTCCACGAGATCTCCAGAAGTGCGTGACAGTGGCGAGCTGAACCGCTTCTCGCGTGCCCTGTCGATCGATCGCCTGGTCTATCCGTTCGCAGGGTCTGAAGCTAGTCAGGGTGATCGCGAGGTTGGACCTGAGTTAGAAGAGAAGAGGCTTCGGCAGCGTGGTGCTAAGCGAATGTTTATGCGTGACATGCTGTCAAATGTTCAGCCTTGACAACGGCGAGATGTGTCTACGCAAAATCATTTCGCTGATTGTTCTAACAGCAGTGGACCTTGCTAGTCCGGCGACTTGTGCTCATTTAATCACTTGATGGTGGTCTAAAGTGCCCTATGCGAAGATTCGAGTGTGAGCACGGTCTGCTACTTCTTTCTATTCGATCCCAATCCTGACTGTGTTATTGTAGAGAACACCGAAATCGAACGACAACGATTGCAACGCTTCGCCGTCTTGGTTTTCGGACATCAGCCGTCATTTGGCATGAGCGCATTGCAAACAGAATCTCCACATAAAGCATCCAGGAACAATGCTCCTCTCGAACTACCGGACGTATCGTTGACCTCCACGCGAAAACTTTCTTTTGGGTAATTTCAAAAACGCCGCTTACATACACAGAAGCAAGCGAACAGGGGTTTCTAGATACCGCCAGGCGACGGCCAAGGTGGCCATGTGGGCGACAGCAGGGAGTCGCCGTAGCACTCGGCGTCGGTCAATCATGTCAGTGAAGATGTCGATTATTATTGTGGGCCGGGTAATATTGATATTGATGCACTAGTGCGAGCAGATCCCACGCACCAGGGTCTGTCTGCACGACTCGCACATGCTTAAACTTTGACTCTCGAACAGTGGCGGGCCTCGCTTGAACACGCATCAACACGCTCGCATGTGCTGTCCCAAGATGTGGGCGTCAAGATCTTGGTCGCGTGAGCATGTGTGCATATGCAGATGCAGCGGGAGGTATACCTGCGAGCGGTATTGACGATCACGGCGCCTCACAGGATGCAGGCGATAAGCGCAGCGATGGGATGAAGTGCCACTGAGTGCACACGACAGCAGCAAAAGCAACAGCAGCACACACGCCAATGTGCTCCCACGCGCCGCTAACCAGTACCAAGCATTTGCAGGCGAGCCTTAAACGCACCTCGGCGCTATGCATCGCCCACGGGCACAAGCTCGAAGGCTGTGCAAGCGCGAGTTTCGCTGGTGCTCCCCACGCCCAGCGGACTCGTAAATCGCTCATACAAAGAAAATCGCTCATACAAATCACTTTCCCAGCCCACGGCGCCCATCAGACGCACTGCTGGAATGCGCGCGGGGACCACCGTTGCATCGACGCAACGTGGCCGTCATTACCAAATCTTGCTGCCGTGCGGTCGATGCCATGCCTTGTTAGTCGAGATCCGTCCATGTGGGCTCGCGGCGAAGCGACATTATTGCCTGGAGTTGCGGTATTGAGCCTCGCGTGGTCCCCCAATCCGCGTTTGGCCTTCGCCAGCCGGCGTCACTGCCCTCTCGTTCACCTGAACAGGCCTCGTGTTGCAGGGCCCTGATATCCACTTCCCACTGAACACTCTTCACATGTGCTGTGCTGGTGGCTTTTCCGCCGAGAGTTCGTAGGTCGATTTGAGTATAAGATCGCTCGCGGTCGTGCATTACATTTCCTTTGTTCTCATACTCTCTCGCTCTTCGCCCCCATCCATCGCCACCTCACACCTCCCACCTCCCGCCACTGTGCAATGGAGAAAGTCGTGAAGACCGGCGAGACGGACGTCGACTCTACTGTCGACGTCGAGCAACAGCGCGGCCGCATTCAGTATGCCGCCGAAGTTGGAAGGCGCGAGACTCGTCTTCGTTCCATGAGCGGTCGTCGCAGCTCTATGGACTCGTTGTCAATCCGTCCGGCGCGCAGGAGCATCGATCCGTCTCTTGTTCTTCCGCCCACATACAGGACATTGTGAGCATTCCATTCACCAACAATCGACATCTGACGACCAGCACTAACAACGCGCAAGGTCATACGACATCGAGCACAGCAAACGCACTGAAGAGCAAGAGAAGAAGAAAAAGTCATTGAAGGCTGCAAAGGCGAAGGGCGGTGACATCGGTATGGCTTCCATCCCTGGTGATTACGGGAAATGCCACTGATCAACTTGCGCAGACTTCCACAACATCCAATATCACAAGAAGCCTATAGAAGAGCTCTGCTCTCAGCTCTCCAGCTCGCGAGGAACTGGTCTTACGGGCGTCAAAGTACTACAATTGCTCAAAGAAGTCGGCCTGAACAAGCCAACTCCCCCACCCTCAAGATGGTTCCGCCAGACCATCAATTACCTCTTCGGTGGCTTCGGTGCCATCTTGTTCGTGGCATGCATCTTGGTCTTTATTGCTTGGAAGCCTCTCGGCGACCCTCCAGCTGTAGCCAACTTGGCTCTGGCAATTGTTCTTGCATTCGTCTGGGTCGCGCAAGCCGCCTTCTCCTTCTGGCAAGATTTCTCCAGTTCGCGTGTCATGGCATCCATCACTGGCATGCTTCCCGATCAATGTGTCGTTCTTCGCGATGGCCAACAGACCCAGATCGACGGTACTGAGGTCGTGCCTGGAGACATGCTTCGCATCACAATCGGAAACAGACTCCCTGCCGATGTTCGCTTTGTCGAAGTATCACCAGACGCTCGCTTTGACCGCTCGATCTTGACTGGTGAGACTGCTCCTCTTCTCGGCGCTGTCAACTCAACCGACGACAACTATCTCGAAACTGCCTGCATTGGCTTGGCTGGTACTCACTGTGTGTCTGGAAGTGCCTGGGGACTTGTTGTCGAGACTGGAGACCGCACCGTCTTCGGCCGCATCGCAAAGCTCACAAGTGCTCCCAAGGCTGGCTTGACACCTTTGCAAAAGGAAATTCTTATTTTCGTCGGCATCATCGTCTGCTTGATGCTCACAATGGTATGTAACGTGGCAACAAATTTATGGGTCGCCTCACTAACATGGAATAGATCATCCTCGTCATCGCTGTATGGGCTGGCTGGCTACGCAAGAAGCACCCCGACTGGATCTCGGTCCCTGTTCTCATCGTCGATTGTGTCAGTGTCGCCGTCGCTTTCATCCCCGAAGGCCTTCCAATCGCAGTCACAGCAAGTCTGACCATCACCGCCAATATCATGAAGAAGAACTCTATTCTTTGCAAGAGCTTGAAGACAGTAGAGACACTGGGCGCAGTCAACGTCATCTGTTCCGACAAGACGGGTACACTTACCGAGAACAAGATGAATGTCACACACTACCTCGTGGGCAAGCAAGTTGGAGCCGCAAAGGACGCAGCTACTCAGTACGAGAGCAGCAAAATACTACGCGCT
This sequence comes from Cladosporium sp. VS III D KN 1, assembly GCA_019775635.1. Taxonomy (NCBI): domain Eukaryota; kingdom Fungi; phylum Ascomycota; class Dothideomycetes; order Cladosporiales; family Cladosporiaceae; genus Cladosporium; species Cladosporium sp. VS III D KN 1. The sequence goes on from JACWFN010000003.1 coordinate 268,384, forward strand.
CTGGCCAACCTCAGTGCTGTCTGCAACGCTGCTGAGTTCGATGCTTCTACCGTCGCTGCGCCTCTCGCAGAACGCAAGATCAACGGCGACGCCACCGACTCTGCCATTCTTCGCTTCACCGAATTCATGACGCCTGTCAGCTCTCTGCGTGCTTACTGGAGGACGATCTACCAGGTCACCTTCAACAGCAAGAACAAGTTCGCCATCAACGTCGTTCAGTCTGATACCGCACCAGAAGAGGGCATCGTACTCATGATCAAGGGCGCTCCTGATGTTCTCTTGCCACGATGCGGATCATACCTGGATAAGAACGGTTCTGTTGAGCGCATCACAGATGCAGACCGCCTCGAGCTGGAGCACACCAAGGACACCTGGTCATCGCAAGGCAAGCGTGTCATCTTGCTCGCAAAGAAGAGACTCGACAATCTGATGTTCAACCCTACCGATCAGCCCAGAGAGTACGAAACCGACATCATGGGCCGCGCCTCATCAGAGCTCATCCTCGTCGGCCTCGTCGCAATCGTCGATCCACCAAGACCTGAAATCCCAGAAGTCGTTCGTACTCTCCGTGGTGCCGGCATTCGCGTGTTCATGGTAACCGGTGACTTCAAGCTCACCGCCGCCGCCATCGCAGGTGACTGCGGCATCATCACCCAGCCTCAAAACAAGGTCGACGACGTGACAAACCTCGCCTTCAGCGAAGACTACCTCGACAGCGCCGGCATCAAAGAGACCGCCTCTTTCGACACCGACCGCTCCCACGCCATCGTCCTCTCCGGCGCCGACCTCGAGACTCTCGACGAAAGCCAATGGGACAAGCTCTGCAAGTACGACGAAGTCGTCTTCGCCCGCACAACACCTGAACACAAGCTCCGCATCGTCAAAGAACTCCAGGCCCGCGACCTCACCGTCGGCATGACCGGCGACGGCGTCAACGACGCCCCCTCTCTCAAAGCCGCAGACATCGGTATCGCCATGGGCGGCGGCTCGGACATCGCCATCGAAGCCTCGGACATGGTGCTGATGGACTCCTTCGCCGGCATCGTCGAAGCCGTCAAGTACGGCCGCGTAGTCTACGACAACCTCAAGAAAACCATCGCCTACCTCCTTCCCGCCGGCAGTTTCTCCGAGTTCTGGCCCGTCATCACAAACGTCATGTTCGGCCTGCCGCAGATCCTCAGCTCCTTCCTCATGATCATCATCTGTTGTTTCACCGATTGCGCCGCGGCAACAGCCATCGCGTACGAGAAACCCGAAGCAGACGTCCTCACCCGCCCGCCACGCAACGCGAAGAAAGACCGCCTCGTCGACTGGAAACTCATCATGCAAGCCTACGGCTTCGTCGGCGTGCTCGAAACCCTCACCTCGTTTGCAATGTCCTACTGGTACTGCCAGCGCCAAGGCCTGCACTTCTCCATGCTCTGGTTCGCTTTCACGTCGACGCCTGACGGATTTGACCTCGACCGCGCGACCGCCATCCTCAATACCGCCAGCTCGATCTACTTCGTCAACCTCGTCGTGATGCAGTGGTTCAACCTCTTCGCGCTGCGCACGCGCCGCTTGTCGCTGCTGCAGCACTCATTCAACTGGTACTTGCTGCCGGCGATTGTGTTCTCGCTCGTGATTGCGATTTTCTTCTTGTATGTGCCTAAGTTCCACAGTGTTTTGGGAACCGCGACCGTGCCGGTGGAGCATTGGTTTTTGCCCATGGGTTTCGGTATGGGATTGCTGCTTTTGGACGAGGGTAGGAAGTTCCTGGTTAGGAGGTTCCCGAGGAGCTTTGTTGCGAAGATTGCTTGGTAAGGTGCTTCACCATGTATAGCGAGTTAAGACGGATTCGACCTTTTTTTTTAAAATTTTTTTTTGCTTTACCTCAATGAGCATTTCAAGCGTTTTACACTTTCGGCCGTCGTAAAGACCATCGTTCGAGACATACTTCGCTAGTGTCTCAGTGAACTCGAACGGAGACGGTATCTGGTAGATGCACGTAGATTGAAGTACATCTCACGGCATGCCCATCAAGGTATTATGTATATTCCTGTACACATCACGAGTACTGTCAACGTCGTCAAGTGCGTGTGGACAAGGTACGTCATGGAGGAGCAAGCTGGAGCGGAGGAGCCTCCACGGAACTCCCACGGGGATCCTCATCATCACCATGCAACTTTCATTGTTTGCATCTCCATAACACAGATGACATGTTTCATAAACTACGGCGAAAGAGTAGAGCCTCGGTGGGCCAGACTGCCAATGTGGCCCTGCCAACCTCAAGTACACTAGCTGTTTGCCAGAAACCCAACGCCACAAGCTTTTATGAGCTTCCCTCGGAGCTGCGAATACACATATACGAGCTTGTCGCCCACGATACGAAACTCTCACTGTTCGCTGCTCGGTCCACGACCCAAGCACCTTCGCTGCTTCTCGTTTCCCGCCAAGTACTAGCCGAATACCGACCAATCCTACTTTCCATCGCGCCCGTCCGTGTCCATGTCCAAAACTATGACTTCCGCCCTCTGATGCGCGTCGTTGGATCGCTCTACTCAAGCGAGCTTAAAGCTCTCCGGCTAAACCCCAACCTCACCGTGATCCTGAATCTCAAGAACTTCAATGTCACAGACGGCGCGAGCATAGCTTCACTCCGGCGCTGGGCGGTCAAACGTGCGGAGCATTTGGATCGATTACCCTGGTCTTACAAGCTGGTTAAGTCGGTGCCCAATAGGGTGCACTACACTATAGCAGTTGCGCAACTGGATCGCTTGGAAAAGAGTATGACGGCTGTTCGCACGCTGCAAAAGAGCGTGCACGAAAGTCTAGTCGCCGAGATTGAGCCAATTGCTTGCCTCCTGCTTGAGAGGTGCATCTCGTGGGAGGCTACGATCAGTCATGTCTACCAGGCCGGGGCGTCTGAACAGATATTCATTGATTGAGAGTTAAGCAATTGTGTGCGAAAACCCGGACGTCCATTCATACGCGCACAGTATACTCCACAGCATCAAGCCCTCTTGAAGAAATCCTTCATGTCAACGCCCCGGTCAAATACACCTACCATCGAGGAGGACTTGTTGTTCGTCGAAACGTCACCAATACGCTGATCGATTTTTCCCACCAGCCTCTCCGGAAAGCCCACCAAGGCCCTCGATTCCTGGTCAGTCATCACGTTGCCGATGATTTGATTGGTTCTGGCAGCCCGTAGCTGAGCAAAAATGGTCTCGAGCGACGCCTGCGTGTCGTTGCGTATACGGGATTGCTCACTCAACTCCCGGAGCGTAAGAATCCGCTGTTGGTCTGCCTCGCCACCGGAATCTTCATCATCATCATCGTCGTCATCGTCATCGTCTTGGCTGGGGCGTGAGAGCAGCTCCTGTCGCTGAGCTAGTGTATGCTGCTGGGCTTGCATGAGCACAAGGGCGTCTTGCGTCCGTGTCTCGAAGTCTTGTATTTGTTGGCATAGACGTTCATGTTCAGCACTTGATCTCTGTGACGCTTTCTCTTGGATGATCCTTTGTCAAGTTAGCTCAATTATGTGCTAGAAACTTGGGTATTATTACAGCTGAGTGCTCGAGATAGCAAATTGAACAATCCGCTGGCAAGTCTCGACTCGCGTTCTGAAAGTTTGCACTCGCTCTTTATTCCAAACTCCGATCGACATTTTATCTTGGAGAGTAAGTCTGTCCTTTCGGGAATGTCTCGTCCACTTCTGAAGCCTCTTGTCAAAAGCCTCACACGCCTTTCCGCATTCATTGACGGCATCTCCTAGTCCCATATGCTTAAGAGTTTGCCTGGCAGCCACGCTTGTCGATTCGTCTGTTTCCAGTACTAGAGCTCGGAGTGCATCTAATGGTTGACGGATGTTGTCTAGTTGCAAGCGGATCTCATCCACGCTCTCTTCTGCATCCTTGATCCGGGTAACAGTCTCGCGAAGCTTGGAAATGCCGTTGATGGCCGTCCCGGTGATTCCAACAGCGGCGACACTTATACTAAAGGGATCCATCGTGGGCTGAGGTTGCGGTGACGAGCCTCTGAGCTCTAGTTCTGCTCGATTACTTGGGCCAGCCTAAGAACGTGTATGGCGACATTGGATGCTGACTTTGAGCTGCCAAGGCAAACAGGTTGTATGCAACAAGCAGGAGCTGCACGCTATCGTCACAGCGCTTACTCACAGCCTCGTTCGGTGTGTTTGCTCTGCCGCAGCCACATGGTGGGTGGGGTGGGGTGGCCATGTCCGCTCAGCCTCGCCCGTCCCACATACAACATCTGCAAGTGGTGCAAGACACCGGTTCAGAACTCTGTCAGCCTGGGAGCTTCTATATTCCCTTACGATTCTCGAACGGGTACGAAACAATTTCTCGCATAGCACTAGACACAGACAGAAGGCCTTGCGACGGACGTTTGTGATGTAATTTACACGCCACAGCTCAATATGCATCATGTCTGTTGTCATTGGCAACACGTCCGCAAACAACCATGCGCAACTTGCCAACGGAGTTTTCAACGCGCCTGTCACTTTTTCGACGCACCCTCAGACCTCACCAGGTGAGAGATTGATTCATTTTCGTCTATCGACGCCGGATATCACACGAAGTACTGACATGGTGTGACACAGATGCGCTACTCAAGTCATGTCGTGATGCTCTATTCTTTACAGACCCTAGCATCGATCGAGACTTGCTCATACAAGCCAAGGGCGAGCGAACGTCTGGCACCTGTGAATGGATTATCAGACATGACACTTATCGAGCTTGGCTGCGCGGCGATATCAATCTGCTATGGATCAGGGGTGGTCCCGGCAAAGGCAAAACCATGATCTCGATCTTTCTTACACAACAGCTTGCAAAGCCAAGCCACCGGAGACTCGTATACTATTTCTGCAGCGGCGAAAGACATGATGCAACGACGGTCTTACGCGGTCTTATTTGGCAGCTCATCGACATGTACCGAGACCTCGCGGCTCAAGTTCTACCACTCATGGAGCCGCCGGAGCGACGCAAGGGAACTCTAACGTCTGGCGAAACCTTGTGGAATCTATTTGAGTCCCTTGTCTGTAGCATAGGGGACAAAAGACTACATGTCGTGATCGATGGCCTTGACGAGTGCAACAACCAGTCCGGGCGATGGCTTGCCTCACGACTAGCCAGATATGGTCGTAGAGATGGAAGAGGCAACATGAGCGTCATTGTCCTCAGCCGACATATGAGCGCATTGGAGATGAGCACCACAATCCGTCTGGATCCCGATCACAACGCCTTCGTGAGCGCTGATGTAAAAGCCTACATCAAGACTCGAGTGGAGGATCTTTCATTGCAGCTACAATTTACGGAGCAGCAGAAAGATCACATAGTGAACAGACTGCTTCGAAAATCAGAAGGTACCTTCCTCTGGGTTGGTTTTGTCATGGCGGAGCTTTTCATGGAAGACACAATCTCAGACGTCATGACAGCGATCGAAGACATTCCGGCAGGGCTGCCTGCGTTCTATGCCCGCATGCTGAAAGGTATCAAGCTCGTTCATAAGGAACTCAGCATGCGGCTTTTGGCTTGGCTAATCACTACATTCCAACGACCGACAGTCGAGACTTTGATCGATGTACTTCGCTGTCCAACTCAAGAAGGTCTTAGCCAACGTCAGGCAACGCTCGACTACATTAGACACTGTGCTCCTATGCTTGTTTTACAAGAGAAGGGTGTGGATTTTGTGCATCAATCAGCAAAAGACTGTCTGTTGCGCAGCACGACTGTTCTGGGTCCGGAATTGGAGGCTTTCCATGTCAACATAAATCGTGCACATCTGTACGCAGCCAGCAGATGTCTGGAAGCTCTTTCAGAGCAAACCTACCTCCAACACTATGCGCTCCTGAATTGGCCAAAGCATGCTAAGACCCTAGGGCACCTTACAACGGAGCTTCTCGAACAACACTGGCTATTCTTTGGAGAAAAATCTGGTGTACGTGATCGATGGTGGAGAAAATATAGTCACCATTTCCGCGGAATACCCGAAAATCCTCCTCCGCGCCTTCATATCGCCTGTTTCCTTGGATTCGAGGCTTGGATAAAGACAATGTTAACGGAAGAGGAAGCTCTGACCAGCTCGTGGACAGATCAATTGCACATGAGCTGCCCTAATGGCTGGAGCACATTGCGATATGCTGCAGAGAGCGGGTCTGATGCGACTATGGCGCTACTTCTTTGTAAGGGACCACCTGACCTTTGGTGGGATGCCGTACATGAGTTGTGGTTTCATCGTGTCAATGTAGCTGAGTATGAGAAGGTAGTGCGCCACTTGTTACTCCGCGGCGCCAATCCGAGGCGTTCGATACTCAATGCAATCGAGGGTGGAGATTCGGTTTCCGTGCGAGTTTTGACAAAACAGCATGACCCCGACCACAGAATGACTACATCCGAATTGAATGGATGGCTTGCAGTGGCACAGGCACTCAGGCACATAGAAGTGATGGAAGCATTGGTACACAGTGGCGCCGATCCTCTACACCCAATACTAAAAGTAGTGGAGGCTGGAAATGCACATTCCGTTCGAATCCTCATGGAATGTGGTCTCGAGCACAACGTGACCACAGTCGAATTGACTGCATGGTCCCTAATGGCATGGTCACTAGAACACATCGCAGTGGCGGAAGTTCTACTGCAGCGTGGTGCCAATTCCGATGCTATAAAATGCGTGGGCCAATCTTTGCTTCGCTTTGTAGTCTCTGACAATCACCTCAGCATGTTCAGGGCTCTCCTTGCCAGTGACACTGACATAAATCACACAGATGACGCCGGCAAGACGCCATTATACCATGCCGTTGCCACTGGGAACCTGAAAATGACAAAGATCCTTCTTCACAACGGCGCCGATCCAAACTTCCGAGGCTGTTGCACGTCGCTACCATTACATCGTGCGGTCTCCGAAGGCAATTTGATCATGACGCAATTGCTTCTCGCTAGAAGCGCTGATGTAGACCTCACTGATGGTGTTGGGATGACACCTCTGCATCTTGCGGTTGCCAGAGGAGATAGGGATATGACCGAGTTGCTTCTTGATGGTGGTGCTAGCCCAGACCTTGCTGATGGTGGAACGTTCACGCCATTACATCGTGCGGTTTCCACCAACGACTTGCTTGTGACAGACGTTCTTCTCAACGGCAATGCCAATCCGAACCTCACAGACTGGACCGGAGCGACACCGCTACATGATGCAGCAATGTTTGGCAGACTCGCGCTTGTGAGAACACTGCTAGCAGGTGGTGCTGATAGAAATCGATTGAACGGCCAAGGGGAGACAGCCAGAATCATCGCAGCTCGCTGGAGTTATCCAAAGATCCTAAGACAGCTGCTCGCCGATGGGACGACCACCATGTCTCGACAGGAGCAAGGATCCACACTGTATCAGACCGTTGACTCTGACGAACTGGAAATACTTGCTCACATCATGGAGAAGGGATCTTCAACTCTTGGTATTTCGGCCTATGAGAGTCGCTCGATGCTTACTCCTTCTCATAATTCAGCCTCAGATGAAATGTTGTCCGATAGTGACAGACATGAGAGATTTGCTCAAAGGACGCACCGCGCTCTTACCAAAGCACTCTATCCGATCATATGATTCCTATTTCGGCAGAGCATCCTCTTGTGACGGCTACGGCAGTCGCTGCTGGGGCGAGGATCAATTGCAGGCCGTGGGTCTCTTGTGCAGCTGCCTCTATGATACAGCACCTGTGAGCGCACACAGGCTAACGGCTTCAATACATCGCAAACCGAGATCGCAATAACGAGCGCCGAGAACAACTTCCTGAAGTGTCTGCAAGAAATTGATACCTGATCGGTACGGTAGGACTTTAATGTATGGCCAAAGATCTAAGTACTGGGACGTAAGTCATCAATTAAGCGCTAATCCTCAGAACATTCATCTCACTGACCTACTAAGGCGCAACCCCGTCAGGCTCCGATACTCATGTCAATCAGCACCTTAACATGCTTCTCCTTCTCACCCTGCAACGTCCCATAACCCTCTTCCACCAGTTTGTCGAGCCCAATCCGCGCCGTGATCATCTTCTCCGGCTTTAGCCTCCCATCCGCCAAAGCCTGGATAACACCCTCATAATCCTTCCTCTGATACCCTAGCACAGCACTATATCTCGCCTCCCTAAATACCAACCAATTAGGATCAAACGGCACTTCATGTTCCCAGATGGCAACGTTGACGATACTGCCTCTCGCCCGCACGGCTTTACAGGCCGTTTCGAGGGACTGCGGCACGCCGGCGCAGTCGAAGACGATGTCTGGACCAGCGCCCGAGCAGATCTGCCTGGTGGCGGCGACGATGTCGAACTGCCGCGGATCCATCACGTTGCTGGCGCCGAGTTGGCGGGCGAATTGTTGGCGTTTGACCGAGACTTCTGACATGATGACTTTGGCGGCGCCGCGGGCTTGCAGGACTTGACAGACAGCCAGTCCGATAGGCCCTCCGCCTAGGACGAGGCATTTGGGTCCTTCGCCTCTGGCTTCGTATTCTCCAATCGGGCTGGCATCGACTGCGTGCCACGCAACAGCCAACGGCTCAACAAGCGCACCAATATCCAGTCCGATATTGCTTGGGAGAGGATGGCATGCTTCGGCAGGTAAGACTACTTCGTCACTCATGCCACCGCCGTAGCCTGACAAGCCAACGAAGCCACCCGAAGGACAAGCGTTCTCGGCGCCGACTTTGCAGGCTGGACAGGCGCCGCAGTAGATCGAGGGTTGGACAGCAACTTTCATGCCTGGACGGAGGTGGCGGGGCGGTTTGGGTCCGAGTGAGACGATGGTGCCGCTGAATTCGTGGCCGATGGTTATGGGGAGGGTTTCTTTTGTTACCGGGTGGGGTGTGACGGGGGAGAAACTGAAGAGAAAGGGTTAGCAATTCGCAGGAGGGATTGGGAGAACGAAGGGAGTAGTACTTGGGCCCGGCAAAGTATTCGTGCAAGTCTGGGGAGTGCTGTCAGTGGACTATCCATTCTTGCGACGTAGGCCAGGTAGTAAGACATACCAGTTCCACAGATGCCCACAAACGCAGGCTGAACTCTCACCTGCCCTTCGCCCAATTGTTGGGGCGGCGGAGGAACATCGTGCTCAATCCTGACATCTTCCTTTCCATAATATCGTGCAGCGCGCATCTTGTCGTGAGAAATAGTTTACTCGCGCGAGCGGTTCCTCAATCAATGGCAGTCCAAACCGCGAAGACGACCGTGATATAACAGCCGTTGAGGTATCTTTCGTATTCAGGCAGAGCGTTCAAAAAGTACAGCCTCTCAAATCGAAAGCAACAAAGCCAATGGGCGGAACCGATACGAAACGGAACCGACCCTCGAACCTCCTATATACGAAGCTTCGCAATCACATGGCGTCCATCCGCGGCACAGCATGGCAGGCATGTGAGCTCTACGCAAACCTTCCTTGCCCCTCTCTCATGGCAGCCAGGCGATCTCGCACGAGCGGCGTCCGGCGAGCGGCGCGCAGCAGAGGGAAGTGTGCCCAGCTTCCTTCGCAAGCACTGCCAGGCGGCTTCGCCACCGAATTGAGGATTCAGAGCAGGGATAGACGCCGGCACATCGAAGCAGACGGATGTGAGTGGTTGTGAGGACGGATGCTGGGAATTGATACCTCCTAGTCGTTGTGCAAGATTGCCTGATCCACTTTATGGTGCGGGGTGATTCTGGAGGCGGAGCATGGGGAAGTGGAGTTCTGATCAAACGTCACGTGACAGCATCAGGCTGTATGTCGGAAACGCTTTGATATGGTATGTCGATGGATATATGATCTTGCCTGCTGTCATCACGTGCTCCGCGTTGATGAGTTCTGGACGAACAGCGAACATGTCCACAAGAACCGTGCTTCGTTCAGTATCCGTCTTCGGCAGACAAATTATGTTCGCTGTGTTCCCATCAAGCCGGCGGCAAAAACGCAGCATAGAGCCCTCCCTGCACAATCGCATACGCCACCATGACTTTGACTACCAACTCTGTTCTCTTTCCTTCCAGCACACCCAGTAAGCCAGACCTCGAGGTCTGGCTCTGATCATACATCAGAATCGCTAAAACGACATACCACAACGCACAGCCCGAGCTAATCCTGTTGATAATCTGCACGTGAAAGCTCGTAACAGCCATAAACGCAAGGATGATTTGAGGAACGGCGAGCTGGCGTATGATACGTGTGAAGATTTTTCGTTCCCTATCGGTACTTGATTCGGCAGAAATGTGAATTCTGGCGAGCAAGGCTTTTGGTTCGAGGAGGACTGCTAGTGCTGTGATGAGCAGCACGGCTAGCACTGGCGCTGCTAGCAAGAATAGAGGGATGTTGTTCGGCGTCCAATAGGCTAGGAAGCCGACGTTCCAGTAATGCTTTTGAACCCATGAGTAGATGCTGGGGATGGTGTAGGAGCACCATGGGCGGGTGGGCTCGGGTGTGCAGTATTCGAGGTAGGCAACTGCTTGTGGGAGAGTGAAGCCGACGGCTATCAAACTCCCAGCGATGATAGTGCTGAGTAAGTGGGTAATGTTACTTGCACTGGGAGCTGTGAAGCAGGTGCGAAGGGAGGCGATGGCGTCGAAGAGGAATATTGTGCCGTTCAGGAGGCCATTGCTGCGGAACAGGGTCGAGAGGGCGAAGCAGAAGCCAGAGAGGACTGTCCAGGTTGTTGTAGCAAGCGCGGACTGCTGTGTAGGTTGCTTAGAATCATGTGCGAGGACGTAGAACAGAACACCAAGAAAGGTCGTGAAAGCGAAGGTGCTTTCTCCATATGGAGCCGAGAGGAATAGGCCGGCTGGTGAGACAGTGTGCAGACACGCTGTGATGAATGCTAGCTCATGCTTCCTCTTCGGTGTAGACGGTATGATGCGGCTAACTAAAGTGAAAAGTGCGACCACTCCACCGAGATGGGAGAGGTGGGAGACAAGAATCCCGCTCAAAGCATGTCTAACAATGGGTGATGTAGAGAGGAACGATGGGAATACTGAAAATCGTACTTAGCCTGGGAGGTGCTACACTAGCGAGATGAGACCAAACGCACCGTTAGACAGCATAGCCGTAAGTCTAGACATGAACCAGCTGAACGCCCATTCTTGCTCATACAGATGACCTCGCTGGGAGGAGGTGGAGAAGTAGACGCCATCCCATCTTGTCAGTCTGAGTGTGAGATGCTCGACTGCTCGAGTGAGCCATGAACCTGTGTGCACATGATATTGGTCGAACAAGATATGCGTGGATGTATCGTAGCCAGGACCTGGGCTGGCGCATGCCACGATAAGTAACAACAATTTCCAAGCCACGAAGAAAGCTAGAAGCCAGGTCAGATAAGGCTTTGGCGCGACGTTGGCATCGCCGTTCTTGAGCTTCCTCTCAGCTGGGCCACCGATTCGCGTGGAAGGGCTGAGGTAAGTCTTGATGACCTCGAACATGATGGAGGCGGAAGCTTGATGGCGCCGCTGAAGGCACGAGATCCTTGGTCTAGACTCGAGTGATGGTGGAACGACTCGACACCACGCCAGCCGGAAGAGAAATCCTACCGACGCCGACGAGTTGTGCAGTTGACACAAGGTGGTGCCGCAGACTCGAGGACCGCGTGCACAGTAGGGTTGGAACGACGTGTTTAGCAAGCGTACACGATACGCACGAGAGGACAGCGCTCACAGCCCTACGGTACGAAGGCACCAATGAGCGTCAAGCAATTCAAAGAAGTAAAAATGTCTCACTGGAGCCGGCTTGGCAGAGCAGTATGGACGCCAAGCGGTCAAGACGAAGAACGGTGTCAATGCTAGTGCACACACCGCTCGCCCGCCCGCGAATGCGATCGAAAATTTCTACCAACAGTACGGGATAGCACGGCCGCCTCCGAGTGGCCTGCGCGTGGAAGGTGTATGGAATATAGTTTTGCATCAGCTAGCTATGTAATACAGCCACAGGCAAGGTCAGCGTATCAGATACGGCTGGCTGCATGAGTTGCGGGCGTTGCGCCAGCGACGGACCAGGTGGACGGAGGTCCGCGATGAAGTGGAGAGGACGAGATCGCGATTGGGAAATGGATGCGACAAACCGCTCAGGAGCTCGCATGTCGGGCTCGGTAGCGAGACGGGAGCGATGGAGCAGCGCGAACGAGCAAGGACAGGGAGAGGAGTGCGAGGTAATAAGCGGGGTGTAGGGCTGACCTCGATCTTCTGTCTGCTGCTGTTGTTGACAAGCGAGTGGCTGTGCACGTTGTTGCAGCGAGGCTATGATGCAGCTAGCCGTGCAGCAAACAAGCACAATTCAGGCATACAGTGCGCGTAGTAGGTAGTGTCACAGTTAGGGCATGAGTGTTCGCATTCGCTCGGGAGCTGGTAAACGAGACGGATCGTGGCAGGATTATGTCCAAAGTCAATGATGACGATTCGGTTTATGCTGCGATCAGCCGGCGTCAGCCAAGCGGGAGTGCAAGTTCCGGGCGAGCCGGGAGCGAACAAAGGGCAACAAAGCACGCCGCGTGATCGCTGCAAACATGCATAAGGAACACGCGCATAAGCAGCACACCGGAGAAGTGGTTCGATTTCCTGTCGTGCAAGGCTGACTGTGGCATCTGTGTATTTGCTTGCTTCTCTCCCTCTTCCTCACCACGCTTCAATAACAATATTCAATCAATCCTCAATCAATTACCCGACCAATCCCCAGACGGGCCCATCCCAGCCTTGTTTCACAGCCACCGATCGTCAGTGGGGTCGCGACTTGAATCGTCGTCCCGCTTCCTCCTCACAAGCCCTTCTAGGCATACACTTAGGAGGCTGTACCACCAAACACCTCCCAGCCCTGCTGCTGGCCAGTTCAAGGCCGGGTCGTGTTCTTCTCACTCTTCCATTCTCACAATCCACATGTTTACCTCCACCATTGCTTCTCTGCTGGCTTGAAAGCAGTCGCTACCACATTCCATACCCACACTGGTAGTCAACAATGGCCGCTGCTACAGCTGCGAGTCCGCAGCAGCACCTACCTTCCTTTGGCCAGGCACGTCAATGGGTCCCTTCGCTGCCGACCAGTCTCATCGCTTCACTCAATCCTTTCGCTACTACCGAACCATCAAAAGATGCCTCCGACTCACCGCCAGGAGACAGCGAGAAACGTCGCTCCGCCCTTTCAATCTTAGCTCAAAGCAATGGACCTCCTTCGCCTACAAAAAGCTCGGCCTCGATCATGTTCGCTGAACCTGAATCTCAAGGCACCAGTATAAGCGGATCTCGCGAGGGTAGCATCGACGGCAAGAGACGCAAAAAGAACAATCGACCCAAGACCGCATTCAGCATATGTCATCCTCCGCCTGCTTCGGCTGCGAGACAAAAGCTACACAGGCGGCCACGATCCTTGCTGCAGCTGCACAAAGTTGTCGCAAATTCAAGGCCATTGCCCGCATACGAGGTCATTCCATCCGCCAACTTCAGCGTCCGCTTGACACGAGCGACCACCAAGGTTTTCCGCGCGAAACATAGCCTTTGCCCTAACGATCTTGTCGTGCTCCGAGCTGAGGACTACTACGCCGACGAGCCTGAGGAGGATCAGGAGGCTCGCGATGTTGTCGCGTTGATTTGCAAGGGCCGCAAGGAGGATGGTGTCGCTACTGGCAAGGCCAAGATCTGCATGGCTGATGGTGGAGAATGGGAGGCGTACCCGAGCGTAAATGGAGGCTACGAGTTCTTCACTACGGACGAGCATGGTCTAGGCTTGACAGTTCGATGGGTGCCCAAAAAGAGCAAGAAGGAAGGTGCAAAATCAGAGCCCAGGCGGTTCAACTTTTCTACCATTTCGGCAAACACTCGCCGCCACCCTATCATCGCAAACCTCTCCAAGTCAGCACTTGACATCTACGATTCCTACAAAATGCCTGACCTCTCCACATCGACACCAACAGCAACCCCGAAACAAAAAGCCACAATACTCGAGGACGGATTAGACTCGGATGACAACGGCTCTCCCAAACAAGAGGTCCGCACTACCGACGACTTCATCAGATCTATCATCACGATGACTAGCATCTATGTCACATTCAAGGAGGGCTGGTCGCCACATTTCAAATACGACGACCAGGGAACCTCCTCTCGTCGCAACAGCGTCACCACACCAGTGTCAACACCTCCAGCATCGCCAGCTCCAAACCACGCTGTCCTCGAAAAGCGTTCTTCAATACTCTCCGTCAGCTCCAGCCTCTTCCGCAAAAATAGCGCACGCGCCAATCGATCCGCTCGCAATTCCACCCTCTCGACCGTAGACCGGCCAAACAGTACCCTCGTGGACAGCCCTACGCGTTCTGCAAGCACGAAAGTAACAGGCCGTGTACGTGCAGACTCCGCCTCTACCGTTCTCGTCCACCGCGCAGCCAGCAACCGCCGCAGCAATCGCTCTCAAGCCACCTGGCGTCCAGACTTGTTATCCGCAGGCAACCAGAGCGACATGCGCGAGACCAGCCGCGAAGGAACTCCCGCAACAGAACTACAGACTCCTCCCCCGACAAGCCGCAACCCGAGCACCACAACTGGAATGGGCAGTCGACGAGCCAGCGTCCTGCCCGACCCGGAGGCCGAATCGGACTCCGAAGTAGAAGAACCCAGCGCGCCAACGCGAACGGAGCCGGCAGCAAGGCCACAACCCACCACCGGCACAAGAGCCAGCTCAAACGCCACCAGCGAAAGCGGCGCTCCCAAGAAAACTCAGGTTCTGCAGATCGACCAACGGGAGAAGAAAAGTAAGAAGTGGAAGCGATGGATTTGCGGCAAGTTCTAGAAGGACCGCCATGGAAGGCGAAGGAAAAGGTCGATGCCACGAGATCGAGGAACCGCAAACGTTGGAAAGCATGTGAGCTGTTGAGCATCGAGATGGATTTAGCGCTGGTCGCGACCTGCGTGCGGGTCTATCTATTCTATGGTTGTATTCCAAAAATTGAGTCAGCTTTGCTCCAAATCATATATCTCGGTCTTCATTCGCACAGTCTCCGTGTCAGGCTTTGGAGACAAGTCCTCAAAAACGAACAAGTGTGTGAGTCGTCCGTGCAGACGACCAACCGCAACAGATCACTCCCTCAAATCCTCCCTCGCCAGCACCCTCCCACTCTCCAATCTTCGATCGACACCCACATGCCTCCCAGACCTCAACCCTTTCCTCAACACCCGACTCTCCCCCTTCATCGCTTTCGTCCTCCACTTCCCAAAGCTGTAATTCACAGGACTTTCTCCGCCCTTGAAAATGCACAAATCGTACGCCAGAGCACCGACGATCCCGCCGAGGATGGGCGCCACCCACCCGCCCCAGATCCACCATGAACTCCACGCGTTGAAAAGCGACGGGGGATATCCGACTGCGAGAGCGGCGAGGCGAGGGCCTAAGTCGCGCGCTGGGTTGAAGCAGCCTCGGGTGGGATAGGAGGTCGACATGCTTGTTGCTGTCACGACCAGCCCGATGATGAACGCGTGCATTCCTGCTCCTGGAGGCGAGTTGCCAGAGTCGCCGAGGGCGAAGATCGTGCACGTTAGCACCGCGCTGCCGAGCAGCTCGGTTGTGAAGGCTGTCGAAGGACGAGTCCAGTCTTGAGGCTGGGTGTACATTGCCACTCCTGTGGATGAGGGGATGAGGGCGTTGCCGTCCAGGTGAGTTACGTTGTCGCGGTGCACGGCGAAGGCTAGCAACGTTCCGACGAAGGCTCCCAGGATTTGGATCAAGATGTAGAGGGGGATGCGGCGGGAGGGGAAGCCGCGGAAGAGGGCGAGGGAGATTACTAGGGAGGGGTTGAGGAAGGCTCCTGAGCTGCCGCCGGAGATGTAGATGCCTGTGATGTGTTTTGTTAGGTTTGGAGCAAAAATTCATTGAGCAAAGGGAACGATGTGCTGGAGTTGCGAACGAACGTCGATCTTTTTTCCACGCATGCGGCAATCGGCTGATGTGAGTCGCGGATTCGAAGACTATTAGTCGCTCAGTGAAAGGAAGGATCGATCCTTGCAATCAAATTTGGGAAAGCAGAGGGAGCCAAGAGGAAATGCAAAAGCAGAACGGAGCAGACTTACCAATCATGGTAGCGAATCCCCAAGCCCAGTACTGCGTCTCCATCGTTCCAGCTTCGTTCTGTGAAGTGATGGCTGCAAGATTGCTTCCAATGCCGACGAAAGTGTAGATGGCCATTCCTAAGAACTCTCCCAGCGGTCTTTGCGCTCGCTGTCGAGCAACAGCCCACATGTTGAAAGGTTTATGCGGATTGCGCTCCTGGTCAGTCGGCCCTTGTTGCGTCTTGGCCGACCTGTTAGTGCGGGTTCTGGCAATGCTTGCATTGTCAGGCTGCCGATTGCGTTCCCGGCGGCGGCGTTTGGCATCTTCCTCTCCCTGAATTGTGTCCGCTTCGTCGACGGAATCTGCGATCGCTCGTTAGACAAAGACATGACATCGTCAAGACCATCAAAAAGGCCGTACCACGCTCCTCCCGCCCGCTTTCGACCGCATTGCCTAACTCTTCCGCCGCCTCAACCTGCGGCGCAGCCTCCCTCTCGCCCTTCTCGTCAGCCTCAACATCGGTTTCGCCACCATCATCATCACGTCCCCGTCTCTTCCACCTCACGGTCCTGGGAAAATTCCTCGCAAGCGTGAAGTTCGGGCCTTCATCTTCATGCTGCATCCAGGGATTAAGATCCAGATAGCCTTCATCGAAGTATGTCTGATGTTGGTCGTAGCGTGGGGGAGGGGCGGGAGGGCCGGCGAGCGAGTAGTATAAGTAGTCGTCTTGTCTAGTTCGTTCGCGACGGGGACGAATGTCTGAGAGCTGGTCGGTGTCAGAGGGTTGAGGAAAACTCGCGTCGAAGCCGTTTTGTGATGAGGGATCGCGGGTGCGGGTTCGTCGATTTCGCAGACCTGGGTGGGTTTGTTGGGTGGCTGGTTGTGAGGATTGGGACATCTTTGTGGGTGGACTTTGAAGGAACCCGATTGGAAGTGCTAGTCTTCATTTATTCTTTGTGTTCCTGGCGGGACGAGTCTTCTGATGACGGTATTAGTGCCGTTCTCTGGGTCAGAGATAATGGTATGGCAACACTGCAGCTGATGGATGGGATGAAAGCCGCGCCAGAGGTGAATTTCCGACAAGAAATGTCTACAATGTTGACTGTGAATGTGCACCTGCATTCGCATTGCGTTTATATATCACCGCCCCAGATGCCCCAGCTGTCTGGTCATCCTGGTGTGCTTGTATGCCATTATGATCCGCTTGTGACGCTGCAGTGCCATCCTGCGGTCAAGATTTTCTCGACCGCGTCTGGCAGCATGCAGACACCATGAGTACATTCAATTACAGTCAGAGCCGGGGAGTGGGATGTCCAGCGCTCTGCAATTCCAGGAGCAACAAGGAGTATTACATACATGTAGATGTAAGCTCGCGTCGACGGGTGACGTTGACGTTCATGCTCATGCTCAACCCTGAAAGAAGACCCACCTGGAGCTGTCACGTGCTGGGTCGAGTCTACAAGACTCCATACTTCATGCCACTGAGGTAGCTTCGTGTTTTTTACTCCTTCAAGATGGCGTGCCTACATGCGCTGATAACCTTTGTTGTTTAGTCTTTAAATGGCTCGGTAGATCAGCACCACTCTCGGAGGACAGCTGATCAGCTCCATCAAACCGTCAGTCAAGCTTCGTGAGCTGCACTGCGGCTGATGAAGTATAACTCGAAGGATGAAGCTTAACCTGGGTAATGGGTACGGTACCATAGCTCATGGCCCGCTTCTACACTTTGGCGTAACGTGCATGCCACGGTCATAGCGCAGTCACTCTCAATAGCATAAGTACCCCAACTCCATCGTGCCCAAAATGCTCGGTGTCCACCGTCGATATCTTGCTCACGATAGCATCAAGCCTTGTCGCCTTTCCTTTGCTTTCCACTCAAAACCATGTCTGATCCAAAGAAAGATGCCTCTTCTTACTCAGAGCCATCATACGTACAATCTGGCGACAATCTCCTAAAACACTTCTACAGGCCGGATATCACTCAAATGCTAGTACCAGCCGTAAGCACTTCTGCCTCCTCAACCCAAGCATCGCTCCCGAAGTAACACAAATCACAGACGCGCAAACTCCTCAAGAGCTACAGCCACATCCCGGCCGACTCGCAAGTCAAGCACGTCCACGAAATCGTAAGTCCTACATAACTCTCTGCAAATTCTCGTCATTGCATAACTCACCACTCGCAGCGTGATAAAGCATGGAGCTCCCGACCCTACCCTTGCATCGGCATCGGCGCCTTCCTCGTCCCACAACTCTGCCGCCTGCCTGTTTACCCCGAACTGGTGCAGCGCCTCTCCGCCGGCCAGCAGTTCTTAGACATCGGGTGTTTTCTCGGATCCGACATGCGGCACCTCGTCAATGCCGGCGTTCCTTCTGGAAACCTACACGGCATCGATATCGTGAACTTCTGGGATCTAGGATTCGAGATGTTCAATGATCGAGGAAGGTTTGAGGCCAAGTTCACCGAAGCAGACATGTTGGCGGCGGCCAAAGATGGGTCGTTTGAAGGGAAGTTTGACGTTGTTTCTGTGTTCCAGGTAAGACTGCCAAATCCCATCCTTTAGAAAAGCAGTATCAGAGTACTAAGTCATTCACAAGGTCATCCACCAATGGGACTGGGCCGGCCAAGTCGAAGCTTGCAAAGCGCTGATCAAGTTCTGCAAACCAAACTCTCTCATTGTCGGAAATCAGGTGGGCAACGTGACGCCCCAGGAGGTCACTCTGCCCTCTCTGCCTCTGCCACTATGGCGGCATGACGAGAAGACTTTTGCGAAATTGTGGGATGAGGTTGGGCGTGCTACGGGAACGAAGTGGGAAGTTGAGGCTTGGTTGCGGACGTTTGAAGAGATGGAGTGGAGAGCTGAGAATGCGAAGTTGATGGAGGATGGGATTCGGCTGTTGGAGTTTGTTGTTAGGCGGGTTAAGTGAGACTTGGTGCTTAGTAGAAGGATTGATGGGGTCTGTTGGAAGCGCCGCGTGTTTTGCTGTCAGTTCGAAAAGCCCAAGTCTGAATTTGCTGTGCTACAGTACATCCAGTGGACCTGCCGTGTGGCCCGCTTATCAAACAATACGCTCCGTTCGTCGTCACTGGCGCTCCTCCGTCAAGCCATCATATCATGCAGGTTCTCTAGTTCCAGCTTCAATGCTTCAATCCTCGCGTTCTGTTCAGCGAGCGTAATGTTCGCAACTTGCAGTTCGTGTTCGAGCTGAGCAATACGATCCCGGTCGCTCGAAGCACGCACATCTGCATCATTCGCATGGTCTGATGAAATTGCTGCCGTCTCGGACTCCTCTTGAAGAAGGCCTGCAGCAAGGCGCTCGATGTAGCCCATCTGCCTAGGGACCTTGCGGCGAACAGAGACTGATTCCGTCGGGGCTTGGCGCTTCTGTGGAGCGGTGGATGTGCTTTGAGCGTCGACCTCTTCTTCTTGGCCAGCGGGTGCGACGTTTCCTGTGACGGGTGTAGGTGTAGGTGCGGGTACGGGCTTGTCGAAGACGCTGGACATCATTTCTTCATCACTTCCTTCAAGCTCGTTCTCGTTGTCCTGCTCGACCCACATGCTCTCACCATGGGAAGGCGTAGCAGTGAGATCCGGCGCCGGGGCAGCAGCGAAGCTGAAGTCAAATCTCGATGATGAAGATGCATTTCCTGTGACGTCCGCGCCTGGTCTGCCGATACCAACACCGCCAAACAGTCGCTTGCGATCCTGCACCCAAGGAGGACTCGGACTGCGTCGGAGAAAAGTGTTGACACGCGGGCGGTACTTTCCTTTGGTCAAGCTTGCTGACTGTGCGCCATTGCGAACCAGAAGTTCCGGCGCAGTGTATTGATTGTGCTGCTTTGGTTTGACTGGGGTGTCGTCGGAATCGGAAAGTTCGGCGGGTTGTTCTGGGAGATCCTGGTAGAAGGTGGGTTCGAAATCTTTCTCGCCTGAGAAGAAGTACAAGGCTGCGTTCTTTCCGCTGGGCTTGAAAGAGTGGTATTTGTCTTTATCGGTGATGCCGTTTTCATCCTTGTACGCCGGACGGCCACGGTGAGCGCGGCGGTGGCGGACGTTCGCCTGGCCACTGAAATCGTGAGACCAGCGCTTCGAGAGCTAGGCACGAGGGATGTTGGATTGAAGAATATCGTAGACGGCTCGGTCGTCTAGAATGACGTTGCTGGGAGGCTCGATGATGCGAGACTTGAAAGGGCCTGGTGACTGATGGATCATTAGTAAAACGTCGCATATGGAATTGTCTCTGCATGCGACTGCTTTGCTTGCTTGAGGTGGAAGTGCCATTTCAAGGACCTGTGGCGGGACACTGACCTGGTATAGACGCCATCTCTTATCGAGTGGAGCCAAGGGCCCACTGCGCTCAAAATGGTCGTGTACAACATCGCCGTTACCATCTCCTGCTTTTGCATTAGTGATTGTACTAAAATTACGACCGATCTGTATGAATCATACCAGGGCGCCAGATCTCCCTTTGCGTGCCGGTCAACGGATCGCGCCAGTACCGGCGTGCAGAAGTCGTCGGGTCGAGTAATTCCACGCCTTCGGGCAGCGACTGCTCTTCGCCTTCGTTGACAGCATCTCTGTTCAGAGGCGTACTGGGTGTTGTGTTGCGGGATCTCGGCAAGTTGCTGTTCCTAGCCATTGCGTGTGTGGTCAGAGAAAAGCAGGTTGCTGGTGAGATGAGTGTTTGTGGGCAGGAAAGGTAAAGTCGGAAACGCTCTCGCGGATTACAGCTCATGTATCCGAGCTGTCACCAGCGAGCTCAGTGTTTCTACGGATTGAAGGTGACCCTGAGGCATTCATGTGACTCGACTTGGTTGATCACGCGGTGCCTGTTACTGACATGTGCTCCGGCACGTGAGCAGGCCCCGATGGAGGCATCGCTTTTTCGGCGGGGTACTCAACACGTACGGGTAGTTTGTAGTCGGTCCTCGACATCTCAAAATGGGTTTGTGTTTATTGACATTACAAATATTGACATTGACACAAAAGACAAGTTTGCGGAAGCAAGATCTCTGAGTTGACTTGGTCGTGTAGACGACTGATACGATCGCGTGCGTTGAATCAAGAGCCTTATCATCGAAGAACCGTTATTGCAACACCCATGTCTCTATTACGATGTGGCGAGTTAGCACGAGAATGATAGATGTATGCTAACCGCTAGAAGCAGGCAGTCGGAGAAAGATGCTCTTCGCAGGCCTTCCGATTGCGCTACAAGCGCATCACGGTGTGAAAGCAAGCAATATCAGGTTGACCCGTTTCTCGATCGCCATCAGAAGATATCAAAGACTAACCAGTTAGGAGATCTCGAATCAGACGACGATCACTTCCATTGCCTGCAGGGTGAAATCGGCTTCGCCAAGGCCAAAAGTAAGCCAGATGCATTGAGCCAATCAGAAGCATTTGAAAGTCAGCGCACGGATGCACTTCTAAAGCCTCCGAGCGAAGAGGCATCATGGACCTCGACCTCGTGTCTACGCCGCCGCCACACCTCACCACCACCTCTCCGCTCCACCCCTCCACCAACAACACCTCCACCTGGAGCTCTGAAGGCGACGAAGCCGCACATACACACCCGACAATCATTTGCATTGGCCGCCATCACAATGCTTTCCACCCCGGCAAAGACCGCACTGCGCGCCTCCGCCACTGCCAACAACACCCTTAACAAGGGCGCAGTTCGCGCACTCTCCACTGCCGCCTCGCAGCAGGCAACTCCCGCCAAGGATGCTCAACAGAAGCGCGGCATGGCCACCGTCCAGGATGCGCCGCCTGTCCACAGAGAGCGCGGCCTCAAGGACCAGGACCGCATCTTCACCAACCTTTACGGCCACCACGGCGCCGACCTCAAGAGCGCGATGAAGCACGGTGACTGGCACAAGACCAAGGAGATTGTCACCAAGGGGCACGATTGGATCATTTCCGAGATCAAGGCTTCTGGCCTCAGAGGACGTGGCGGTGCTGGCTTCCCCAGTGGAATGAAGTGGTCTTTCATGAACCCCAAGGGCTGGGAGCAGGGCAACACCCCCAGATACCTGGTCGTCAACGCTGACGAAGGTGAGCCTGGTACTTGCAAGGATCGTGAGATCATGAGGAAGGACCCGCACAAGCTCATTGAGGGATGTTTGGTTGCTGGACGTGCCATGAACGTAAGTTGAGCGGTATCGAAAGCTGCGATCTGGAAAAGTGGCTAACAACGTCGCTTTAGTGCACTGCTGCATACATCTACATCCGTGGCGAGTTCTACCACGAAGCTGCTGTCCTGCAGCGCGCCATCCAAGAAGCTTACCAGGCCGGTCTCATTGGCAAGAACGCGTGCGGCTCTGGCTACGACTTCGACGTCTACATTCACCGTGGTATGGGTGCATACGTCTGCGGTGAGGAGACCTCCCTCATTGAGTCCCTCGAGGGCAAGCCCGGCAAGCCCCGCCTGAAGCCTCCATTCCCTGCCGCCGTCGGTGTCTTCGGATGCCCTTCCACTGTCGCCAACGTCGAGACCATTGCCGTCGCTCCTACGATCATCCGCCGTGGTGCCAACTGGTTCAACTCTTTCGGTCGTGAGCGTAACGCTGGCACCAAGCTCTTCTGTATCTCTGGTCACGTCAACAACCCTTGCACCGTTGAGGAGGAGATGTCCATTCCTCTTCGCGAGCTCATCGACAAGCACTGTGGTGGTGTCATCGGCGGCTGGGACAACCTCAAGGCTGTCATTCCCGGTGGCTCTTCCACACCCATCCTTCCCAAGAACATTTGCGACGAGCAGCTCATGGACTTCGACGCACTCAAGGACTCGCAGTCTGGTCTTGGAACCGCTGCCGTCATTGTCATGGACCAGTCTACCGACGTCGTCCGCGCCATCTCCCGTCTCAGCAAGTTCTACCACCACGAGTCCTGCGGCCAGTGCACTCCTTGTCGCGAGGGTTCCAAGTGGACCGAACAGATCATGCAGCGATTCGAGAAGGGCACCGCCCGCCAGCGCGAGATTGACATGATGCAGGAGCTCACCAAGCAGGTTGAAGGTCACACCATCTGCGCTCTTGGCGAGGCTTTCGCCTGGCCTATCCAAGGTCTGATCAGACACTTCAGGCCCGAGCTTGAGGCAAGAATCCAAGCGAACGCACAGAGGACTGGTGGTGAGGCGCTTGCAGGTGGCTGGCAACACGATGCTGGCAAGAAGGGCATGCTCATCTCCCCTGGCCAGTAAAGAGTTGGAAAAAGACGAAGAAGGAAAGAACGGCATGAGGAGCGATTGTGTTAGAGCATCATGTACAGTGCTTAGGCCAAAGTCTATTTCATTTTGTTAAAGTTGTAAATATTGCGGCTATTTTTTCTTGTTGGCGTGTTGGCTGCGTATCAAAGTTCTTGAAACGTTATATATCCTTTCTGTCTATTCGCATGTGCACGTCAACAACGAACGCCAACGTACAAAATGTGGTGTGTATGGCAGAGCTAACAATCCTCCCAATGACCATATTGAAATCTGCATCGATCTCACAATGCATGTTGGGATTCTCGGAGGTATCGGATGACGAATGCAGTTGAATTTTCCAGCAAAAATTCCGGAACGCCTTTCTTACTCCATGACACAAACACCAATTCATGCCAATCCTGGGCTCTTAGACAACCTCTCCAATCACTCCAGCAGCGACAACGGTGACGGGAAGGCCGAGGGCAAGTCCCAGACACGCTTTCGAACTTGAAGCTGCAGAAGTAGCGCTACCAGTCCCGCCCTCACTCCCAGACCCAGATCCACTACTCCTGCCACTATTCCCTCCGCTCGACTGACCGGGTGATGCAGCAGAAGTGCCCGTAGGCTGGTCCACAGCAAAAGTACTCGTCACATCCCGCACAGCAATCGTCACATTGGGTCCAGTGCGAGGGACGAAGTCTGGCACAATCACTGTTCCATTGCCTGTAGCATTATTCGCCCCTCCGCTTCCTGCCAGGAAAGCATCCCGTGGCAGCACAGGAAGCAGCGCCTGCACGGCTTCCAGCGCCGACATCTGCTGTCCGACTCCCGGATTGCCGTCAAAACCGCCGATGTACCACTTCTGGCCGCACGTGGCGTTGTCTTCGCAAGCTTGAGCGACTGCTTGAGCAGAAGTGGTGAGCAGATTGCGAATCGCGGAGAGGGTGTAGGGTGCTAGGACGGCGGTTTTGGCCAAGTAGCGGGACGCGTAAGCTTTGAAACTGTACTGGTCGTTGTTGCACGTGTGGGTTGGCTCGCAGGCTTGTTCGTAAAGGATGTTGCTAGCGTTGGGAAGCGAGTAGAAGTTCCGAATCGTGGCGGCGAGGAGGTTTGAGGTGCGGTCTTGCCAGACTGCTGAGCCGTTGGTGAGGTTGTAGAGATTTGCTGTGCCGTAGATTAGCAGGCCTGGATTGTAGCTCCATCCCGTGTGGTCCAGTTGGGTGCAGTTGATCTTCTCATCAGTGCCGTCGAACACATTGTAGGCACCGTCAATGAGGCCGATGGCGCTCATCCAGTCCCAAGCTCGGTCGGCCCAGTCAATGTAAGTCTGATTGCCGGTGTAGCGGGCGAGACGGGCTGCGATTTGGAAGAAGGCGCCGTTGGAGACGGTGTTCTTGTAGAAGTAGCCTTTGTTGGATTCGAAGATTTGCCACTTAAGCCCGCCGCCGCAGGTTGCTGTCTCCCAGCGAGGCCATTGCGTATTGAAGACCGCTTCGGCGAGAGCTAGCCATTGCGGTTGGTCTGCAGGTGGTGATGGGTATCCAGATTCGAGGGCAGAGAGGGCGGCGAGGGCCCAGAAGGCTTGGTCATCGTTGCCGAGCGAAGCGAAGTAGGCAGGGGGCATGTAATTGTCGTCTGGGCCAACCTGTGCTTGCAGAGCTTGTGTGATGGTTGGATCATAGCTTAAATCACTGGTATACCAACTATAATCGACAAGCCCGCCCCACATGGCGCCTGCTTGCCACCAGTATAGAGGTTGAGGAAGAGTTCCTACATTCTGTGGAGGCGTGCCAGATTGATTCGTTTGGTAGTATGACATGAGGTTGAAAGCGAGTGCAGCCGAAGCATTGCGGATCGAAGGGGGAGATCCAGTGTCCAGGGTTAATGCGTTGGTCCAAGGCAGAAGAGCTGCAACGAGTGCAAGTAGGAAAGACATCATGTTGATAATGCAAGCGACACGATCGGCGAGTCGAATTGTTGGATGCTTGAGGGTTTATGTCCAGATACCTGTAAGAATGATAGAAATACCAGAATGCGATTTAGTATTCACAAAACCGTCGTTTGCTCATGTGGCGAACAAATCCCTTCACTGTCCGGGTCGGTGTCTCAGCGTCGTAGCACAGCAAACGCAATCACAAACACAAGATCCTCGTGACGCTGCCAGCAGGTCAGTGGTACACACGTTCGGCGTGATAGACACGCGCAGTACGAGTTTCAGTGATCGATGGAAAGAAAGAAAGCGAAAAGAACGATGACGGTTTCAAGACCTTGGCGACTTGGAAGGGTGATACTTCTGCCATATCACGCGGGATTGTCGTCGATCATGGTTTCAGGGTCCTGCACCTGCGCCTGCGGATGTGCGTGCGGGAAGCAGAGCCTCTGAGTGTTTGCAGGAATCACTTGGTACCTTTGTTGGTGATTGGTACTCGCGATCAAGTTGCGCGCATGCTAAGGTGTGCCGATGACGATGTGGCTGGCTGTCTGTAACACCAAGCTGTTGCGCGCGTTTACTGCTTTTTTGCGCCTATTGGAGAAGGCGAGGGGAGCTAGTTGTAGAGAACAATACAACGGTGGCTGTCATTCCTTTCATGGATGGCACTTCTCATGCCGACATTTTGCACGGGTGAGACAAGCATTTGATGTGACGGACGATCAATTATCGGAGTAGACTGCTGGGTGTATTGTATGTTATGCGATAAAGCTACATTTACAGAGGCTACCTATGCTCGCTATTCATGCGAATACCATGATAATAAAGGAAATGAGACAAGGAAAAGGCATGATAAGAACGAACTTTATGTACGCCCAAATTTGGCAGACCTCAGCTTCTTGAGGCCAAGTTCTGCGAGTCGTGGCAGCTGCGGCCCGATTCTGGCAATGAACGCCTTGACCCAAATCGTTCCTAGATCCCTGAGCCTAGATGAATCGAGGGCGATGCAATTTCCTTTTGACTGGTCAACGAGTGGCACATGTCCCATCGAAGTGCTTGTGCCACAGCCGGCTGACTATTTGCCCGTAGGAGCTGGTCCGACTCATTCCGAATGGAACCTAATTGCGGCAGGCTGTTGAGGAGAGTGATCTTGCCCAGTGGCGTGTACGCATCTACGGGCTCGCGGCAGGGTAAGGTCGCGACTCGTCACCACCGTCAGGCGTAACACCTGCACCACCCACGGGTCCGCCGACTGGAGGCGGAGCACCGAAAATCGGGGCAATAGGCACACTGGGAAGCTTGATGGGCGTATCCTTGCTGATCTTTATCTTGTCCGGCAATGGTTCGCCCTTGATCACCTTCTCCATTTCGGCTTTGTCCAAGGTTTCGTACTCGACAAGAGCGGCAGCGAGCCTGTCAAGCTCCACACGCTTCTCGGTGAGCAATTTTGTAGCACGATCCTTGCCAGCCTCGATAATGCGGCGGACTTCACCCTCGATTTTCTGCTTGGTGTCCGTAGACAGGCGGCCGTAGTTACTTGACAGGTCGATGTTGCCGAGCAGATCGCTCATGCCGGCCTGTGTGACCATGTGATACGCCAAGTTTGTTGCCTGCTGGATGTCGCTCGATGCACCAGTTGAGACGCCGTCATCACCATAGATTAGTTGCTCTGCAACCTTACCGCCCATGCAGACGTCAATGCTTGCCTCAAGGTTCTTCTTTGTCTGGCTGACCTTGTCCATTTCAGGAAGCTGGAAGGTAATACCTAAGGCATGGCCACGGGGCATGATAGTTGCTTTGTACAGTGGGTCGCAACCTTCGGTCAGCAGTGCAACAAGTGCGTGGCCACCTTCGTGATAGGCAGTCATGATCTTGTCTTTCTGCTGAATGACGGCACTTCTGCGCTCTGCGCCCATCATAATCTTGTCCTTGGCCCAGACCATATCTTCGAGTGATACTTGAGTTGCCTTGCGCTTGGAGGCGTGGACAGCAGCCTGGTTGACGATGCTTTCGAGTTCAGCACCAGACATTCCAGGGCTGCCTCGAGCGATGACAGAAGGATCAACATCGGCATCATACTTGATGTTGCGAAGGTGGTGCTTGAGAATGGCAATACGGCCACGAACGTCGGGCAGGGAGACTGCGACGTTGCGGTCAAAGCGGCCAGGACGAGTAAGGGCCTTGTCGAGAGATTCAGGGAAGTTGGTAGCGCCGATGATGATAACACCGGAGTTCTGCTCAAATCCGTCCAATTCAGTCAAGAGCTGGTTGAGAGTCTGTTTGGCGTAAGCGGCATCTCTTTCGTGACGCTTGCTTCCCACGGCATCCAGTTCGTCAATGAAAATGATAGCAGGGCTCTTGCTGCGAGCGTTGGCGAAAAGCTCGCGTACACGCTTCGCGCCGACACCCACGTACACTTCGTCGAATTCAGAGCCAGACATGTAGAAGAAGGGAACCTGAGCCTCGCCAGCGACGGCACGAGCCAAGAGTGTTTTACCGGTACCAGGAGGGCCAGCGAGCAAGACACCCTTGGGCATCTTGCCACCAAGCGTGCTGAAGCTCTCAGGAGCCTTCAAGAATTCGACGAGTTCCTGCAGTTCCTCCTTCGCTTCATCGCAACCGTGGACGTCAGCAAAGCGAGTTGTCTGTAATTCAGGCTTGGTCTCGGCGTTTTGGGAGCCTGCACCCTTTTTCATGAAACCCAGGCTTTCGACGGCCAAAGTGAAGATAACCAAGAAGGCATAAGCGACAGCACAGAAGATGAGGATAAACTTGGTGATTCTGAAAATGAAGGCAAATAAGCTCTCATCGACCACGACGTACAATGGCTCAGATCGGTTACCAGCTCCAGAGCCAGCATTGCGCGCAGTGACACCAACGTTACCACCAGTGTACTTCGCAGCAACTGCTTGTCCGATCGCTTGCAGTTGTTCGTTGCTCATCTTGTTGCCATTGCCTTGAATACCTTGCGCGTTTTGTCCAGCTTGATTTCCA
Organism: Cladosporium sp. VS III D KN 1; assembly: GCA_019775635.1. Lineage (NCBI taxonomy): Eukaryota > Fungi > Ascomycota > Dothideomycetes > Cladosporiales > Cladosporiaceae > Cladosporium > Cladosporium sp. VS III D KN 1. Next base: position 296,518 of record JACWFN010000003.1, read on the forward strand.
ACAATCCCGCTCTCTGCTGCACCAATCTGCTGAAGAGCCTTGTTGAATACATTCTCGCAAGCAGCGTTGGTGGCGAATCGTCCAGTGTTGTAGCGTTCGACGAGGATTTCGGGCATGTTGGAGCGAAGGAGGGCAGAGTAGAAGGCGTTCTGGGCGGTAGCGCTGGCGGGGTTGTTGTTCGCAGTCTGCTCCAAGTGCGCGAGCATGTTGCGGTTGCTCGATGCGCCCCATGATGAGCCGAAAATAGTGCGCTGCTGGATGAAGCCTTGGAGGGGAGACTTGGGAACGATCGAAGACAGACTGGGTGAGCCTTTCGAGGCGGTGGAGAGGGAGCGCTGAGCAGAGAAGACGTAACGAGCGATGGGCATGGTCGGGCGAATACCCATGCTACGATTCGCACCTCTCATGGCCACGCGCGGGATCATGTCGCCGAGGGTTGTGGTGGCGGCCATGATGGGTTCGTGAGGCGGTCGTTAGCCGCTGAGATCTTGTCGAGGGCGCCCAGCCGGGTGGGTGTGAGGGTGATGGCAGCCCGAATGGCGGCGGCGATGTATTAGAGATGCTTGTAAACGAAAGGAAACGGTGTCGTGTGCGCAGATGGTGGTGTTGCGCCGGCGGCGTGGAGGAAGACACTGAAGACACTCTGCTACCACAGCCGCGGCGGCGACGATGATGGATCGGGACTTGGTGACGCTGACGCTGTTCGCTCCTCCATTCGCCGCGCTTCCATCGCCCGCTGGGGCTGCGGACTGAGGCACTCCATCAGCCTTGGGTCGAGAGTGTACCCAAAATACTGATGTTATCAATCGAAGCGACGATGGCTCTAATGAAGCATCAATCAAAGAAGTCAACGAGAGTTGCACACATCTGTTGGTAGGTGGAATAAATTCTTGTTTGCTGGGACAAGAGCAAGCCATCACGACGACCGCCCAAAGCCCACCACCGCCAGCGTCTCCAAAGCAGCGTACCGCAGGGCACCTCAAGGACACTGCAGGGCACATATCAAACATCACTCAGACAAGCGAAGCTTGTGAAAGCGCGCGCGCCGAGCATTTGCGCGTGCCATCGAGCGGCTCAGCGAACAATACTAACCTCTCCTTGTCCCCAACGCCGCCTTGCTTGGAGAATTCCATGCAGTCTAGACGGCGCCCACAACACAAACGCACCGTCAAGTTCCCAGCGCGAAAGTCCAACAAGATGTCGTCGCAGCAAGAGGAGCCCATTGACAACCTCATGCAAAAGGCTAAGATCGTCGAGCTCTCAGACTCCGAGGAAGGCGGAGCTCCTTTTCCTGGGAAACATCTCAAGCGGGACGTCCATCCGTTGCCACCATGGCTTAGCTCACCGGCACTCAACCTCTTCCCGGAGGAACTGTCTACACCAACATCTGAAGCGTTCAAGAAGGTCCAGAAAGAATGTCTGCCTCATCTTCTTGGCGAGGACAATCAAGACATCCCGTTGAACAAATTTGGTCTGCCGCACCTTAGACGGGAGCAGCACATCAAATTCTTGCACACGACTCTTGGAAACCTTCCGGCTCCCTACGTCGCTCTTGACGCGGCCAGACCATGGCTGTTCTACTGGGGTTTCTCCGGACTGACAGTCCTTGGTGAGGACGTCAAGCAGTATCGCCAACGTCTCATTGAGACTGTCAAGCCCATGCAGAACCAGTGGGGTGGTTACGGAGGCGGACACGGCCAGCTTAGTCACTGCGCCGCAAGCTATGCCTGCGTTCTCGCTCTTGCTATGGTTGACGCTCTTGAAGAAGTCAACAGGAACACTATGTGGCACTGGTTGGGAAAGATCAAACAAGCGAACGGCGGTTTCCGCATGGCCGAGAATGCCGAGATGGACATTCGTGGAGCATACTGCGCCTTCATCATGATCACTGTTCTCAATCTTCCTATGGAGTTGCCACCATCTTCACCTGCTCGTCACGCCGGCCTGAAGACGTTCGACGATGGACTTGGCGAGTACATTCGGTCCCTGCAGACCTACGAGGGTGGCATTGGAGCTACACCAGGCGATGAGGCCCACGGCGCTTACGCCTTCCTCGCTATGGGCTGCTTGAGCATGATTGACGCTCCGAACAAGATCATCCCGAAGTACATTGATACTTCTGCCCTTCTTCGCTGGATGGCATGTCAACAGGCCCGCCCCGAGGGTGGTTTCGCAGGTCGAACAAATAAGCTCGTCGACTCATGCTACAGTCAATGGATCGGTGGCACTTGGGCGCTCCTTCAGGCCTCCCTTGGCCCAGGCGAGCAGGAGGCAACAGAGAACGTGTGGAACAAGCAAGCATTGGTGCGCTACCTCCTTACCTGTGCGCAACAACCAGGCAAGAAGGGTGGCATGCGAGACAAACCTTCGGCCAAGCCTGACGGATATCACACTACATACGCTCTCGCGGGTCTCTCGGCCGCTATGAACCACTACCATTATGACACAGAAGCACCTGTTAGGTCTCAAAGCGGAAGATTGACTAGTGGCTTCAACTGGACTGGAGAGGGTCCGAGTGATGAGAAGATGAAAGCACTCGGTGTGGAGGAGAGTGATTGCGTTGGATTCGTGCACCCAGTGTACGTGATGCCGTTCAGTGTTGTGAAGAACTTCAGTACCAAGTTCGAGAAGGGCGCATTCGAAAGACAGTGAAATGTGAGCGTTGGACCAGCAATGGTGGTAGGAGGTAAAGACGATAAGATGACTGCGGACCGAAAATGAAAAGAGTATCTCGTTTAAACACATCGATTTCCTCATGTTATAGCTACCGTGCCGTGACTGTTTATCTCAATGGGCGACAGACGTCATACCACGTCCTAACCGAATGCCGCAGGGCTGAACATAAGCGTTTGGATGATGCTTCGCCTTCTTGGCAACAAGAGACCATCATGGTCTTTCACACGGCAAGTACCATATCATACTCTTTTACGCGTGGAAACAAATCGATAAATAAGCCTCATCCCAATTCACCTCCCCAATCGCACCTCTCCGTTGCCCCACGGACCTACAATCCTAGCATAGAGCCCTACAAAACGGCCATAGATCGCGCGCGATCTCTAGACTCTCCAGCCGGCGATCCAAACGCGAAGCGCCACAATCGGCTGTTCCGCGAGCTTCCACTCCGAGACCTGCTTCCTTCGAGCTCTGCAAACCCAATAGGCCGATCCGCTAACAACACGTGCTGAGCTTTGCGAGCTCCCAGGTACGGCTGCGCAGAGGTAGATCGCAGACGTGCCGCTTTATTGTTTTCCTCGTGTTCCTGCTTTCTTTGGTGCAAGACGTCAGATTAGGCATTTGCGATGACGAGGGGGCCTGCGCGCATGGATCTTCATGCATGCGCCCGTGAGGTCGAGGGAGGGGAAGTTGGTCTTCTTGCTGCTACTAATACTACAAAAGGCCCCACGGTCGAGGAGTCTGAGGGACTTCTTGAGACCTCATCGGTAAAGCAGCCTCGTTTTCTGCAATCTGAGGATCGTGGGCCGTGGTATTGCAGGTTCAGCAAGAGAGCTCTCTTTTTTGGACAGGTCGCGCTGTTTGCTGTCGTTGTTGTGCAATTCATTATGCTGTACCGAAGCTATGCGTTGGCTGCTGTTGGCGCCGCTGGACTCGCTGATGCGGCCGTGTTGAAGAAGCAGGAGAGCTCGTCTGCGGCTAGCGACGTGCCTGATTACTATGTCACCAAGCCGATGCTCTTGCCTGGTCAGTGGACATTGAGGCCATTGTCGCTGGAGCGATTACTAATGAATAACAGGTCCCACTCCTACGGGTGAACCAGCTTTCCTCGCCCAGACCAACCCTGCTCCGTTCGCTTCGACTACCTACATTGCTCCCGAGCCATTGGAGACGCAAGTGCCAATTGAGGGCCAAGTTGGCAACGACGAGAGCATCTTCCACAAGCATGGCCAACTGTCGCACTACTTCCCCAACCCGGACGGATTTGGCGTGGACGAGTACTCTTTGCCCGAGAATGCTACAATTGTGCAGCTGAACATGTTGTCCCGTCATGGCTCACGTTACCCGACCAAGGGCTCCGGTGTGGAGAACCTGGCTGCGAAGGTCAAGAACTACACTACTGGTGTGCTCGGAGATGTTACCTTCAGCGGCGAGCTCAGCTTCTTGAACAAGTGGAAGTACAAACTGGGTCAGGAAATTCTTGTGCCAGTGGGAAAGCAAGAGCTGTTCGATTCTGGCACTTTGCACCAATACCTTTACGGTCACCTGTACCCCAATGATGGCAAGATCGTAGCACGCACTACGACCCAGAGCCGCATGCTGGAGTCCGCAGAGTACTTTATGGCTGGTTTCTTCGGCTTGGGCTGGACTGATAATGCGACTCTTGTCCTTGCGCGGGAGAACCTTACCGGTGTCTTCAACAACTCGCTCGCCGGCTATGAAAACTGCCCGAATTCGAACACCTTCGTTAGCCAAGGTGGAAACAACGCCACGAAAGAATGGGCCAGCGTCTACCTCGCCAATGCCACGCAGCGTCTGGAAGAATTCGCACCTGGCTTCAACTGGACCGTCACCGACTCATACAACGCCCAATCGATGTGCGCCTACGAGACCGTCGCTCTCGGCTACTCCGCCTTCTGTGGCCTGTTCACCTACGACGAATGGGAAGGCTACGAATACAGCATCGACCTGTCCTTCGCCGGTAACAACGCTTTCCAGAGTCCCACAGGCCGTGCAGTCGGCATTGGCTACGTTCAAGAGATTCTCGCCCGCCTGCAACACCACGTCATCTCTTCGCCCGTCGCCCAAGTCAATGTAACCCTCGACAACAACAATGTCACCTTCCCTCTCAACCAGTCTCTCAACTTCGACTTCTCCCACGACACCAACATCATGGCCATCCTGACCGCTTTCGGCTTCACCCAATTCAACACAGTCCTCCCCACGACCCACATTCCCTCAAACCACTCTCTCCGCGTCTCCCACTTGACACCCTTCGGTGCCCGCCTCGATATGGAAATTATCGAGACTCCCTCGCCCTTGTCTGGCGATCGTTCTAAGGGCTGCGAGTACACCGAAGGCAAGCAGACGAAGTACATCCACTTTATTCTCAACCAGCGCACATTGCCTTTGGGCCGCAGCTTCCCCAAGTGTGGAGATCGCGACGATGGCTGGTGCGAGCTGGAGACTTTCTTGGACGTGCAGAAGGAGAGTCTGGGAAAGGCCGAGTATGAGTATGCTTGTTTCGGCGATTATGAGGCCGTGCCTTGGGGTGAGATTACGGATGGTAGGCCAGTTGGCAACGCACCTCTTGAGGCTTGAGAGGTGATGGGACGAGGCGTTGTGGAAGATTATGGTGGGGACTAGCCTTGTAAATATTGACGGATCTCAACAATTTGAATGTTATGGTCACATAAACATTGACAAATTGCTTCAAATTTGTAATGATTCACGCAAGCCTGGAGGATGTATGCTAGACAAACCAATGTCTTCCATGTTACCAGCTCAATCTGTTCATGTGTCTGCTGCTTGCCAAATTCTGAGGGCGAAACATGGCGAACACTCGATGTGGCAATCATCGTCCATTGATACAACATTGTAATACTCACCAAAGCTTGAGAATTCAGCCTTCAACAGAGATCAGAATCTTCATACTCACATAAAGGTACATGCAAATGTATGTACATGTTCGAGGAGGATTGGTTACTCCAACCCTGCTTGCCCTAGTTGGGCTCTTGGCGGACAAAAACACCACATCCAATGTTGATCCGTCACGGCCAGATTGTCTAGCTCCTGTTTGAGATGTGATAATCTCCACACCTTTTCTTTTGCTGGTTTCGATGTTCTTGTATCACAAATATGAACGCCATCGCATGCGTGCCATGAGGTGAAATGTGGGACCTCAATTGGTCGAGCGGAGACGGAGTTTCGCATCAGCGCCGCCGCGTTGTCAATGACAAAGCCGACCGTTCAAACATCTGTCAGAAACACATTGACACCGTGGGGTTTGGCAGTGACACAGCAACCTATCGCCGAAGCTACGATGGGCATTGTTCACAAGCGATGCGCCACAGTACGATGGCCGCTTTCCTCCATCAATGGCTTGCAGCACCTTGAGTCACTGGTCGGCTCAGCCCAAGTAGCTCAGCCTCATACACGCTACCATTGTGAAAAAGCTCGCCGCAGTGTGATGCCGCTGTAATTTCGGAAGGCGGATGAATATGCCGTCCGGCTGTAGGATCATGCTGTGATGGTGTAGTGCATACCATACGTGAGCTTACCAATCTCATGCGGGAGGATGCCAAGTGTTGCACAGGATGCTGCGAATGTGAGGAAGGCATATATACGATGAGCGAGGACATATGCGTCCAGAACGGTACGACTCGTCATCCCTTTGAACAACATCACACCAAACAAGCTTACCTTCGACTAGCAACACTCAACATGTCTTCCAAATTGATCGTGGTCATAGGAGCAACAGGTCTGCAGGGAGGCTCAGTAGCTCGACTGTTCGCTTCTAAACCAGGCTGGCGCGTAAGGGGAATCACGCGCAACCCAGACAAGCCATCTAATGCCGCCCTTCGCGACCTGGGTATCGAGCTTGTAGCCGGCAACCTCGAAGATCCGGCATCTCTCGACAAAGCATTCGAAGGCGCCAATGTGATCTTCGCGAACACCGATTTCTGGCAGTGGCTCAACGAGCCTTCAACATACGCCACGGCAGCGGAGAATGACCAGAAGCCGAATCAAGTGGCCTATGACCGTGAAGTGCAGCAAGGCAAGAATATTGTCGACGTTGCCGCCAAACATGCCGGCCACCTCGACCTTTTCATCTGGTCCACGCTGAGCGACACCAAGAAATGGAGCAAAGGCGAGTTCACCTGGAACCTGCACTTCGACTCAAAAGCAGCCATAGACCAGTACCTCAAGGATACTCAGCACTCACTGGCAGCCAAGACGAGCTACGTGCAGATCGGCATGTACGTGCAGAACTGGAAGGGCAACGCAGCCCTTCGACCGCAGAAGCAGGCCGATGGGACGTTCATCATGAATATGCCAAAGGCCTGGGAGACCAAACCTGCACCGTTGGTCGATCCATCGCACGATACCGGCCTCTTCGTTGAAGCGCTCGTCAATGCTCCCGCCAGCTCAAAAATGCTTGGGTTCTGCAAGCAGTTCGCGTATGGTGACTTCTGGCGACTGTGGGCTCGTGTTCACAACGTGAAGTTGGAGATCCATGATCGCGAGCTGGACTTTGCTGATATGCCTGACTGGCTGCAGACTGAATTCAAGGAGGCATTTGAGTATTCGATCAAATACGACTTTACGGGTGGAGACTCGGAAGTGAAGGACCCGGAGGAGTTGGGTGTTGATGTGAGCAGGTTGACGGATCTTGAGGAGTGGATTCGGAAGGAGGATTTTAGTAGTATCTTGTGATGAGATAGAGTGTATGTAGAATTCGTCTTGCCGACGTCAAGTTGGATGTTCGCGCTTTGTTACTTCTACGCTTCTACCCAGCGATCCATTGTCCATTCTTGGCGCCATTTAGCTTTCTGACTTCATTCTGACGCCCGTGTGTGAGGTACGCTGCCTCATGCTGTACAACAGTCTCTAGCAAGGCGCTAGCATCCCTCCATGCAGAAACGGTATCGAGCTCCAGTGACTTACTGTGCCTTCACTGTTACTGAACGAAAGTAAATAGCATACCTAGGTGCCAATAGGTCTGATGCCTCAGGCCACCGAATCTCCGCAACGGCTTCCTACACTTCCCCAGAACGCGCGATAACGGACAAGAAGTTGCTGTCGGAGTAGTAATCAAGCAGTCCGGACCCAACCACCACTGTCTTTCCATATAACACGCTCCAAATTTAGCACCAACGACGTCGGCACACTCTCACCCGGCGCATCAACTCAGCCTGACATCCGGCCCTTCGCGCCCTCGTCACGGCCTCTCACTCTTTCACATTCCTTGCAAATCCTGAAATCCGGGGCTGCTCGCCGTTGCAGAGCAGTCTGCCACCCACCACGGCCTCCTCGTTTACACCCAAGAAGCGCAAGCTCGCTCCTTTTGCATCTCTATCCCAGCACAGCAGCGAGCCCGCTGCCGACTTCGACCACGCGACCTACGAGGCCCACCAGCGCGAGTCGTCATCACCGCTTCCACAGCCTTCAACGAGCAACGCGCCAAGCCCGGAAGAGGGTCGCGCATCACCTTTGACGAACAATCGGATCGGAGCATTGCCACCTCACCTTCAGGACGAGGTGGCAAGCACTGGCGGTGGCGCAGCAGGACAAAGCCCGAGTGGAGCGTTTGCTGAGATCACCATTGACAGCGGGAGCAGCATGTCCGGCAGCGAGAATGGACAGGACATCCATGTGAAGACGGACAGCGAGACTATTGCAGAAAGATCGGAGATTCAGAGAGCAGCGAGCCCTGCAAAGAGAAGTGCTGGCGAAATGGAGGGTTCTGGCAGGGAAGGGAACATGCGAGAACAGCCGGACTCAAACGAGGATGTTGCGATGGCTGGCACCTCGAATGACCTTTACGATCAAGATACTGGCGTCAACAGCGCTGCGACATCGATTCAGGGCACAATGACAACAAATACTTCGGCAACTAGCTTTGAGTCTGAGGACCCGCCACCATACGCAGCTGGAAACGACGACGAGCAGTGGAAAGTCAATGGCGGAGCTCCTACACCTAGCATTGATGATCAAGTGCGAGAGGTAATGCAGCTGATGCAGAAACCTCTTGAACACGGTGATCGTGGCACTGTGGTGTCCACGCGATGGCTGGCCAGAGTTTTGTCGAGGGCCACTGAAAATCAGCAGAGCACAGAATATTCGAAGGCGTCCCGGGAGGGTGACATTGGCCACGTGGACAACTCCGACATCGTGCCTGGCAATGCGTTTGAGGAGCCCATACTACATGACATCAACGGCCATCCCTACATCCCACTCAAACAGGGTTTGCAATTCGGCGAGGACTACCAGGTTCTTTCGGATGAGGCTTGGGGATTGATTGTTGGTTGGTATGGCATCGCAGCAGGCCAAAAGCAAATCACCAGATACGCGCAAAATACGGCACCAGATGATGCCATTGCACCTAATGTTGTTTACGAAGTCAATCCACCAGTCTTCTTGGTCAGGAAGGTTCCTCAGCCATTCGAAGAAGACAACAAAACTTCCGACAAAGGCAGATCTGCCGTTCTGGAGCTCAGATTGAAGAATGAACGGCGTCAGAGGGGTCAGATGAAAGCCGACGATGCTCTCATGGTCGTTTCGTCTCGTCAAGAGAAAGGACACAAATTTTTGACCCGAGTGAAGGAGTTTGCTGGCATTCCACTGAGTCACAAGGTCCGGATTTGGCGGGTACTGAAGCCCACTAACATCGCCGTGGATACACCTGATAATGTACAGTCCGGCGTTGCATCACCACCGCTTTCGCGAGACACGTCACCATCGTCAGCTCTGGCTGAGAGGACGAAGCTCGTCGTTGACGCGGCCGACTGGAAGAAGATGGAAATTGGAAAGGACATCGAGCAGATCGATATGACAGATCAGACCGCGAACACGAATTACAATGGATCATCGACCATCGAGATCTTCTCTTTGTTCGAAAACCAAACTCTTATTCTTGAAGAGATGACCCGCGGTCCTGGCGGTGGCGAGTATCTTTCCGATCAGAAGAAGAAGTTCCTCGCAAAGAACAAGACCAGTGGCTCAAAACCTGGCTCGACTGTCGCTTCTCGTACAAGTAGTCCCGCACCTTGTAGCACCGTCACTACCAGGGGTCGGAGGCGGGACGGCAAGACTCGCGGCACTGTCGGGTTGTCCAACCTCGGCAACACATGCTACATGAACTCAGCTCTGCAATGCATCCGCAGTGTCGAGGAGTTGGCCATCTATTTCTTGCAAGACAAGTACAAGTCTGAGATCAACCCAAGCAATCCTCTCGGTTCAGGAGGTATCATGGCTAAGAAGTATGCCGAAGTGCTGCAAGGCATCTACGGCGAGAATGCAAGCTCATCTTTCTCGCCAACCAACTTCAAGAAGACACTCAGCTCTCAGAACCCAGTCTTCTCCGGTTGGGGTCAGCAGGACTCGCAGGAATTTCTCAGTTACCTCGTCGACTCCATCCACGAGGACTTGAACAGAATCCAAAAGAAGCCTTATCTGGAGAACCCTGATTCGGATGACGCGCGGGTCACTGATCCCGAGTACATCAAAGAACTTGGTGACATATACAGGCAGAACCACGCCAAGCGCAATGAGTCTGTGTGCATGGATCTCTTCAGCGGCTTCTACAAGAACACGATGGAGTGTCCGACATGCGACAAAGTCAGCGTGACCTTCGATCCTTTCGCGTCTCTTACTCTGCAGCTACCCATTGAGAGCTCGGTCATGCACAACTTCACCTTCGTACCACTCCACGGAACACCCCAGAACCACAGTCTGGATCTGGAGAAGAGCCTGACAGTGAAGGATATCAAGCAGATCATCGCATCCAGACATGATGGTGTTGATCCCAAGAAGCTTTGGATGGTTGAGGTCTACAGCCACAAAATGTACAAGCACTTCGACGATCGCACCAGCGTGGCTGAAGCGGGCATCCAAGCGAACGACTACATCTTCGTGTACGAATTGGCAGACGTGCCTACAAACATTCCTCCCAGGATCAAATCGCACTCATACTCCAGCTACAACTATGGCAAGATGGCCGAAGATATTCCTGACATGGATTCTGAGATGGCCGAGACTTTCGCCGTCCCTATCTTCCATCGCAGGAAGAACCGCTACGGTAGCGGCTGGGATGTTACCATGCATCCCCAATTCGTGACCATCAAACGTGACGAATCGCGAGACTACAATGCCATTCTCAAGAAGGTCTTGCACACTGTTGCGCAACTCACCAGCCGACCCATCCTAACAGAAGCCGACGAAAACGAGCGTTCCGGCTCCCCCGAAACCGAGAAGACCGAGATGAACGGTGATGCAGAGAACGCCCAGGACGATGCGGCAAGGCTCAGCGACCATTCAGTTCCCTCGGAAGATGGCTACGTCGCGGTTTCTGTGGACGGAAGCAAGTCGGCTGCCCAGCCCAACGGTTCAGACGCCACCACCAACAAGGGTGCTTCTGTACCAGCAGACTTCCTCAACCAGGATTACGAAATTCCGGCGGTTCTTCGCGACCAGCTCTTCACCATGAATTACGCCAAGGGATACGAAAACATGTTCTGTACTGGAACAACAGGTTTCGATGAAAAGAGCGCCCGAAAAATGATTGCTCGCGTAAAGCCTGCAAGACGTCTCTCAACCACTTCTAGCACAGCTGATGAGACCAGCACGAATGGTGGATCATCTCCAGTGAGTGTAGAAGGCGAAGATGATGAGAGCGACGAAGATGAGGATACCTCTGTGCAGATTTCAACGGAAGACTCGCCTGCTGCCGCTGACGACACTGCTAGTGAGGCTGCTGATAGTGAACTTCCGGACGATCCGTTGGAAGCGCAATCAGCAGCAACCAAGCTGCGTGGCAACAAGAAGGAGAACAAATTTAAGGCAGGCAAAGCTCGCAAGGCCAAGAGAGAGCGACCCAGCAAGAAAGAGAAGAGAGAAATGAAAAAGGCCGCCGCCCGCGCAGCTGCCGCCGCCTCCTCCCCGGTCAACGGCAACGACGCTCAGGATGATGAAGTGCATTACCTCAAACTTGGTGAATGTATTGTTCTCGACTGGTACCCTGAGGCCCTTGAGAGCATCTTTGGTGGCGATAGCGACGATGCCGACGAGACTCGTGGTTGCTGGTTATCCGAGGAAGACGGCAAAGGCCTGCCTCTTGTGGTCGATCCTGCAACGGAGAAGAAGCGTGAGCGTCGCGAGATGCGTAAGAAGCATGGCATTACCCTCGAAGATTGCTTCATGGAAACCGGTAAGCGCGAGAAGCTTTCCGAAGACAATGCCTGGTATTGCAACCGATGCAAAGAGCTTCGTCAAGCTACCAAGACCTTGGAAATCTGGACATGCCCTGACATTGTCGTTGTGCACCTCAAGCGCTTCGGTGGTACCAGAAGCTTCAGAGACAAGATCGACGTTTTAGTTGACTATCCTATCGAAGGTCTCGATCTCACTGAGAAGATTGGTCAGAAGGATGATGGCAAAGAGTACATTTACGATCTGTTCGCCGTCGACAACCACTTTGGTGGCCTTGGCGGCGGCCACTACACTGCTTGTGCAAAGAACTTCTTTGACGGGCAGTGGTATGATTACAATGGTAAGATAGCCACTGGCTTGACCCTATCTATATGAAACCCAGCACTGACTTTTCCAGACTCAATGACCAGTAAGCTTGGTCCATCACCTCGCATCTCGGCTTCAGCGTACCTTCTCTTCTATCGCCGCCGCTCTGAGAAGCCTCTCGGCCCACAATACCTCCAAGACCTTGTCGCAGACTTCCGTAACCCACCTCAGCAAAACAACAGCGCCGACGAAGCATATGAGTCCGATTCGGGGGAAGGCCGTCTCGGCGATCCTTCCTCAATCCTGCGTGGATCGTCGAGCAATTCAACCGGAGCAGGAGTCGCAGCGACAACCGGCCGTCAACTTCAGGCTCAGACCACACTCCAGGGCGCTGGAAATGGTTCAACCGGCCAACAAGCAGGACAGAATCTGAAGTCGAGGACTCTGGGGACGAGCGATGACGAGGGCATTAGCATGGACGATGCACCCAGACAGTATGGCAACATTGGAACTTCGAGCTGGAGCTTTGACGCTCTCGGTCACGACAAAAACGCTGATTCCGACGCAGAGATGCTTCTTGATAGGGTAGACGGCGACGCCGACTCCACCGTTGCTGAGCAAGACTCCGACACGGACGCCAATTGGACCAACATGAACATGGACGACGACGAGGGCTTCTACCTTGGTGCCGGCGACACCATGGCTGACGACTATGAGCAAGACGACCACACCATGTACTCCAACACGCGTAATGCCGATGCTCAGGTCGATTCTTTGCACCTCGAGGACACTGCTATGATGAGCGACGACCCGCCTGCCGTCGACATCACCCTCCCTGACGATCCGCACGCGAAGATGGACTAGGGATCTGTCTGGGGTGGTATTTGCTTGAGCCACCGCGGTGTACACGAGTGGCTGAATGATGACGATGAATATGAGCTGACATGATGGACGGTTCGTGGACGACACGAAAGGAGGGTTCGGTGTTCTGATTATTGCATACATGTAGCATTGAGGGGGTGGCATATCGCGCTGTTTTCGCTCTTGTGGAGGTGTCCTGCGATCCGTTGTGTCAAGCATAGAACAGAGGGCATGCATGCCTATGGAGAGCTATACATAAGCACGACGAGAATATTAACCCGCGTGTTCAAAGAATCTTTGGCTTCTTTGTTTCGTGACATCTATAAAGTATGACACGGACCAGCTTCCGACACCGCTCGATGGCGGCACCTTCGATCCTTTCTCCCATCAATCCCTTCGTCCTTCTTCGTCGGTCGGAAGTCTTGGTCCATATCTTGCGATTGTGTATAAGCTAAACTAATAGACACGAAGTTAGAGCATCATATGCTGATCGGCAAGTGTATGCGCGAGTTTTGAGGGATCCGTCATGCAATCATTGCAGTGACGAGGGCTCAGTCACGCCAAGAGCCGAGCTTCCAACGCCCAAAAGACTTCCCGTTTGAAGAGGTCGTGAATGGCAGCAACGTGATCATGTCGCTCTCCTCCATCGGCGAGAGCCATCCATTCTGGCATGACAGGGAACGCTTCCAAGGCGCGTAAATCGCGTCGCAATACTCGTGCTTGCGATTCATGCAGCAAACGCAGTGTGAAGTGCAGACCAAGCGATGAAGATGCAACACGCTGTCAGAATTGTGTCGACTTTGACGAGCCATGTACACTCAACCGACCAATGCGCAGACGTGGCACACATGCGACGAATGCTCGACCAAGCCTGTCTCTGGCAGCAGCCTCCGGTTCGCCACATGGCGACAGCACTGGCACTGTCACAGATGTTGCACGACTCCGACCACAGACTTCTCCATCACAAGCGCCATCTGTCGCGGCAGAACAAGAATGGCTGTCGCCTGCAATACATGACTGTGAAACGCTGATTTTGGAACTTGTCAACATTTCTTTCGAGGTCATGTTCCCGATCTTCCCGCTGTTCAGCAAGCCAACGATTTTACAGCGTGTCGCCTCGGGAGAGCATCTGAGGAATAGACCTTTTTACACAGCTGTGGTTTCATTGTGCGCCCTTATCGTCGCTAGAGTACGCGATGGAGCGATCGAAACCTCAAAGCGAGATGCCCTGCCACTGGAAGGACGTCCGTCCGAGTTCTTCTTTGCCGCCGCTACCAAAGCTCTGCCTGCGAGTGCTGCTCTCACAAGGGAAATAGAATATATGCAGGCCTATGTGTTGCTCTCAATCACCTCAATCCAATATGGCGAATCGGTGAAAGCACGGTACTACCTAAACCTGTATCACAATTGCGTTGCGGTGGGTCTGTTGCACAATGAAGAAGAATGGCCGTCCGGTCTGAGCGTCGATGAGATTGAGGAGCGGAGGAGGCTTTTCTGGTCTGCTTACACGCTGGATGTGTTTACCTCTCTGATCTGGAGAGGAGCTGTCCACAGTAGTGAGGCGATGTTCAACGTCGGCTATCCATCGAAAGACGATCTGCTCCATCGCACTGCGTTGCTAGATCCAGTAAGCACAGCGAACCAAGAGCCAAGTTGGTTATATGGCTGGAACTTCATCACCGACTTGTACCGGCTACTCGAACATGTGCTGCACCATTTGCGTCCAACACCACAGCGACCAGTGACTCGCTTTCACGTCAGCGACAGCTGGCAAGCGGCGACTTCACTTCTTGAGCAGGTCACGGACATGTACAACGGACTTCCAGCGATCTTCAAGAGCACACGTCCTCCAACAAACGATGTGTCAGAGGATTTGTACAGCTTTCAAGCAGCCAACATCGCGGCGACCGTGCAGCTCGTGCGAATGGTTCTGTTCACCATCAAGAGATCAAGCGTCGAGGAAAAATGTAAAGTTGCCAGCGAGGTGATAGCAGTTTTCGCCAATGTTCCCGTAGCATATCTGCGCGCCATAAGCTCACCGCTGTTACACCATCTCGCCGGCATAGGAATTCTACTCGGATCGACAATCTACGAGAAACTATCCGAGTCAGCCTACAGCCACTTGCGGGTTGTTCTTTTGGAATTCGCCACTCTGATCTCAAATCTGGAAAACGGAATGCATTACACAGTGGGCAAAAGTCACAGTGAAAAGCTTCGGGTACAGCTAGTGACGCTGGACAAGTACTGGGCCGACCAACGGGCGCAGTCGAGAGCCCAATCGCCTGGTGCACTGGAGGAGCCAGGGCCATCGTCACAGCAACGTTTTGACACTGAGAATCCTTCTGCTTTCTCTTACCAAGCAGATCTGGACTCGATATCTTTCCCGCCCGAATTGCTGGAAGACTGGTCAAGTATCTTCAATTTCCTCTGATGAATTGGTTGTATATTCAATTAAGGCATTAGCAAAAACCGCACATTCGAGACCGAAGTGGCAAGTGACCCGGCCCACAAGAGAAGCGAACAACAAGCGATGAGTCTTGTAAAGGCCCTGCGAAGGAGTTCACTCCGGCCCATCAATACCTATCTTTTGGTCTTGTTTGATACAATATATGCGTCTGGCGAACAAGATACATAACACAATCTATTCGTCCGAAGCCCTGGACGCCTCTCAAACCTTTGCCATATATTCGTCATGCGAGGCCTCGTCGATTCCAAATTGTTTTGCCTCAGCGCCGTTGCCCTGTTTCACAAGCTCTTGGTTGTGCTCATAAGCCTTTTCCATCTGCCAAAAGAACGGAGACGTTGTGAACATGGACTCAATCGACTCCAGCGAACGGTCTTTGGTTTCCGGGTAGAAGATGTAGATGATGGGAATCCATATGAAGTTCAAACCTGCGAAGAAGAAATACGCACGGTTCTCAATGGACGCGAAGAGGATTGGGTTAATGAGGGTCGTCATTCCAACGCCAATCGCCCAGCCAGTGATGCCGAATCCGTTGCCTTGCGCGCGCATTTCACTGGGAAAGATCTCCGTCGGCAGGAGGAAAGCAACTGTTCCCCAGGTTGCCGCATAGATGAGATTGAACATGAAAAGCATTGCGACGGCGGCTGGCGCAAAGCTCGATGCTTTGGAGGGATCTCCACGAGTTACTTCGTAGAGTGAGGCTGCGATAATATTGACTGCAGATAGCCCAGCAGCGCCTCCCATTAGGCACGTTCTACGCCCGAGTCTGTCGACGATCTGTGCTGAGATGATGGTACCGACGATACCGACTGTGTTGAGTCCACCAGCCAGCCCGTTCTGTGTCAGCTGGCTGTATCCAGCTTGCCTGAGAAGCACGGGAGAATATGCGGTCACAGCTGTGATTCCTGTCCACGACGCCATGATCTGAAGGAAGATGGCCAGCCACGCTCTTCGACCGAGATGAGAGGCCTTCTGCTTGTCCAGACCAAGGATGACTTTGAGAAACTCGATGGGTGAGCTTTTCACGCTTTCTTCGGCCATGGCAGTAATTTCTCGGTACTCCCTCTCGACAT
Source organism: Cladosporium sp. VS III D KN 1 (assembly GCA_019775635.1). Taxonomy (NCBI): domain Eukaryota; kingdom Fungi; phylum Ascomycota; class Dothideomycetes; order Cladosporiales; family Cladosporiaceae; genus Cladosporium; species Cladosporium sp. VS III D KN 1. The sequence continues at coordinate 313,105 of JACWFN010000003.1, forward strand.
CTTCGTCATCTGAGCCTCGAAGATGAATGAGGACTTCGCGAGCTTCTTTGTATCTTCCAACAGAAGCAAGAAATCGAGGTGAGTCGGGGAGAAGCTTCACTCCGACCAGGAGAAGAATCGCGGGAAAACATTGGAAGGCCAGCAAGAAACGCCATCTGACAGGAGAGTAGCCATTGTCCACAAACGCAAGTCCAAAGTCAATCCAATATGCTAGTAATATACCAAGGTAGTTGGCGATGAAGACGTAGCCTAGAAAGCTTCCGCGATGATCGGACTTCGAGATCTCAGACACGAGCACTGGTGTAATGCCCACGAGAGCTGAGGTCGGTCCAGTCAGCACAATGTACAGAATTTACTGTTGCGATTAATATTGATGCATACCTCCAGTGCCGAGACCTGTGACAACTCGAGCAACAATCATAAAATCGGCGCTTTGCGCAGCGGCTTGTAGCGCGCCTCCGATCAAAGCTAGGATTGCTCCATAGAAAATACCGTTGATCCGGCCGATGGTGTCAGCAGCCCATCCGCCAACGAAGCACCCTACCATACATCCCAAGTAGTACTAAAATCAGTCAGCGAAGCCTAGAAAGGTAGACCGCATGATCCGTACCACACTGACAATGCCACCCTGCTTTGTCTGGTTGGTGACGGTTCCGTCTGCTCGGCCGATATTGACCTCCGTCACGTAATTTGGCGAGGCATTAACGCCTCCCATGACACCCTGATCATAGCCTTCGAAAAAGATTGCGATTAAAGAGAAGACTTGGATGGCGATGTTGAGCTGTGTTGCCGATAGCTTCTTCCATAGAGTGAGGTACGCCATGCTTGGAAATTGATCAGGTACGGACGAGAGCTGAGTGATGGCTCACAAGTGAACATCGAGAGGACGCGCAGATCATTTAAGCACGAGCCAGGATGTATCGTACTGTCAATATTGGTAGTATGAGGCTTGCTCGATTGCCGCAATGCCGCATTTATCTGGCGTGGACGAAATCTGGAAGCCTGAAAAGCGAATAAGCGAGCAAGCGAACACCCGACAACTGTGAGATCAGCAAACCATGTGGCAGAGTCAACCTGGAGAACTGGAATATCTTAGGGCAAATGGGGTATATCGCGGGGAATGTGCGGGTGTATTGGAGTAATCGTGACGATGCCGCGGGTGGTTTGTCACGCGAAGAACCGAATAAGCGATTAAGCGAACAAGCAGACGAGCATCGATCCGGACGGTCAGATAAGTGTGCGACAATCTCATAATATTTCTTAGAACATGAAGTCCTTATCTTCTTAATATAATCAGTCTTGGTGCTTCTTAAACACAATCCCTGTTGATCAAGGCCTACTCACAGTAACTGCGATCCATCGATCAGCAAATCAAATCCACACACGATGCCTGGAGTCACTACTACTCAAGCCAACGGCAGCGAGGCATTGCAAGATGGCGAACAATGTGCGCTCGATTTCACTGTACTAGGACTGAACAGTGGAACCAGCATGGACGGCATCGATTGTGCCCTGTGCCGTTTCAGACAGAAGTCTCCTACATCTCCTATGCATTTCGAACTTCTACAGGTAAGCTGCTCAATGTAGACTTGGGAGCGCCAGCTAAAGTAACTTAAAGTACGGCGAGATACCATTGGAGCAAACTATTAAGCGCAGAGTGATGCAAATGATCCTGAAGAACACCACAACACCAGAAGAACTCTCGGAGGTCAACGTTTTGCTCGGCGAAGCATTTGCACTAGCTGCTAAGCAGTTCTGCGAGTCCCGTGGCGTGGCCATGTCAAACATTGACATCATCGGATCTCATGGCCAAACAATCTGGTTGCTGAGCATGCCAGAGGAAGGACAGACCAAAAGTGCCTTGACCATGGCTGAAGGAACTTTCATTGCTTCGAGAACTGGTGTTACGACCGTCACAGACTTCCGTGTCAGCGATCAAGCAGCTGGCAGACAAGGCGCTCCTCTCATTGCCTTCTTCGATGCTCTTCTTCTGCACCACCCTCGAAAGCTCCGCGCTTGTCAAAATATTGGCGGTATCGCAAACGTCTGCTTCATCCCAGGTGATGGCGGAGTTGACAAATGTTATGACTTCGACACTGGTCCCGGCAACGTGTTCATAGATGCTGTGGTCCGACACTTTACTAACGGAGAGCAAGAATACGATAAGGATGGAGCCATGGGTCAGCGCGGGACAGTCAACCAGGAACTTGTGGACGACTTCCTCCAGCACAAGTACTTCAAGCTCGATCCTCCCAAAACCACCGGTCGAGAAGTGTTCAGAGACAGTCTGGCCTTCGAATTGATTGAGAAGGGCACAAAGTTGGGTATGAGCCAAGATGACATCGTCGCTACCGTCACTCGAGTCACCGCTCAGGCGATCGTGGACCACTACCGTCGGTACGCGCCCTCCCAAGATATCGATGAGATCTTTATGTGCGGCGGCGGCGCATACAACCCGAATATCACAAACTACATCCAGAAGCACTACCCGAAGACCAAGATCTACATGCTTGACCGCGCTGGTGTACCTGCTGGAGCGAAGGAGGCTATCACTTTTGCGTGGCAGGGTATGGAAGCGATTGTTGGTAGGTCCATTCCGGTGCCAGACAGGGTGGAGACAAGGGCCGAGTATGTGCTGGGCAAGGTGGCTCCTGGTAGGAACTACAGGGAGGTCATGAAGAAGGGAATGGCCTTTGGCGATGATCTGAACCTACCGCCAGTGAAGGAGATGGTCAATTATGTTGAGGGGGATGTTTTCGATAACGTATGGGAGTAGACCAGGTTGTTTGGAAAAGAAAAGTGCCCTGAAGCAGTAGCGCCAGGCATACGCAGACATATGACTCGATGAAGGTCGCTGTCAATCCATGTATGCAGCTCGTCAATCTGATTTCGGACGCCGGTGTGACATTACTCTTGTTGCGCATTGAAGTTTGTGTCCTTGCAGCAAAAGGCCTGAAATAATTCGATTTAGTCTATTGGCTGGCCCGCCAAGGACGCTAACGGATGCCCAAACTAAGCAAGGGGTAGCTGACCATCAGCTCGCATAACACAGGATGATGTAATCGTCGTACCAGGAAGACGCACAACCTAAAGCAACGGGAGACGCGTGAGGATTCGGAGTCTGCATACTGTGATTGACGTCAAGCTCTATACACAGCCATTCAAATCGAATTCTTTGAGCATGGCTGAAACATCATATTTTGAGTTAGAGTCTGAGCGTCAGCCTGAACGTGAGCCTGAACAAGAGCTTGAACCTGGGCCCAAACGTGAGTCTCGGAAGCAACTAGATACTCCCGGCAAGAACAGAGTGCTCGGTTACATCCAATGCTGTGAAGACCACCACATCAGATGGACCAAAGCCGCCGTCGCAAGAGCATGCAAAGTCTCTCGCATGCAAGTCGACTACGCTGTCAAAAATCCTTCGCCCAGAACTAAGAAGAATTCCGGACCACCGAATAGAAATGCTCAGAAGATTAGTTCCGAGGAGCTCGATGCTGTGGAGCGACATGTCAAGTCGACTAAGCTTAAGGATGGCCAAGCTTGGAATTGGCATGAGGTTGTCGCTGAGTTCAAACTCAATATTACTGGCAGGCACCTTCACGAGTTGATGAAGCCCCGTCTTTCTCGCTCGCGGATCAAAACTGTTACTCCTCGCGACCCTAAGAAGGCCCCAAGTGAGCAGCAGCCGGAGCAATGGCCACAGCAGCCGCCCCATGAAGAGCCGTCACGAGAGCAGACATCGCAAGTACAGCTTCCGGTACCGGAAGGACAATTACCGCTGCCGCAGCTACAGCCCTGGCCGTGACAAGAACAACAGTGGCAGAGGCAGTAGAGCGACGAGGACGAGACCTTCCTTTGACTCGCACATTATCGACAATGTGTACTCGCCTCCGATTCGCGACCATATTCTCCTTACGATTGAGAAGCCACTGTAGGGCATGATTATGTGCCGGCAGGTCGTGTTGGCAAGTATTAGACAGCACACAAGAGAGTTCATGTGGTTAGGTATAGATACCATGTAACGACAGAAGAACATCACATTATAAGACTATCGATCTCGAAGCGTCTTTCAGGAGGACTGACTTCCAGACTTTGTCCATGGTCTGCCACATCAGCTGTGGACATCGCCGGTCGCCTTGGTGCCTCATGCATGGCTGGGCTCTTTTGGGAATGCCCGTCTTCTATGGAGAAGATGCCCTCGGATTTGATTTCCGGGCCCTGCTTGGCTCAAGATTGTACTTGGAAACGAGTTGTTGTGCGAGAAGTTCGCATCTTCAGCCTAGCTGCGGACCAGAAGATCGATCATGAAGATGCTGCAAAGAAGCCAGAGCGAGTGACTTCATTCCTCGGTGGCTGTTTTTTATACTCCACGGGTGCATTTCCCCTAGACATGTTGTCTATTGCGCTTTCGATGCGTCCAAGCCTGTCATTGATGACTCCTAGATCAAAAGCGATGAAGACAAGAGAGCACAAAAGGATCACAACAGCAGATGCAGCGAATGTCCCTGCTATTCTTCCTGCCCTTTTCGCCCGCTCGTCTGGATGGTGTTCGTATTGCATCGTCTTGGCTGCTTTGTGGTACTGACAGTTGTGAACGTTCAGAAATCCTTCGAGAAGCAAGTGACGTTGAAGTAGTAGTCCAATTGTTTTGGCGTGCCTCTTCTTGCACCAAAACACTCCTTGAAAGTCTATGCCATAATGTTTCAGTGCGGGTGTATGCGTGATATATCACGCAAAGCTTCAAGCGCCACAATGAGGTCCGGGAAGTGGAGGGGCATCTGGTCTTTGCAAGCTTGTCTTAGCGATGTTGTTCCCATACAAGCTTGCTTTAGCGAGACTCGGTTACTTTAGCGAGATCCAGGCGAGCTCAAAGAGCAACGTACTACCGACCGATAGAGATTAGCTAGTGAGTCTGGATTGCCGGGAACACCTGGGACGTGGCCGATATACCGTGATGACGATCTTTAAGCTTCCTTTCATAGCCTACTGCGTTGTTGCTCTTCCGCCCCTGCCACATCTCAATCGATGCGCTTACGCGCGACCTATAGCTGGCGGTCTCTCATAAAAATAGTCCCCGAGCCCGTTCACGTCTCTCAGAAGTGTGTAGTATCTCGGTATCACAGCCATGTAGTGGACTTTCATCCAGCCGATGTTCTCCTCTGTGCATCCGTCAATCTCAGGGAAGCTGTATTCGTCACTGTCGTCGAGGTCCACCAGATCTAATCCCATGTCTACGTGTTTAATCCTATATTCTTCTCGCAGGACTTCTGCAGCGTGAGGGTCCCAGTCTGCCTCCACCAGATTGACCCAGGCATCACCTGCATGACCATCACCTCCGCACAAGACTATGCTTCGTAGAGCCGCTTCGTCGATTTGCACGAAGAATCTGTATCTCACTGCCATGTTGCAGTAAGGATAATCGAGGTTGCCACCTCGCGCCTCGATCTCTTCTGGGGTGCCCTGTTCTTCGCCGACTGTATGCTTCCTCCATCCTTTGAAGTGCTGGCGCACGATTTGTGCACTTGCTCCGTCGAACTGGTTCGCATCTTCGAACACAGTAAGATTGAAGCGTTCCTCTTCAAGTAGTTCTAATCCTTCGTAGAAATGCATCGACTTCCAGATTGATGCATATAGACGCTCCAGACACGTCGTCCAAGCTGCATCATCATCGTAGGTGCAGCGATAGATGACGAAGCCCCATAAACGGTGTCCATCTTCGAATAGATCCTTCTGGACACGATCGGCGGAGTTGAGGAAGCTATCGCCACGTGGTATCGTCAATATCTTATATCCGGGAAACAGGCTATCGGTGACTTCGCTCTCAGCTGCCAGGCGGCGCGTGAGGTCCGGAAAGGTCCGTATGTTGACCTGCGTCGAGTGTAGGCGCTTCGCTTGACGTATCTGGCAGGGAAAGTGGTGTGTTAAATAGGGGCAAGTGTACGTGCGCAACGTGCTCGAGAGTCCTAGTAGTCGTCGATGCGGTGTCGCTCTGAAAACTCGCATACCATATGGCATCGAGTGGAGATGGCGAATTGTTCTTGTTGGGCAGGACGAATCATGAAACCGAGGAGGTATAAGAGGAGGTAATTCCTGCTGTCCACGCAGAGTTTTGGTACCGTTGTCGTGATATCAAGACTAGTACTCTGTACATGGCCTTGAGACCGATGTTTTCTTCAGCGATATCTCCAAATGATATTTTGATTGGCTCCAGTGTCTGTTTGATGGCTCGTTTACCAGCAAACTCTCCCATGGGAGACGGAAGTCTCGAAATTCCAGGCGAGCGAGCATCCCCACCTACATGCACGCCGGCTTGTGCCCGACAAACGTATTGCTACGATCAGTACGGTAAATCATTGCCATGATAGATTTTGTTAATAAAATATCGTCTTATCGTACTAGCATAAATATTGGAATAACGCCTTTCGCTCACACTCCTCGCTAACCCTCACGACGTCCCAAACCCTTCTAAGCAGCAAAGCAATCATCGTACTTCTTGCTGTGCTTGTTGCTGGCATGCTCTTCCAGCGCCGGTCGCTTGGCCGTCGACTGGAAATCCTGGAAGCAGATTTTGCACTTTATGGTCTTCGCAGCGAGGTTCTGTGCATTTGCGTTAGTCTACTGGGTATCGAACATCTCTGCCTTCTTCCTGAGGGCGAGGCGAGCGCGGCGCGTTTGCTGAAGCAAAAAGAGGAAAAAAAACGTACAGATTTGAGCTGAGATTTGGCAACAGCCCCGGCATCTTTGGCGTTGCGCTCGCGCTTTGAGGCTGCTTTTGCTCCGTTGCCCATGATTGCGATGTGATTTCAGTTCGGGTGGAATATGTGGAGTGTGGAGATGGAGATGTGGTGGTGTGGAGATTTGTTATTGGTCGTTATCGAGATCGAGATGTTCTGCTGCTGAAAGCCATCGATTATTTAACCACTCCGTTGAGAGCTTTTTTTCCCTCACCCCGCATAATCTAACTTAGCGTGCAACGTGCAGGCCTAGAAGCTAGAAGATATAGATAACTTATAGCACGTGGATAGATATTAATAATCAGGCCTCCGACACAGATATATATAATTAGAAAGAAACAGCAACAGCACCAATACGTTTGCGACCTACATCTCGAACTTTTGACATACTGCTAATATCGCTAGCAAAAATATCTCTGAATTCTCTGAATGCGAGACGAGAGCGCAATATTCGTACGTAAACCGTCCGTCGCTGCAGATGCTCCTAAAAGTACGCTTAAGCGATTTGCTGTTGCGCGGTTGGCCGTCGTTCATGTCTAGATTCATATTTGGTAAAAGGCTTCCATAAGCACATACGACCATAGGTCAGTGAAAACTGGGCATCCCGTCCGCTCTGCCATACATAAGCACTGAACCGGGCGACTAGTACTAGAGTGGGTGACCATCTGGGAATCCCGCCTGTTGTATGTTTTTGTCTTACGATCAGTTTTTTGCTCCAGAATAAGAGAGCAATGAACGTGCAAAAGAGAATGATCACCGGACACTGAAAGATCACTGGCATGGTCAAGCGGCAACGACCGCGAATACTTGAACGTGCTCATCTGTCAGTACCGAGCTAAGAGCCATACTTTACGCCTTCGAACAAGCAAGAGACACGTTGTTGTGCAGCGCGGGTCTCTGTAGCATCGACGAGCAGAAAGGCCATGTTGAACATCGAGAAAAGGTACAAAGTTAGGTGTGGGAGATAAGTTACCCGACGCATAAGATCGCTGATGCCATCCTACAGATAGAGGGTGTCGGACGCTGAGCGATAGTCTTACTCGTTCGCAGTGACTGTAACAAGGACGATTGTATATATGCTTTATAAAGTGTAAAAATGGTAAATCAAGAACCGAACCTGTTATTGGCATTAAGCAATAGTGACCATTCCCGTCGCCATAGCGGGTGGTCGTGTGTACCGCGACGGGGCATTATATCCAGGCGGTGCTCGCTCTTTTCCGTAGTTCAACGCCACTTCTAGATCGTCATCGTTGCCTGGCGCATTCTCTACTCGACTGCGGGCGATATCTCTCGTATGTCTCCCGATGAACGCGCGGCTGGACTGAATTTCTCGTTCTCTATTGCGTCTCGCTCTCGCCGTATCCAGAATGTACGAGCGGGTGCGGCTCAGCGCAAGATCGTGAGATTGTAACCAGTGACATAGTAAGAAGTGGCGCTACTAGCTCCACGATGAACCACAATCAGCGCTGAATCACATGGGACCAAGCTGTATATTAGTGACTGTGCCAGCGGCGTTCCTCATATGGAACTATCAAAGCCTTGTTGCCTTGCACGGTGTCGGCTTCACTTCGACAATGTGGGGCGGCGTCTGCAAGCGGTCACCTGCATTTCCTACTTATACCCAGCAAGAAACCGCAAACTTGTACATGCAACCAGTGCGACGACGTTGCTTTGTCTCGCTCACAAACATCCAATCACATTCTTCCTCAAGCAACTTTAAAATCGATCGCTAAGGTTCCTCTTCATTGATCGAGCCTTACGCAGGATCCACCCGAGACTTGATTTGCTTTACGAAAGACGACAGACGAATCATGGCGGCGCGACTCTTGCGCCAGCGTCTGTTACAAGATATCTCAGAGCTTCAAACTAAGCCGTACCCAGGAATTGTGCTACATATTAGGGACAACCTTGTACATGCCTGCTTGATCTTGACTCCTGAGGGCGCGGAGCCACTACATCTCACCATCGAGTTCCATGAACGCTACCCAATCGAGCCACCCAAGATCACGATCCAAAGCAAGATCGCACACCCGAACGTCTACCAAGACTACATCTGCGCTTCTATCCTCAACACAAAAGAGGGCTATACTCCAGCATACACTCTCAAAGGCATCTGCATCCAGCTTCTCAGCTTCTTCAGCTCCGATAAGATCGAGCAGGACTATGGCGGCGCTGTAGACCTGAAGGAGTTTGCTCGGGAGGGCGTCTATCGACACAGCCTGGACGGCAGGCAGGTCGAAGATGTTTTCGCGTGCTCTAAGTGTGGCTTTGGCTTTGATCAAGCAGCAAACAAAAAGCTCACTGCGATCGCGCCCGAAGCTGGAGAGAAAGGCGTAGCACCAGAGGGCATGCAAGACGGCGCGCAGCCCAGCTCTGCCAGTCCAGATGTCCCAATAGTTGGCCAGAAGCACTACCTGATCGACATGCCCAACGAGCTTCTGGTTATGATCACAGAGTTCATGGAAGAGGAAACGCTGTTCCTGGCTGCTCGTGCATGGAATGGCTTCAGCAAACTGCTGCAGTCCCACAACCTTATCCAGATCCGAGAGATGAAGTGCTTCACGCTGAAGGAAGGTTTCAAGCAGTCAAATCTTGGTGTTGGCATTGATGTGCGTGGCAAGAAGTTGCAATCCGAGTTCGACTATATCTCCAAAGAGGCTTTTGACAAGCTACGAGTGCGCACTTCCGTGCAAGGGCTGCCCTTCACTCATTGGCTACCTCTACCGTTCTCGGAAGTGCACTGGCGGCGTGTGAAGGACGATTGTCGTACATCTCTGGAGACTCTGGGTAGAGCCGCTTCCGTTCCTGGACCTATCGAAAATGTTCTGTATGCCTTCATGAACGACATCACGGTTAAGCTGTGCGAGGTGACGTCTGGTCACTCGAGCGCTTCAATATACTCGTATTCTGGATATCTGGAGTCCTTGGACGCCAAGAGCACTCTTACACACGCCAGTGAGAAGGCGGTCGAGAGCTATTTCCAGCTGTACCATCTTCTTATCACTCTGGCAACTGATAATCCCGAGATTGCTGCAGATGCCAGCAGGCGAGTCAAGGCTTTCGTTGACGGCGATCGCAGCAAGACCAGCTTCCCTAACCTTGGTCACTTGCTCGTCGCTCTGCTTATTGCCGATACCGCAACGACAGAAGATCTGACCGTGGCCATCATCAAAGAGGCAGTCACGCGCAACGTCGTATGGATGCTTGATGACCGCGGTGCCGGCATGGCTGGTCTCAGCTTTCTCGAGCCCTCCGGTATCAGTAATTACCGGCTGGATAAGACGTACGAGGCTTCTCAAACATCGTACAACCTGCTCATGTTTGCTCATCTCATGCGCAAGACTGTCACGCAGCCTCCACCGGGGTCTGACGGGTCGCAAACGAGAACGCTGCAGGATATTCGCAACGAGCTCTTCAGTCGGCATGGATCTCCACCAGCCGGTGCGGCCGCCGAGCTTGCGGCTTCCATCCGTCGAATCCAGGAGGTGAAAGCCTTCCCAGCCTTCCTCATAGCCATGAACGTCCCTATGCCGACCAAGGCGGAGTTCACGCGTTTCTTACGGCGTACGGTGTGTGAAAGTGTTGACAAGGGCTACTCCCAGTGGGCTATCTCGCAGGAGGAGGCGCTCACTTTGCGCCGGAAGGAGGAGTCTTCAGTCGAAAGCCCCGAGGGCATGAGATCTTCGCCTTTGAGAGGCAAGAGATACACTTTCTTTCCGACAGACCAAAAGCGTAAGCGCGGTGATGGTGCTGAGCCTAGCAGTAGAGGCGGCGGAGACACTGCACGTGGTGGTCGAGGTGGAGGTGATGGTGGACGTGGCAGTAGAGGTGGACCTGGTCGTGGACGCGGCGGTCGAGATGGAGGCGCTCCTGCCCAACACCGCGGTCGAGGTCGTGGTCGAGGTCGTGGCGGGCCGTAGATGGCTGTTGGTGGGAGAAGAGAGCTTCACATTGCATGAACACGGCTGCGTGTCCGGCATTATGTTCCCATATGTAGCGACAGGCAGATTAGCTGTAGCCCAATGGAAATGCTGATCTTTAGATGGACATCCAAGATCTTCTTTTGCTGCACATCAAATCTGACCTTCGTCCAGCAATTGCGGCATGAGCAAAAACTCCATCGGCTGGATATACGGCCCTTGTTCAAGCGATCCGAGCGGAAGACTGGCGCAGCCCTTTCGATGTCGATGAAGTATATCGTACGTAATCTCCAGCTTCCGGCTGTTCGCGGGATCCAAAAGACGATCTGTCCTCTTCATCATGCCAGTAACCAGATCGAAGTCTTCATTGGTAATGGCCGCGCAGCCTAAAACAGTGAGCGGCCACCTAAGTGGTGGGCAACCTGGCGCTATGATGTCTTGTTTCCGAAGGATAGTGGTAGCCTCCCGAACGTAGAATTGGACGTGCTGGTCTAGAGACGTGGCTGAAGGATTTGCGACTTTGTAGAGATGGATGCGAGCGGCGAGGATGGAGATGCGGTGCTTTGCGTCGTATATCGCAGTGTTTTCCAAGCTTCCTTTACGTTGCGTTGATAGCAAACAGAGTTGACCACCCAGACTGTCAAGCTGCTCTGAGATGTCACGGATCGTGTCGCATCGAGACTGATTCCAACCAGGGTGATCTGTCAATTGTTCGGTGCTGCGAAGTAGCAGATGGATGCGAAGCTGAGCGCGATAGATACCCTGGAGTCCTCCCAGGAATGGCGATGTGGAAGCACCATTACCGGGAAACAGAAAGCTAAGAACGTCACCCCAGTCGTCCATTGCGGAATCGACCCTTGGAACGTATGGAGTCAAGTTTGCCACGATGTATAGGACGCTTTCTGCGACGACTCGTAGGACAGCCAACAAATCCGGATCTTCTACGGCCATCACTTGAGCGAGCTGGCCGACCAGAATCTTCCGACACATGTCCAAGTGAACGACAGCGGTACTGGAACTACCAAGCTTGAGACCTTCCAGCAGGCCTAAGAAGAAAATTGCCACAAGTGAGAACGTCGACTCTTCCAGGCTCTGGTTAGAAAGGACATCCTTCTTCTGCAAACCAGCTATGCACTTCTGGTAGCCCTTCAAAGACATCTTGTAGTGAAAGTCAGAAGCGCCTGGGTCACCCGCAACCGCGTAGGCTACCATGGCTTCCCGAACTAAACGACTCTGCACGCAGAGCCTGCCGAGTAGAGGCAAGTCGGAGAAGCTCGCGTCTGCTACGCGAGAAAAAAATGGTGCAAACATCTTTGAACTGGCCAGTGTGATGCGTCTCTCGATGTCGTTTAGGAAAGGTGGGTACCCGCTGGAGATCGGTGCCTTAGGGCTCACACTTCGAGAGGTTGTGCCTCTGTCGCGCATGTTCGTCCCAGATACAGGCGAACGTGTGGCACGATCTCGACACAGAAGCCCTAGCCGTTCACAGTTCCCACATCTTGGCTTCCTTTCGTCACATTTCTTCCTCCGTGACACGCAGGTGAGACAGCCAGTTTTCGATCTGAGCGTAGCCGGAGCAGGTGCCATCGCTCATCAGTGCGGAGCTTGTGGTGGAATTCAAACACGCCGGATGTGCGAGTGGGATGTAGGTAGCCATCTTCTGCTCCAGTCTCATAAGCAGATCTGGTGCCTAGCTCGCACAGCGAAGCGGCCCAAGAAGATTTCTCTCGACGATCCGCCCGGCACATCCTGATATGCATGCATGGATACGAAAGCAAGTCTGGTAGAATGGGTCCTCGCTGGCGACGAACAGAGCGACTACGTCGAATGAAGCGAATGCAAATTGCCGGAGGCCCGTGCCTTGACGGACTTACATCCGATCCGACAGGAACCGAAGCCACATTCTTCTTCTTTAAATCCTTAGGAGCAGGACATGATCCAGCTGTCATTGACCTGATGCCGCTTGAACTTGCGTGGTCTTTGCTACTTGTAGCGAGCACGGTCTTTGAGTAGGCTCATCTGCTGCTTCGCCTTCGTTTGTCAAGTCGGAGAGAGATACCAGGCTCGGGACTCGTCCGTCAGGATAGGACTTTACCAGGAGAGTTTTTGAGTTTCGTCTTGAGCTGTCACGGGTGTCTCGGGTTCGGCAAATCCTGCTAGTACCATCATTCGGTGGTACATTCCGATCCCGACTGTGACCTAGGAGGTAGTAGGGCTGTCGGCTAAGAACCTGTACGCAACCGCTTCGGTCGGTTCCTATATGCGTGTTTTCCGACACCATCTACAATTTATTCACCAACAAAAAAGCAAGCCCACTCCAACCGAGCCCCGAAACCTTCATCAAAGGTAGTCGCTGCATTGTGCTTGTAAAAAGTTCGAGAGAAAGTCGACTAATGATGTTAAGAGCTTACCAATCTCAGCCACCGATCTTTGTAAACCTATACAGGACCTCCACTATTACAAACGGAAGATAATTTGCTGTCCTTCATAGAATATATTAATTTGCTGTCCTTCATAGAATATATCATCGAATTTTTATCCTCGAGATGTTTTATTCAATGTCCATATACAGCTATATAACGCGGCATCAATAAGGTAGAGCCGAAAAGTTCAGCAGACTGACGGTCGATCGATAGGCTGGTCGACGAATATATCAGGCGATCAACGATCCCCTAGGCATGAAGCCTACAGAACAATCGGAGATGAAGTAAACGCCAATTAGTTATTAATCGCGCTTAATAAGTGCGGACCTTCTCGCCAAGTAGCCAAGTAACCTGCCAAAGTGAAGTCTGTTCAGCCCTGATGACCAGGTTTTTGGTGAGTTCCCGAATTTCTCCATCAGCTATAGTAACAGACCGAGGGCTCGGCATTCCGGCAGTTCTTACACCCATGATCTTCACTCCCATGATCTAGACCAGGACTGCAGATAGGGCACGTTGTTGACTTTGGAGACCAGCGCACGGCAATCGTGTGTATCTTGAACTCGACACTGCCATCTGATTGGAAACTCGGCACGTCACTAGCAAGCTCTCATACCTTCTGAGACTGCTATCAGCTAACTTGAAATCCTGCTCTTACTCTCACAGGACTGCTCGGCTACCTCCGTAGCATGCCACAGACTAAAAGCGTCTGAAAGTAAAGGAAGGAATAGAAAGAAGCTACAGATCAGCTATTCAATGCCATCCATCTCTTCGCCACAAAACCCTCACTCCTCCCTCAACCACACAATCCCCTCAGCGCCCTCATCCTCTTCATCGGGAGGCAAATGAAGCTCTCGCTCTGCCGCTCGCAGCCAATACATCTGGCTGCGCGGCGACGCTGACCTGACGACTTTCTCATCCGTCGATAGAAAGTGGTGCAAAGCCGCTGCTTCGCTCGAAAGTCCCAGCACGCGTAACGATCGCAAAATTCGAGTCATCCGTAGGTGGTTGTGGTTGAACTTCGTGAGCCAGTTTCGTGTGGCGGAGGCGAAGTTGGGTCCTCGTGTGATAGCCTCTCCGGTACTTCCATTGCCGTTGTCATTGTCTTCCAGTGACGCGTTTGTGAATTGCAGCCCGTAGAACTTCAGCATTCGCTCCAGCGCTCGACGGAGGCTTAATCGCAGCTCGGGACGAGCTAGGAAGGCTGCGCGGATTTCTGGCTTCACGATAGGCGCGAAGCTGAACATGCTTTCTTCTGGGAGCGGGAAGAGGATTTGAATGTAGTCGTGCGAGCTCTCGAGAGTGGAGTCTGGCCAGGAGAGAATGGTGGCGAGCGAGCGGTTGCGTGGGTCTGTGGCTGCGGTGGATGGGTCGAAGAAGCGGACCAGAAAGGGCTGCTGAGATGTGGTAGACATTTTTCTGGATTTTTGAGAGAGGGCTAATAGAGCTGAGGTCTTCTGACGCTGATGGCGGTGACCGAGATGAGGAAGGCCTGGTGTAGATTGCCGTGTTCGCGATGATGAGAGCAGACTCGCTGGGCGATGATGTCGAAATGCTCGAGGTTGGGCAAGAAGGTGTTGTTTGATTGACAGACTACGCGGGAGTTGTCGTGTGCTGTGTGGATGCATTAGGCAGGCGCGAGTGTACAAGTGAAGAGCAAGTCTGCGTCAGGCTTCCATCAACGATCCAGCACAGGACAAGCAATCACTAGCGTTTGCAATGGATGAGGTTCGTATGATGCTACTTTTCAATCTTTTCAGCCGGGCATATGGCCCTGCAGTGGCGATGGGAGCGGGCTTATTGCTTCCTTTTCGTGATGTGATGTGTACAGGCACCTGAAAGAATGTCGTCCTTGGTCGCGCTTGTACCTGCATTCACTTGCACTCCAGCGAGAACCGTCAATGGAAACCCTAACCCTCTAGGCCGCAGTGTCGCACGTTACTTGTATTACACGTGCATCTACATATGACTTGACCTTCTTATGGCAGGGTGGCAGGGATTACATGTACTTCGAAGAGGTTCATCAAGTACATGTATATGCATTTTTGTTGTCTCAGAATGACTTTCAACCGAGCCTGTTTACTCGGCCAGTCCTATCTAGTTCTCATGCTACAGCGATATTCATACATCAAGCGCTCTCATGATCATCATCAAGCACATCTCTAAGCAGCAACCTCAGCGCCTGCCTCTTTCTTGACCTCAGTAACAGCAGCCGTCTTCGTCGCCGAGATCTCACTCCCAGCCGCAAACCCTTCTGGCACGCCTCTCGCCGGCCTGCCCATCCTCAAGCCCACAGCCGTCTGCGGACCGACCCAAGCGCCCAAGAGACCACTCCAAGCACTACCACCAGCGACCATACGCTGTATGATCTTGTACACCTGCAGGTCTGCGTATGGCAAGCCCGTTTTGGGGTCTGTATACTTGGCCGGCCAGCCTGTGACGGCGCATTTGGGCTTGGCTGGAGGTTCAGGCAGGGCATCTAGTTTGTTGCGTTTGAGGGTGCGAGAGAGGTAGCGGGTTTGTTCGGGTGTAAGGGTCGGGTGGGAGGAGGGAATGAGAGTGCGAGAGAGTGGTGTCGACTCGAGAGGGTTGCTCGAGTCTTTTGCGAGAAGTGATTTGCGTGGTTTTCCGGTGGCCGTTGTGGCGGGTGTGTCGAGTGCTTGGAAGGATGAGAGGATGAGCAGGCTGCGTTGTGCTTGTTCTCGGAGAATCGGAGCTGGAGGTGGCGGTGGTTCTTGAGGAACAGCTGCTTGTGGTGGAGGCTGAGAAGCTGGTACTGGTTGTGGGGCGGCAGAGAAGGTCATTGTACCAGGGAGCGGGCCCGGTTGTGCTGTGCTCGCTTGTGCTGCTTCAGCAGTGAGTGCTGGTGGTGGAGGTGCTGCTGTAAGCTGTGCTGGCGTTATGGAGAGCTCTCGGGGCACCTCTGTCACCGGAGCAGTTGGTTGCGTTGTAGGTTCGCTTTGTGCAGCTTTGACATCGAAGCTAGTTGAGATTGGTGGGCCTGGCGTATGGTGTACTTCAGCCTGTGGCGTGTTACCATCAGTTTGAGCTGCGTATTCGTGAATGCCGGAGAGCCACGTCTGAGGCGGTTCCATAGCGGCTTCAGCGGGCTGCTCTGGTAACGATTCAGTCGGAGGTCCAGCTGGTTGATCTGTTTGTGTGGCATCTTGTGATGGCTCCTCCACTGGAGGTGCATCCTGCATTTTCTCATCTGCGGTTCCAGGTCTTGAAGACTCGCCTCCCCAGTCGAAGAGTTCCATTGCGGCCTTTTCGTTCTCCTTTTCTCGCGCTTCTGCCTGCTCAGCTTCGATGCGCGCAGCTTCGACACGCTCTCGCTCCTTTCTCTCTTCTTCTAGCCTCTCTGCCTCTCGCCGCTTTGCTTCCTCTTCTTGTCTTCTCGCTTCCTCCTTAGCCTCTTCTTCTTTTCGTAAAGCTTCCTTTCTGGCTTCCTCTGCTTTCTTCCTCGCTTCTTCTGCAGCCTCCTCGTCCCTCTTCTTGGCCTCGACCAGATACTCGTCCATAGTTGTTGATCCTAGGCGTTTGACCTTCAGCTTCCCATCCTCAAAGACTCCACTTCCACTCCAAGTCCTCATGACCGGGCCTTCAATCTCCCTCCTCCTCTTGGCTGCCAAAATCTCCTCCCTGATCCTGATGCGCTCTGCCTCTTCTCTTTCCGTCCTCCCAAGCTCTTTTGCGGTCTCCTTCTCAATCCTCTTGCACTTCTCATACCTCTGCTCCTGAGTCAAGGGCAGCCTGTCCGTCATCCGTACCCTCTTCGCCGCATCTTTCATGAGTTGCTTCTGCTTCTCGCTCCTCACAGCACTCTCTTTCAAGTTCGCATGAATGACCTCGCGATTTTTGACCGCCAGCTCTCGCCGACTCTGTCTCGTCGGCGCATCAGCCGCTTCAGGTAGCCAATTGCTGCGCTCGCTCTTTTTCTTCTTTTTCTTCGCCAGCAATCGCGCTTGCTCACTCTCGGTCCCAGCGTCCTCAGAACCCTTAGCATCATCCGCGAGCTTGACCTTCTTCTTCGGCGCAAAGCCTGGGACTCGCATCCGTGCGTCCTGCGCCTTGCGCTTCTTCCTCTGCTCCATCCTTTCCGCCTTCTTCAGTTCTCGCTCGCCTTCGTCCTCTCCTGCTCCAGCGTCTGCATCCTCGTCACTTGACGAGCTCTCCATTGCAGCTTCATCGTCCTCGCGATCTGAAGCCAGGTAATCTTCTGCATCCTCAGCCTCGTCCTCGGCTAGGAGTTCTTTCTGCAATTCTTCATCGTCGAGGTTCGCGCGGAGTGTTTCGTAAAGATTTCCAGCGGTGCGACGCTTCGCGCGCGTCGCGACGAGGCCGCTCTTGTTGATGTCCTCAGCTTCGGAGGAGCTGGAGGCGGAGCTGTCGTCGTCCGACATGGTCGATGTATAGCCTGTATAGGCGAACGCAATCTGTGGTGAGCACTGATGATGGCGTGGGATGGACTCAAAGATTCGAGATGGTTTCTGGGAGTTTCAGCGTCCCTGTCGGCATGTGACAGCGCCCGGCGGCATTCGCGCCGATCTGCCGCCCGCTGGCGCCACTCCCACAGAGATGAGCACGAGCACGAAGCAAGGCAATTGTTCAATGGCTACAACACCATTTGGGAAATTCCTGCGATAGTGAACGTTTCTTTGACAAACGACAAGGTAGTCGCCGATGAGCGAAAGGATTCCAACCTCCACCAAGACGCCTCTGTTGCTCAAGAAGATTGTACAATTAGTGTGATACTCATTCTGCCACCCAGCAATAACACGACATGGTCCTGAGGCTCAAGAATACCTATGATCTCTCGGCGCGTCAATGACAAGACCTCAATCAGCCGCAAAAACAGTCTCAAAAGGTGTACAAAGATTAAACTTCAAAGCATAATGATCATTAAATCGTTACATAATTCTCACAGACATCCTGGGTATTAATCCTCCTTTTCAGACCCTACTCGACCGCCATGACGAGCAGTCTAGTAGTTGGAAGTGCCCTGGTCGAAAGCGCCAGCCTCCTCACGCTTGACCCTGCCCTTCTCGGCAATGTTCTCGTTCTTCAGCATGCCGCCAGCCTTCTCCATGAGCTTGCCCATGGTGGAGTCGTTCTTGCCGTCCTTGCTGGAGGAGTTGTTGTCGTAGTTAGAAGAGTTGTTGCCGTAGCTGTACGTGCATTGTTAGCTTTGTTCATTCTCGCGAATCATCAGAGGTGCTTTTGATCTTACCCAGTGTTGGAAGTGGTGTTGCTGCCGAGGCCAGTGCCAGTGGTAGCGCCGCCGACGCCACCGATGCCTGCGCCAGTGGTCGAGCTGCCGTAGTTGTCGGTGTCACGGCCAAGGCCAGTTCCGGTGGTGTTGCTGCCGTAGGTGTTGGTGTTAGAGCCGAGGCCGGATGACTGAAGACTCGTTAGTATAACATATCATCATCATCGCTGAGGATCAGATTGAACTTACGCCGTAGTTGTCACGGGCAGAGTCGGGGCCGCGAAGTCTGTCGTTGTCGGAGTCGACGCGAGGATCAGCCTTGTTGCCCAAGTTGGAAGAGTGAGGGCCGCTGTTGGTCGAGTTGTAGTTCTCAGAGCCGTAGGCGCCGGTGGAGGTGCCGGTAGTCGAGCCAAGACCGCCAGTGGTGCTGCTGCCGTAGTTGTCACGAGCAGAGTCGGGGCCACGAAGCCTGTCGTTGTCAGAGTCGACACGAGGGTCGGCCTTGTTGGCAAGGTTGGAGGAGTGGGGACCGCTGTTGGTCGATCCGTAGTTGTCAGAGCCGTAGGTGCCAGTGGAAGAGCCTAGGCCGCTGGTTGTGTTGCTGCCAGAGTAGCCAGACCTGTCAGAGTCGACCTTGGGGTCGAGGGCGTTGGCAGTGTCGGTGTGGTGAGGTCCGCTGGTAGCACCGGTGGTGCCAAAGCCAGCGCCAGTGGTGTTGCTTGAGCCGTAGTTGCTCGAACCGTAGGTCTTGGAGTTGTCAGAGTCGACACGGGGATCAGCCTTATTGGCCAGGTTGGAGGAGTGGGGACCGCTGGTGGTGTTGCTGGAGCCGTAGCCAGAAGAAGTGGTGTTCGATCCCAGACCACTGGAGCCGTAGGCCTTGGAGTTGTCAGAATCAACACGGGGATCAGCCTTGTTCAGCATGTCTGAGTTGTGAGGGCCGCTGGTGGTGTTTGAGCCATAGCCAGAGGATGTGGTGTTTGAGCCGTAGCCAGAAGAAGTGTTGTCTGAGCCGTAGTTGCCGGTGGTGTTCCTGCTGGAGTCGTAGGCCTTGGAGTTGTCGGAGTCGACTCTAGGGTCGAGCTTGTTCATCATGTCTGACTTGTGAGGACCAGAGGTAGTCTTGTCCAAGTTGCTCGAGCCGTATTTGTCAGAGCCGTAGGTGTCGTCGCGGCGGACGTCTGAGCCGAGGCCGCTGGATGTGCCGTAAGAGTCGCTTCCGACAGGGTTGGACTATTGCGTTGTTAGCTGATTGAATGCGATGTTAGACTTCGTACAAGACATACACCGAGGCCACCAGTGGTACCGGTAGTGCCGTAGCTTTCGTTGTTGTTATAAGCCATGATTGAAGTATGAAAAGTTAAGATGTTGGAGGAGGTGGATTTGGTAGAGTGGATGTGAATAAAGGATAACCTGGTATGCAGAGCTTGGGAGGGGCAGGTTTTATAGCATGGTTATACATCGCCAGTGCCTACCTCATTGCGGTCACGTCTTCAAGCCCAAAACCAAGTTTCCCGCTCCCACTGAGGCACATGTCACGAGCAATCTGCACATCGGTGCCAATGGCGTCACTGGCATCATGGTAGAACGTAGGATTGGTATGATCTTCACGCATGGTTGCTCGGTTTGGGTGGCTAGTGCTGCCCCACGTGTCGGTGCTGTTGGAGAGCGTACGTATGCCGTGTGGCTGGACAAGTCATACGAAGCCACAGTGGGGAGATGGACTGCTCTGGAAGTCTAAATGCCTTGGTTTGTTTGTTTGTGATGTCTGACACTACTGGCGATCCTTGGTGCAGCCCTAATGGGAAGAGCTCCACTTGACGTGCTGGCGGGGTGGAAGGAGAGCTTTGGGGAGTATTGCGAGACAGACAAGGACTGCGCCCGGCTCGCTTGGATCAAAGGATTACACTGAGCGTGTTTCATGTGTCGTGGCATGATGTAGACATGACGGTGGTCGCCAGCTCTTCGCAATTGCATGGCGATATGCCCATGTCGTGGAAATTGATTGATTGTTTAGGGGTCGCTTCAAAACACCTGACGTCTCGACCCCACCGAACGTCATCGCAGAGCTAGGCTAGGCCGATCTTCAGCCTGCCAAACCTGCTCAGCCATCAGCCCTTTCGCTTGCTGCAGGGCATCGACGTAAAGCTGCTGCAGGTCCACGACCAGATCTGGCCGCTTGAGCCGAGCTTGCCTGTATTCGTGTATTTCAAGGTCACGAGCTGCGTGTTCCATGGTGCCGTCAGCCACACCTGGCCGAAGGCGGCGCCCGGCTGAAAGCGAAAGTGAACGATCTCAGATGCATTGCCACGATCCCCAGAACGCCACGCTACATAGTTCATACAGCTGTGGTGGCCTTTTCAGAGTTTAGCCTTCTTGCCTCCCTTGACGCCGCTCACGATGTCGCCACTGAGCAGGAAGTCTGGGTAGCGGTGTCCTCCCATGTCAGCGCCTGATACTCTCCACGCGCCTCCGTCTACTACTAGTGCGTGTCCGTTGACATAGCTGCCAGCCTCCGAGAAGAGGTACACTGTCGCATCCGCAATCTCCTTGACCTCGCCCCATCTGCCAATTGGAATACCCATTTTGCTGCGCTTCGTCGTTTCCTCGTCTGTTTTCGACAACCGATCCATACCCTCCGTATTCGCAATCGGACCAGGCGTGATGACGTTTGAAGTCACGCCCAAAGGCCCAAACTCGATCGAAGTGGAAAAACAAATTTGGTCCACCGCCGCTTTCGCAGCTGAGACGTGGGCTTGCAACGGCATGCCGGTGTAGTGGAAAGTTGCCGATACGAAGATGATACGGCCACCAGTGCCGCTTGGGTAGGCTTTGCCAGTGTTCTTGTGCTTTTGAGCACTCTCAACAAGGTAAGGCAATGTCGCTTTGGCGGTATTGTAAGAGCCAAGCGCGTCAATGTCCATGACCGTCTTGAATGCATTGGCGCTCAATTGCGCCATGGGTGCGAGGAAGTTGCCAGCTGCACCAGCGATACAGAAGTCGATGCCGCCCAGTTCCTTCGCACAGCGGTCGGCTGCGTCTTGCAAAGCTTTGGGATCACGCACGTCGACCGCGCCAATGCCGAGCACTTTCGCGCCAGAGCGAGCCGTGGCGATGTCTTTCGCCATCTTCTCGGTCTTCTCGACATTGCGGCCAATGATACAGGCATTGCCTCCAAGAGCTACGAAAGCGCGGGTCTGAGCGCTGCAGATGGTGCCTGCACCACCTGTGCAGAAAAGGACTTTCTTGTCGAAGATGCCATCACGCCAGGTGGAGCTCAGGAATTCTTCGCGTGGCATCGGCATGTTGAAGTGTTTTCAAATGTGGTGGTGCTGAAGGAGCTGGATGTTGCTGATTCTCCTCCTAAGACGATTATCTGGCAATATATGGCTTTGGGATCGCTTCGGCCGTAAGGTAACCTCGGGTGTTTTCGATGTTGCGCGGCGTTGTCTGGTCAGACCGATGGATCAGTCAACATAAGCCTGAATGAGATAGCTCGATTTTAATGCCACTTGAGATGTTCTTGATAAACCAAAATCGATGTACACTTGTAATTGCTACACGGCAGCAGGCCCTGAGAAGCGCATGAGCCTCGGTTTGACGAAGCTGTGTGTGGGTCTGTGTTGAAGCTGAAGCTGGGGCATTTTGCGGAGAGAGGCGCCGCCTGAAACAAGCAACGGGCAAGGACGTCACTGCTGCTATTGCTAGGAACACTTGACACCACACGCGAGCACCATCTTGCTACAACCAGCATCTAGACCTCTCACTAAGCATTGGCGCCACGAGCTCCACCACAGCAAACCAGCATGTCGATCACCATCACCGCCTGCAAGTTTGTAGGCACCGTCAGTCTCGGCCTGCTCACAGTACGTGCTATCGCAACACAGCTCCAAAGCTATCGAGTAAAGCTAATAGATCCACTTCAGGGCGTCTCATACACTCTCTCCACCCAATCTCTACCCTCCCTCCTTACCCTCCCAACTGCCAAACCCGCCGCATATACTCTCGCGCAGACCACCCGTCTCGCGACCCTACACATCCGCACCCTATCAACGCTTGCCAGCGTGTCTCTCATCGCCGCATTTGCTCTCAGTCCCGCGCGCGTCCGACACCCGTACTTGCTCTGGACCGGCCTGGTTGCCGCTGCGAGCGGTAGTTTGAACTTGGCCATGGAGACGCGCTTGAAGCAGGGCGTTGTGGAGCAAGATGTAGACGACGTCAATGGCGAGGAAGTTGAGAGACGCGCAAGAGAGCAGCAGTGGATTGAGTTTGTAAGGTGCGGTGTTAGCGGTGTTGGGTTCGCCATGGGCGTGCTGGGCATTTGGGGTGATGGAGCGTGAAGAGCGAGGTTGGATGGCTGGAATGATAATGCGTGAAGACCGGCGTTTGGGAACTTGGGATTCAGGAATATGATTATGGAAATACAGTACGCGCATACCAGGTATGTTTTCGGTACTGTTGTAGCGATTGCGCCATTCAAGGTATCTGCTTCACTCATTTCCAATGATTGCTGGTAGAGATGACGTTGAATGTCTGAAGGCTCCATAATACCGTAAACTTGTCCCAAGCCCATTCGTGAGCGACTGTCGCATCTTATTGATGCAGTTTCGCACCCTCTAGTGTATGGTTTGGAGATATATCTCAGCAAGCCACGGTCACGCATACCGCCGCGTTGCACCTATTGCTCATATCCCCATGATTATTTTTCCAAGCTCATTCTCATCTGCAGTCGCCACCATGCCGAAGCGTTGTCTCATCCACCTCTCCTTTTGCAGCGGACACCTTCTCCGTGAACGTGGAAATGCGGGCACAGGTCAAGCTTCTCGTATTGCTTCGAATTGATCCGCTCTCGTGATTTGTCCGACACAAGGCTCTCGACCAATTCAAAGAGGAATCTTTTGGGAAACTCCTCGTATTCTCTTTCAGTCAGGCCCTTCCCAGCTATGCACTTGTACATGTCGACAATCATGCGGCGTAGTGCGGCATCCTCCGTGGTGTTTTGGTAGACTTCTCTGATCACAGAATTGGGCAGATGCCAACACCAGACGACGCTTTTCTGAAACTGGTCGATCATCTCGTTCATCAGGAGCGGGACGTTACGGCGGTCCGCGAAGATCCATAGCTTCACGCAGGGGAAGTAGTGATTTCGACCATTCGTCTCGGCTTTGGTTTGGCTCATACGCGTCTTTTTGGTGTAAAGCCATACGACAAACTCTTCGAAGATTGCAGGCTCCTCGGACTCAAGCTTGATGACGCCACTCTGCGCTTCTGCGAACGCTCCGTTCAGCGCGGCTCTGAAGTAGCCAGAGTAGAATGTGAGTAATTCGTGGTGTGCGTGGAAGGTACGTTTGTCATTGCCAGTACCGACTTCGATGGTGTTTATCTTGCTGGTATATACAGAACTGCGAGCAACGTCAGTACAGCACATTGCTAGAAGTCACATGTGGCAAGATCTGAGTCCAACTCTGATGTGTTACGGTTTGCACTTACAGCGGAGGTTTTGTATCGCGTGTAGAGGGTAGTGAACTGTTCCTGCTGACCACCGGCTGCCCGTTCATGAATTGATCCGCCATATCAGTGACGGCTGTCTGTGGCGAACGTTGATCAATGCTGGTAGGAATGATTGAGTTGCTCGCGAATAGATGGATAGAAGTGCTGTGAGGGAATCTCTTGATCGAGAGCGGCGTTGTAACATGGTGCATGGAAAGATGCACGCGACTACCCAGCGCCTTGTAGAACGCAGTGATGGCAAGCACAAGACTTCTTTTACACTTCACTCCTGCCCCATTTACTACACTTCTATGCCATAAGAAAGGTAAGGTAGCTGATCATGAATCAACGAGTAACAGCTATACTATCAGTTCCATTGTACGGCACACCTTGTTCGCGAACTATGTTTGTGTCCTGCTCCGATGCTCTCAAGCTTCACTCATCCATCTCCTCACTCGAACGCTTCAGCCCTTTGCTCGAACAGCGCACACCCTCCTCGTGAGTATGGAACAGCGAGCAAATGTCCATCTTCCCGTAATCACCGACCCCAACAACCGAAGGCCGCGAAATCTTCATGAGCGCCCTCGAAAGATCCCACAACGCATCGTGCGGCCACAGCGCCTTCTTCGAATCATCCGCCATAAACCGGTCACTAGCAGTGGCAATGATAGCATGCACCAGCATGCGCCGCAGCGCACAGTTGGGAGCCGTCTGCTGGTAGATCGAACCCATATGTTTCATGGGAATGTTCCTCTCGCTCACGATGCGGTCTCGCAAGCAGTCCAGCATTTCGTTCATCAGCAGTGGTATCTCCCTGCGATCGGCGAACAGCCACAGGTCGATGATGAGGGGAAAAGTTGCGGGTTCGTCGTCGTCTGTTACGCTGCGTGTGTAAAGCCAGGAGACGAAATGTTCGAAGACCTTCGCATTCTCGGCAACGAGCGTGATCGCGTCGTCTTCTGCGGTGGTCCATCTGCCGCTCAAAGCAGCTTTGAAATAGCCAGAGTAGAATGTCAGAAGGCCCTGGTCGACGTAAAAGGTACGTTTCTCGTCGTTGCTCCCGACGATTACCGTTGCTTGCGCGGCGCCGTATGCTGAGCTGTAGCCTTTGGAGTGAGCATTTGATTGCCACATGCCTCGTTTGACACTTACACTGGTGGTCGCTTGCTCCGGGTCGACGGAGGCAAATTAGCAGTACTGGCAGAAGCTTTGCGACTCGTCGACTCGTCGGCCATGACGATCCTGGTAGAGGCAGCAAATGCCAATTGATGTGACTTTTCTTGAAGGTGGAAACGGTAAAAGATGGAACGAGCTCGTGTTGAGGAGGAAGCTGCCAGCCAGCAGCCCTTGAGGAAGGAGGCGATCTTATCAAGCTGGAAGTCGCGGGCAACAAGCACAGCACCTCAAAAAAATGATGTATCCTTCCGTTGAGGTGTCTGCAGGTTGTGTCACAAATAACAGAAATCGCTTTCGGGTCGTTGCTGATACATCATGCGGCTTTCCGGTGGCGGTCAAAATAGGTAGTGGTATGCAGACGCCTGGGAACAGTCTGGAGCGTGACTACTGCGAAACGTGCTGTTAACAATTGCATGTTTCCGTCTAGTCACGGTAAAGGTTCCGTGCTTCCCGTTTGTGTACTTTCTCTTAGAGATTAAAGCATAGGTCCTTGAGCGTCGGGATTGGATGAGAGGAGTACAAGGTGAGGGTGTTCGTAACAGAAGTGATATTCAATTTCTCAGAAAAGACAGCATTGCGCTATAACAAGTTGTAAAAACACCAAACCAGGGGAAATCAGCGCATTTGTGGTATCGAACTTGAACCCCAGACGTGGGGCTCATTGAATCAGAGGGAGAATCCAAACCCAGAAAGTTACGCCAAAGGCCCATCCTATTCCACCATGGCCGTGAAGCATTCAATTCTTCCTTTCTTTCTTTCCTCCTTCCGCCTTCATCCGAGACTTCTTTTTGTGCAAAACGATTTGTGCGAGATATGTACACGTTTTTTGGTATAAGTGTTGGTAAAACCGGGTGGTTCGAATTAAATAACCATTAGGAAGCCGTTTGGTCGTGAGGTCGTAGTAGTAATTGGGTAGGGCATCGCGTGTACTCAGAGGTAAAGCGGCCGTGGTTGAATTGTCGTGTCGTGGTTGGCAGTCGTAGTCGTCTGTGCTGTAGGTATCCAGGAAACCCCGATTCCCAGGCCAGTATCCGACAGTTTCATCATCAAATGGAAGGATAGAATAATTCGAAGCCTTTACATCTCCTCTGCCAGGCTTTCGTCGCCAGCTTCGCGCCACTCGCGGCTTTGCTCCGTGAGGTTCTTGACGCCAGGGATGCGGTTCGCCCACAGGCTTTCCGACGGCGTGCGGAAAGAGAGACCGCGCTGCGACGATATGACACCAATGGTCTGCAGGACGGCTTTCCTTGAGTCGCGGCTGAAGACGGCAGGGTGGCTGATCCACTCCAGTCCACTTTCGAGCTCGAAGTCGAGCGCTGACATCGTGTTAGAGTCGATGCCGGCAGCGGGCGTGAAAGCGTGCATAGGCTCTTGGCGAGGTGGAGATGGTGCGCGAGTGCTGGTGGCAGAGTTGTAGCTGGAGTCGACGGGCGAGTGAGAGCCAGCGGGCTGCTTGGGCGTAGGCGGCAGAGCACCGCTTGGTGGTGGCGGAAGAGGTGGCAATCCGCCCTTGCCGAGACCCTTGAGAATACTGCGAGTCTCGGCGAGGAGATGGTGAGCGCGCTCGTTCTGTCCACGAGAAACCAGAGTCAAAGATCGCGAAAGCATGTCGGAGGTAAGAAGCTCCATGCGTCGCTGCACGACATGAGGATGAGGGGGAATCGGTGGTGACGGTGGGCGATTGTTAGACTTGCGTGAGCTGGGCAGCATTGTGATGGCCAACAAGGATGGGCGTGGAGCTTGTGCTAGTTGTCCCTCCCGAAGAATGTCTCCCCAAGAAAGGTCAGCCTGGAGCAACGGAAGCTCTTCCACAGATAGTGTTCGCATCTCATCCTGGTCAAGTGGTCCTCCGAGAGCTTCAAGTCCAGAAATCATGCTCTCCCAGGGATCGGAAGGAACGTGATCCGGAGTCGAGTTATCCGGTGCAATAACCAACTGCACCAAGATGTCCCTTTTGTCGCCGAACCTCATGTCACCAAGAGATGCTTCAGCGTCACGACCAGTGGCCCTCTTGGTGATGTGGAGTGCACCGCTGATCTTGACAAACTTCGCAGGAGAGCCTTCGGGAATGCGGAGTTTGACCTTGACGTTCTGGTGGGAGATGGTCTGGAGCGAGCCGAGACAGCCTGCGACACACTCACGAAGCATCATCCAGTCCTTGACATAAGTGTAAGAAGCCTTGGTGCGAGTTGACAGTTCAACCATGGTGTCGGGTTTGTGCGTGAGACCAAGGCCGAAAGAGTGAATAGATATCTTCGCAGCTTCCGCGCGGGAGACGACGAAGTCAACGCTATCCGCGTCTGAGGTTGGCGAGTCGCTGATGAGCATAATGCTAGAAAGTGGGTTGGCAGATTTGCGCTGCATGAGCAAGTCCATAGCGACGTTGGCACCCTCCACTACGTCTGCTCGCATGCTCTTCTGGCCAATGGGCCTGATCGAGCTCAGGATCTGTGACCAGCCTTTGCGGTTCTTGGAAGTCATACCCACGAGAGGCACGCCACCAGCGGCTGAGCCGAATGTAACAAGACCCATGCGATCGTTCTCGCCAAGATGTGAGACCATGAATCGGAGCGCGTCTCGCAGGAGATTGATCTTGAGACCCTGCATAGACGAAGAGACGGGGATAACGACAACAACATCGATCGGAACGTGGACGGGCGATACGCTCAGGCGCATGTCGTGGCCGCCGACGCGGGAGTTGGTGTACTCGGTAGGAGCGGTGGCTTGCGATCTGCTGGCGCCATAGCTCGAAGAATGTGCTGAAGATGCACGCTTGGGGTTTCCAGACGTACGTGTTCGGTAGTCATCCTCGTCCGTGGAAGTGTCCTGCTCGTATTCTTGATTAGGCTCCGGTGCTTCAAAGTGGTCAAGGTCCGCGAGTGCTCGTCTCCAGATATCGAGCTGGTTGCGCTCCGAGAACATCAGGTGGAAATGCGGCAGTTCGGCCACGGAAAGGCTGAGTGTCAAAATTCCGTATTCTATGACTGTTAGCATGTTTCTCTTCGAGGTCAACATTCCATATAATGCTCACCTTGAACATATTCGACATCTTTCAGGTGCTTCTTGATCAAGATGGAACCCTTCAAAGTACACTTTCCCTTCGCCTTCGATGCTGGATCCGCGCCATCCCAATGCTGGCTTTCGTTAGATGCCACCTTCTTCTCCTTGACGCAAATGAGCATTTCCTCAAAAAGGTAGCACTCCAATTCCTGCCACGATTGTCGGTCTTTGCCGACGCGGATTGTGCCGTGGATTATCAGGCGGCCAAATCGTGTCACGTCCAGTCCATGCCAATTATCGACTCGCTTGAAGAGGTCCTGTTTCAGATTCTCCAAGTTTTCCTTGTAATTGTATCCTTCGTGAATGCTGTCAATGGGGCGGTGTGCTTCTTGCGAGCGGATCGATTTTGATTTGCTGTGCATCTCTTCCGGTCCGGACTGGTTTGAGGACGCCGCTCTCATGTCTTCGGGATTCGCTTGCCATTTGCCATCGACCACTTCAACAGTTACGAGACAGGTCAAGCTCTGTTGCTGACGAGATTTGCTGAGCGTAGGGAATTCGCTGCGCACCGTGACTGTTGGCGCAGGGATGGGATTCCTGGTAGCACGACGCCCTGCGCTTGAGCTCGTCCGCATTGATTGCGCATCGTATTCCTGTCGTCGAGTATGTTGTGTTTCCGCATAATCTGTGGGCGCGACGGTAGACACCATACCAGTATCTCCGCTCGTATTCCTGCCATGTCCTCGTGATGATGAGTCGTACCTTTCATGGCGTGCATCGTGACGTGTATCATGGCGTGGTGGTGGGTTGTTGCGAGCACGCTCTGGGAGAAGGTGCTCACGTGTGTTTCGACGCTGCTGCACCTGCCCAGCACGCGGCGTATGTGATTGAGGTGAGATCTGGTTCGCTTCAGGATGCCATGAAGAGGGCGTTGGAGTTGCTGTTGTATCCCGTGAAGTATCTCTCGTCTCCGGTACTGCTGAGCGTACAAGCTTGTTGAGGTTCTCGAAGTCGATACCTGCGCCTCTGCTGGGGTCTAGGCCTAAGGGCGCGTCGCATGTTGGGCAGCTTTGCACCTCGAACTCTTTGATATATTCGTAGAAACACGCCTCGTGTGCAACATGACCGCAAGACAGTTGAAGGATGCGCTCGCCGCGAAGTGTGTGTTCTAGAGGCTCCTCGCAAGCAGCGCACTGTGAACCAATGAACGTGCGCTCACGGCGTGACTCCCTTCCTTTGGCGGCCAGCATACTGTTCCGTTGTCCTTGGATCCGGGATATTGAGGAATGTTGTTCGGATCGATTGTCAGACGGCTTTCTGTCGTCTAGGCTCTGGTTCTTCGGATGTTGTCGCAAAAGGTTGCCGATATCCTTCTTGCGAATGGCGCGAGGATCTTCCCTAATCGCTAATTGATGCAAGACAGCGTCAGCCCTGTGTGTCTTAGACAAGACGCGACGTTACGGCGGTGAGCTGATTGATTATGGACTCACCGAGATTGTCGGTACTAGCAGAGAACTCCACGTTTCTGCGTTTCTTTGCTTTGCCGGCGTCTGGTTTTACCAGCCCGGAGGAGACAAGTCGGTTTAGCTGATCTTCTTTGGATGTTGCACGCGTCCGGCGCTGCTGGCTCCCCACTTCTGGCAAAGGAGGAGGGATGTCTTGGGCCAACATTAAAGTGCTGCCAGGATTATAGGAGGGTCTCACGAAATTGTGGCGGCGGATGTACCAGTCTTAGGGTGCTAAGACCTGTAACTAGCCGACCAAACTCTCCTCTGCGAATCCCGGGCTCGAGACGTCAGGGCTGCGATTTACGAAGATAGCAAGGTCCCGAGGTCAGGCCATATGCGTGTCGCGGGTGTGTGGAGCGCTCTCAGGGAGAGCGGACAGCGGCCTGCTCTGGAGCACCACAACTCGCTTGGAGGACGTTGCGAGCATGGAGAGCCTGGGCAAGCCACTGAGCACAGTGCACAGGTAGGCGTAATGTGTTGACCCTTGTCATGCTAGATCCGTGCTTGAGTCGTGGCCCGCAGATGCAACCCCTGCTAGCCGATGCGCTACGCCTCCCGTTTTGACGAACTCCCGAGTGCAGGATTGCATCGAGCGCCGAGGACTTTTCAGGAACATGGGCCGCACACCGTGCACGCTGGGACGCTGCACCGGGACGTCATGTGTGCGATTGTGCGTGATGGAAATCGAAGGGTCTGCCGTATTTTCCACAGAGCCTGATTTGCTGGAATTATTGAGAGATCATCATTTATGCAGTGCTGGGTCGGCCGCCAGCTGTGTGATTAGCGGACCCATGGTCCGGTCGTGTGCTACTTGCTGTCTTTCTCGACCACACCTCTGGACGTTATGTCAACGTGCTATTATATGATCGTCGTCTTCATTCGAGTAGCCCCGCGTTGGCTTCACACAGCTGAACAACGACAGCCTCTGGTTGCTGAGCGTCCGGTGATCAATGACCCTGCCAATGTGGGTTCTGCCTGATTGTAGGGAGTTCTCTAGAGCCTGGACAATTGCAGGGAAGATGGGAGAAATGCCGATCGCGTCCGGCACGAGCTCCCCGCGTGCTTGTACCCAGTACTCACATGGCAATCCTTGACAAACGCAATGCTGGATGCTACCTGACGGGTGCTTGCGCTTTTTGCAGGCACACCTTTCGGGCCACTCAAGGCATTCAATGTTACTTCCAGAAATCCTAAAAACCAGGGTCACGCCGCTGACATCGTTTCGGGTTCTTGTATATCCCGTGGCTGCACGCGCTTCGCCCGCGCAGGAGCTCTAACATGCATGAGGCTGTATGCGCAGCATGGGATAGCCGGTCCGAAATATAGCCCCTGTCAAGGATGCAGACTTCTCCTTCCGACGCTGAGGCTCACCCTTGTGTGTGGAGCGGTGCGCTCTGCCGGCCTGCAAGATGCCGACAACCTCGTCATTCCATCGTTAGCAGGTCTCCTGATATATATTGCGCTGCGAGATGTTGGCATCCTGGTTGTTCCATGCGTATGACATTCGAGATCGCATACGCGCAACGCGCAATCCGATTGCATCATTTTAGCCGCGAGCCATGTCAGGCCATCGCTAAGAACATTCCATTAGATGCATAGGCTACTGTAGGCTACTATCCGGTAAAAGCGTCTCAGGGTGGTGCATTTGCGCTTGTGGCGGAGGGTTGCAAACTCAGACTTCGTCAGGCCTCTCATGTGCCCTGCCGCTCCAAACACAAAAATTGATGAAGCGAAACGGTAGGTCGCCTGCCCTGCGTCCCCTGTCTGAGCACGAACGGCGAACGAGAAAACGGGCACACATCTCCAGCACACGGCAACCACGCGACAACAAGGATAGATGCGAGTCAGGGCGAGGCACATTGCGATCTGTCCTCTTGTTTTACGTTCTCACCACGACAAGAACCTAGGGAAACTCATGGCGCCGTTCGTGCGATTTGCGTGCACGTGTGCCATTGTAATCTAATTGCAATCTCAACATTCGTCGACTTGCCGGCTTGCTCGTCCCGACGAGTTGGGCTCCGGTAGGCGTGAAAACATAATCATGGCAGTAGTAGGGCTCGCCGTGTTGGTGTACCATGAAAGCCTTGCTGCTAAAGCAGCATGTTTTCACTGAAGTCAACCTTCACGAGGATGTAAATAAGGGCACGTCCACTGTGTCGGTGCGCCGAGCCCAGTTGCTTGCGCGTTGTCGTCTACCTTGCAGTAGTGATCGTGCGCACAACGGCGGTGCACATGCAACAGTGCAGAGCAACACAGCACAGGGACCATCACCCCGTATCAACTTCGTCTGAGCCATCTATCCATCAATGCCTAATAACGAGATCAAGACATGATCAGGACGCAGACTCAATTCGTATGGCATTATCGAAACTCACAAGCCTCCTTGTCGAAGCCCGATTCTGCCGCGGCAATTCCAACTACCGCGACTTTATGCTTTTCAATAGCTGCGTCGAACTTCCTTCGTGGCGCCTTCGATTCCACTTCCATCGCCGACGAATGTGGAGCCAGGGCAGCCTCGAAAAGCATACGCCTCGCTTCTAAGCTTCTGTTTCATCAATTCTTGGTGGCTGTACGGAAACTGGGGAGAGAGTTTCAACGATGGAAGTCGATTTTAGCCTACGTGCTTAGGTGCAGATGTGTTTCGAGCTGTCGCAGAGTCCAGCAGTTCGAAACCGTAGGAGGCACCAAGTCGTAGGAGATGCGTCTCCGAGTCAGAGGCCGAACGGGTGGCCGGCGACACGGACTGATCGCCATCTCCAGCCAAAAACTCCCCAAGCTGTTTGTGTTCCCGTTTTGGCAGTTGTTCCGTGAACGTAGATAGTCGAAAACGGGCCGCAGCCACATGATTGTAGTGCTTGAGCCACCATTTCCAATGACAACTGGAGTTCTCATGCACATCGCAATAGGAATTGGTCTACTCAGTACACAACGACTCAATAATGCGCCTGTCATGCAGCTTGCTGACACCTCGATGTGATGAATCGTCACGCGGCCATCTAGGCTTTGCAACCAGAATACATCCTGCACTTTGCTCGGTCTTGCTTTGGTGTGTGTGCTATGTGACGCGTTGCCCTACGCTAGTCAAGTCGACCCATTGGCGTCTTCACACTTTTGAAGATCCGGAGAAGCCCCAAGTCTTTGCCGCAGTCCATCCTCCAACTACTGCAGCCGTATCACAAAATGACCATTATTCTCCTCATACTTCTTCGTCGGAGGTTCGGGCGCGCGTGAGGAGGATGCAACATCGTCACACCGTAACGTTTCTTCACAGACTACCTGCCGACCATCGTCCAGTGGGCCTTGAGGATGGGTGGATGCGTGCAGTAGTCCCTCCACCTGTGCACATGGCAGCGGCATGGGTCGACTTGCCCTTCTTCACTCCTCCTCCCGGACGTCGGGATATCTACGTGACTCGCAAGTGCTGTCAATAACCTTGAAACCCAGGCAGCGGCAATACTTTGCCGACCAGACTAAGGGCGATCATGTTGCCCTCACGAACTACGACAGACGGGTCGTTGTCATGAACATGGCGATCTCGCTGCCCTATGCAATACCGCGTCCGCATGGCTGCATGTTGTTCGTAGCTTGAGTTTGCCCGTGCCGTAACCGCACGCGGCTGGCATGTGGTGACGAGGTGGTGGCAGGATTTCGCGCTACTGATTTGTCTAGTGGTATGCCGCCGCAAACGCCGTCAACAAGCAGCGGCATGATCACGTAGGATCGAGAGATGAGACATGGCGATGGCTCTTCAAGTCACACCGGCTTCAGGGCAGGTTATCCATACATTCTAGGGCAATTCCGTCGCGGAAGCATTGCGCAGAATAGTCCGTTGTTGTCAGCAAGGAGAGAATTGCCATGCCCTGAGCCTTGCGGCACATCGGCTTAGGGCTGCGAAATATAACCAACTACACTGCACGTGTGTGGCTACCTACGAATTGTATCCCACAGCAACTTCACAACAGCGAACAGCGAACAACTCCCTGAATACCCAAGCAAGCCTCGTGCGTCCTCCCCACCAGCCTCATCACGACGCTTGAGCACGGGTCTGTCTGCGTACGCACGCCTTCGTTATCGGCTCCGACCGCGTTTGGTTCGGTCTTCATCATAGCTCACATGGAGGCCATTTCGCAGGGGTAGATTGACAGATGATAACGAGGCGTCACCCTCGTCTTGCCAGAGCAGTAGTGGGTCGTTATCACAAGGCATTGGTTCTATAGAGGCTCGCACGTCTTGATGGAGTCCATTCGGTGCCTATGTACGTGGCTAGTGTCAATACGAACATCACTGCATGACAGCTTCCTGCAGGAATCTCTCGAATGGGCCAGCCTTTGCAAATCTAGAACGTAGGTGATGTGATCTGCGCTATCTTCAATGCTTGTAGTAACAATGTATGCATATGCATGTTTATGTGTACTACTGTATGTACATGTACATGTACATGTGTCAAATCTCGGTGCGGTGAGACGCACCTCCACTCCCAAGCAAGGGTTTGGGGTTATCGAGGTCCAACTATGTCAAACATGAATGCACATGTGATGACACAAACACACATGTAATGATTCTTTCTTTTCGATTGCAACTCGCCTTCAGCTGGCTTCACAATTATACACGTGTGTAATTTATCAAGAGCAAAGACAGCATGGGCAGTAAATACATGTAGAATGAAGAGTGTGAAACACAAACAGCAAGCTTCTATGCGAACAGCAAACGCCGCATTTGGGAGATACATACACTCATGTGCATACCCGCAACGATCAATGCAGACGCCGGTAAAGTCCACATGAATCCTTGACTGTTGCACGTTCTCGATTGTCACAGCTTTCACCGCCGCCATGCTAGCCTCTAACAACAACTGAAGTCCTTGCCCTGGTCCCGATAACAGAGTCAACATATAACCGCCGATAGCATTGGCTCAACCAGGCCAGACGACTCAGCGATTATTAGGCTTGTCCGTTGCAATGGATGTCTGCATGCAGCATTGGCAACCAAGAATTGGGAACGCTTGGTAATGTATAGGGAATTCTTTCTGACTTAGTATACATACAGCCTGGTTTTCTAGTGCCACGACTATCTACTGACTACGGCACCCAACCGCGCCAACGTGCAAGGATATACAGATCCCTGACGATACCCACGAACCTGGTCTCTATCGAACAAACAAACCACTAAACCTGCAACATCATTCGCACTTGGCCAAGCCGTAACACTAATGTACAATTGAAACTCAACAACTGACCGCCACTCCTCACTTCTGCTCGAAATATCCAGTGACGGCATTGACAAGGTCGCTCTTCTTGGTCAGACCCTTGCCCACCTTGTGCTGCGCCAGGAAAGCTTTGAGATCCTTGACCGTCAGCTTCGTCAAAGCGTCCTTCTCATACGCCTCGCGGATGTCACCTTCGGTTGGATCACCGCCACCCTCTTGCTTCACCTTTTTTGCACCAGCAGTTGCCGGATCGGCTTTCTGCGAGCGCTTTGTGCCACCATTTGTCGCGGCGTGGTAGTGGGCGTTGTTCTCTTGCTGCCAGTGGCGATATGCTGCATCTAGGACTTCGCCCCACTGTACGACGTATGACCCAGCGCGCTTGTCGATTTGGCGGTGCCGAGGAATGGTCTTGTCTTCGGCCTTTTCGGGCACGTCTTCTTCGAGCGCCAAGGCTTGCAGAATGCGGTAGAACCACTGTAAGGATGGGTTTGGGTAGTTCTGCGGGTCGTAGACGCCCTTCGGTAATTGCAACTGCTGGACTACAGTTCGCATGGCGTCGATGAGATCGTTGGGTGCTTGGATGTGATGGATCTCCGGAGGGTGGCGGATGTCGTCGGCGAAGGGTAATGGCTTGATCCATAGTCCGGGCGGCACCATTTGTTCGCCATCGTCGTTGCGGCTTTCTGCTCCTGGGATGATGGCGGCAAGAGTTGGTGCGGCGTTCTTTCGAGGGATGAACCAAGCAATGCCCACTTTGTCGCTGGTAAGTAGCTTCTGATGAAGAGCGCTGAAGACACGTGTTGAGCCAACGTATTCCTCCTCGCTGGGATATATAAAGGTAGAAGGTTTGAAGTTCGCCCAGACTGGAAGCATCGATGCCGGTTTGAAGCCAATGATACGTAGGACTGGGTTGCCGAAGTTCTTGATCTTGGACATCTCTTCGACAGTGAAGGATATTGTTTCGCCACCAAATTTGAACGCTTTGCGCACTTCGACCTTCTCAACTGAGCGTGCGGTGTCGTCCGCCATCAATGTACTGTTCAGTACAGCAATTTGCGGTTTGTCGCTGTCTTCTGGGAGATAGATGTATGACGTGCGCTTCGGCTCTTGACGCTTGAGTACTATGTAACCTTTCACGCCGATTTTGATATCTGGTCCGATCTCGAAAGGCAAGTTGGCAAATAGTGCTCGTTTAGGCGCAGCGCGCGAGGCGACAGAAGACAACAATGACTGCAGTAGACTTATACCGTCCTTAGCGGTAGAAGATGCAGCCTTGATGTCGCTTGTCAATGGCGCTGGTGCGTTGGGATCGTCTGGTGTGCTTGAGTAGACAACGTCGTCGTAGAATTTGCTGCGATCGAAGGTGTGTCCACGGTCCGGATGAGAGATAGGGAACAGCTCAATGGTGACTCCAAGGTCGTACAGATCCTTTGCGCGGACGATGGCGGATTTGCGGGCATCTTTGGTCACATCGGTGCCGTGAGGATTGTCGTTGTCGGTGACGAGGAAGAGTCGTCTTGAAGAAAAGTTGGGAGCTTTCGTTGTGACGATCTGATTTGCGCAGAAGAGCAGATTGGCCATGCTGACCTCTTCGTCACTCGCTTGCAACAAGTCTTGTCGCTCGTCCTCATCCTCGACCATGTCCCTCAACTTCTTGACGTCGGCCGCGGCGGGCACATCAAGGTCAGTTAAAAGGTAGCAGTGTGGGTACTGTAGACCGGGTCCTTCGCCGTCGCCGCCATCTTGGAAGCGGCTCTGTTTCGTTCCAAAGAGAAGGATTCCCATCATATCATTAGGGTTGCTGATGATGCGCTGCTGCATGAGCGCGTATGCACATTTTAGTGCTGCCAATGTTGGGCATAATGCAGTGTCGGGTCTCTTTTCATTGAACTCGGTGGGTGCTGTCAGCATAGATTTGCTCACGTCGATGGCGAACAAGACGGCATCCTTGACAGTCTTGTAGCCGGTGTCGTCGACCTCATCCTCCTCATCTTCCTCTTCAGGGTCGCGAGGATAATGCGAGTCTGACATGTTGGTTGATGCGATGTGATTATGATCGGGTATGCGAGCAGACAGACGTCTTATGTATGTGCACTGTTCAAAGGCGCGCTAGGCGGCAATGCACATTTGTTTGAACAACCCTGCAACACCCTGATATTTGAATGGCGAAGGAGGCGTTCGTCCTTCACGCAGGAGGCAGCGCGCGCAGGCAGCGACCTGAGCTGGGTAAATTAGGGTTGTGTTAGGGTACGACGCGCTGCTCGCGATCGACGTCACCACTCGGCTGGCCTCACGATCGCCGCGCCACTGCTTGCTGCTGGTCAGCATTATTCGAGCTGTCTCAGAAAGTCGAACCATGGTATTCACTTGACTGCATACACAACTCCCACCACCGACACAAACTTCACTCCGGGTCGGCCAGACTCGCTCCTACAGCAGTCACGCCCATCATGAGTGCCTCCCAGACAATGCGTGCTCTGAGCAAGAGAGTATCGCCCGCCCAATGCCTGCACGCACCAAAGCTCGGAGCATGGCAACAACAACGAGCACTCGCCACGCATGTACCGCCGGTCACCCAGGACAAGACCTCCTCGAAGGGTCCGACTGCAATGGTCTTCATGAACATGGGTGGTCCCAGCAAGACTAGCGAAGTGCACGACTTTCTCTCTCGTCTCTTCGCCGACGGCGACCTGATTCCTCTCGGTCCTCTACAAGGCTACCTCGGCCCGTTCATTGCGAAGCGTCGCACGCCGAAGATCCAAAAGCAGTACGCAGACATTGGCGGTGGAAGTCCCATCAGGAAATGGAGTGAATACCAGTGTGCCGAGATGTGCAAGATCCTAGACGAGATCCGCCCGGAGAGTGCGCCTCATCTTCCCTACGTCGCCTTCCGGTACGCCGATCCTTTGACGGAGGAGATGTACAATAAGTTGTTGGAGGATGGCTTTGGCAAGGGCAAAGGTGGACGCGCAGTGGCATTCACACAGTACCCGCAGTACTCGTGCAGCACAACCGGCAGCTCGCTAAACGAGCTATGGAAGTGGAGTCAACGCCTCGAGTCGCCCAGGCGCAACACCAGCCTCACCCCTGCCGAAGCTGAAGGCTCAATACAATGGAGCGTGATTGATCGTTGGCCCACACATGAAGGACTGGTCGAGGCGTTCGCCCAGAATATTGAGGCTACCCTCAAGACATACCCGGAGGAGCTCCGGGACAGTGTCGTCCTTCTCTACTCCGCACACTCCCTCCCGATGTCCGTCGTCAACCGTGGCGACCCTTACCCAGCCGAAGTTGCCGCGACTGTCTGGGCTGTCCAGCAACGCCTTGGTCACCGTAACCCATACCGCCTCTGCTGGCAATCTCAAGTTGGGCCATCCGCATGGCTTGGTGCTCAGACAAGCGACACCGTCAAGAACCTTGTCAAGAAGGGTCAAAAGGATTTGGTTCTCATCCCTATTGCCTTCACTTCTGATCACATCGAGACCCTCTTCGAAATTGACCAGGAGGTCATTCACGAGGCAAATGAACTCGGTGCTGACGGAAGAGTGAAGCGCGCAGAAAGCCTCAACGGCGACAAGACCTTCATCCGCGGTCTGGCAGATATTGCTAAGGCCCACCTCGATAGTGGCGAGGTTTGCTCTCGGCAAATGGGGCTTCGCTGCCCTGGTTGTACTAGTGAGAGGTGTCTGGAGCAGAAGAAGTTCTTCCTCGGCCAACACGAGCGTACTAACGATGCTGTGACTTTGTAAGAATTGTGTATATATTTAGCCGTTTCAGCGCTGTAACATTATTATCTCTCCAAGGGCATGGTAGATACCTCCTTTCTTTGCCTCACTCTGGAATTACTGGACTTGGTTCCCTTCACTTGATCTCATCTTGTCGCCTGACGTCCCAAAAGGGTTGTCACATGCCCGTATGCCCTGAATGTCACGAGCGCGCGCGCCTTACGCATAAGGCACGAGTGTCACATGCAAGTTGCCGCCGGTGGCAGGATGTCATGATAAAAATCCACCATCCCATCACGGCTCCAGGTCCTTCCTGCTCTAACATCCGGAGACAAGAAAACCTTCACGCATACATCCAACCGAACGAGCACAAATGGCAAGGCATGTATAGACCCAG
Organism: Cladosporium sp. VS III D KN 1; assembly: GCA_019775635.1. NCBI lineage: Eukaryota > Fungi > Ascomycota > Dothideomycetes > Cladosporiales > Cladosporiaceae > Cladosporium > Cladosporium sp. VS III D KN 1. The sequence goes on from JACWFN010000003.1 coordinate 351,890, forward strand.
ACCCCAGACCAACGAACCTGTGGAACACACCATCCTTGCACTACAACAGACACTTGCAATCATGGCTTTCTTGTCGTTTGTCAAACACCAGTCACAATTTGAGCAAGACTTTACGCTCGAAAAGCTAATCTTGAAAGCAGCAACAACGGCAACACCACCACCATGCCTTCTGAAAACACTACCACCGTCAACTCCTCCATGAGATGCAGCCTCCTCAGTCTCCCAGCTGAGCTCAGAAACCGCATCTGGGACCTCGTCACCAAAGGCGGTATCTGGCCTCCACGTCCAGACCCACAATTCCCGCTACCTCACTAACCTCCACCTCCCAGAAAACCGTGTGATCCACATGAACCACAAAGACGTCTGGGGCTCCGTTGAGCTCACGCCACGCTTCAACGTCACAACGACTTGCAAGCAAATCCAACAAGAAACAGAAACCATGTTCTTCGCGAACAACACTTTCCTGTTCAAAGCACAGGACCGCCGCGTCAACTACGGCGTCCTTGGCCATGCAGCCGATTGGCTCGAAACTCTCACAGGTAAGCAGCGTGATTCAATTGCGAGCATTGTCGTTTGTTCAAAGCAGCGGAAGGCCATGTTGGACTGGGCTTGGGTGTGCGCCGGATACATTGAGTTGGACTTTGGGCTGGAGATTGGCGAGAGGTTGGACAGGGAGGTGTGCAGGGAGTTGGAGGGTGGCAAGATGGTCCACGAGTGGGAGTCTTGGGGCAAGGAGGATGGGCACCACTGCGACAAGGCCCATTATCTCCTTGCCCCAAAGGCGAAGAAGGGCAAGGGAAAGAAGAAGCACATTGTGGAGATCATCGAGAAAGAGTAAGGAGACGACTGCACGACTGGACCAACATCGCTCGACACTTTGGAGGAGAGCCGACTGGTGGTCCCGAGACGCATCAGTCGGCTATGGGGGTTTGATGAGTCGTCATAACGACGACGAACACAGCGAAGACCAACATCACGACTTTCCAACGCCTTTCCAACGCCTTTCCAACGCCTTTCCAACGCCTTTCCAACGCCTTTCCAACAACTTTCCAACGGACTTTCCAACGAACTTTCCAACGAACTTTCCAACGACTTTCCAACGACTATCCAACGACTTCTACGACGATAACGACATCGCTGATTGCGGTCAACGCACATTAATGACGAGTTGAGCTGTGCGGTTGGAGGTGCATACGACACAATCCTCATTACGAGGAAACAAAAGCTACGACATTCTTCGTCCTGGTTCGACTGGAGGTACACACGATACCTCCTAATTACGAACAAAAAGCTACTGTACTTCATGAAATTTTTCACAATTCACTTCATCCTCTCTCACGTGTTAAATTGCATGCTACTGTAGAGTGCGTCTCAAACGAGGCTGGCGTCTAATCAGCTTGTGATCGTGGCCTGTGTCACGTGACTATTCGAAGTCACGGCGTGAGTGCATCAGTGATTGTAATTTGCTATGGCTGTTACAAGGGTTCACCAATTGTTGTGCCAATGGTGCTCTCGGACAGCGTGCTTCCTGATCGGGCTGACACGCGTCGCACCTAAAGTCGCATCGTGTTTCGAAGCGTATTCGGATTGAACGGCAGATATCTACCGCAGAACTGGTGCGAGAAGCTCTAAATGTGCATATTCACTCTTGTTTCCATTGGCCTCAAGGCACGTGAAAGCTGAGGTATACGCAAACAGCTGGTCAGGCGGCGGCGGAAGTCGGCAGCAGTGAGAGGAAGTCGGCAGTGTAGACTTTCAGATCGAGACACGTGAATGGCGAGTACAAGCCTATTCTGGTCTACGATGGCGAACACACGGCTTCTCCAAGCATCTTGGTAGGCATGAATATAGTCATCTTACAGCGCAAGCTTCAAAGGTTCCAGATCGCCGTGGCGGAGTTGCACGGGATCGCCAGGAGATCGATCAGCACATCCCAAGATCGCTCGCCCTACTCCAAGTTCTCCACGGCAAAAGCTGAGGGCTAAGCCGCCTGGGCTGTGCTTCCACTGGTCGCGCCAGCAAAGCGCCAGCGAAACAACGTCACTCACCAACCAAACGCCTGGCGCGTCCGCGGCACCTCGAAACCGAAACCTGTGCTGTGCTGCGCTCTGCGGTGCTGTGCTGTCACCCTCCACTCTCCATATGCCTGCCTCCGCATGTGCCAAGTTCGTTGGACGGGTCAGATGCATTCCAATTCCTACACCTTAAGTACTTTTACCTTCTGCCCCAAAAGGGGTCTGCTGAGCTGTCCTGCTGCCTCTTACTTTCTTTGCTTTCTGGGTCTTGTGACTGCTTTGCTGTTCAGCGACAAGACTCGTCCCTGCCTACTTAGTTCTTTTAGTCTCTTCGGCAATCTACCATTCTCTTCGATCCCAATCCTTGCTTCTCGTGAGATCTACCTAGTTACAGCTTTGCACTAGTGAGATGGGCGCAGATATGGCTCGCCGATCTTCAGGTACAGGCAACATGCGTGCTAAGATGGCATCGCTCACAGCTGTATGCTGCATATTCATGCTCTGCGAAGGACGATGCTGACGGATCTGACCAGCTCGCATTTCAAAACTCCGCTCTCATTCTTGTGATGCACTACTCCCAGACTATGCCTCCGATCAATGGCCAGCGCTATCATGCTTCCACTGCAGTGTTCCTCAACGAAGTCCTAAAGCTTGCGATCTCCCTCACACTGGCATTATATGAGATTGTGACCCGGCCGCAGTCTTCCGAGACGACCACCATTATGAGCATATTTGAAGAGTTGGCAAGTGCGGTATTCGCAGGAGACAGCTGGAAGATGGCGATACCGGCAATGTTGTATACTACGCAGAACAGCCTGCAATATATTGCTGCAGGCAATCTGGATGCTGCGACCTTCCAGGTCACGAGCCAGCTCAAGATCTTGACGACAGCGGTGTTCAGTGTGTTCTTGCTGGGCAGGGTCTTGGATACGCGCAAGTGGTTAAGCTTGGTACTGCTTATGGTCGGCGTGGCTATCGTGTCATACCCAGTCGGATTTAGTGGTGAGACTGTTATCACAATCAAGGATCTCAAGGAGACACTGGCTCCTCACCCGCCTCGGAACATCTGGGATCTCAAGAGGCTTGGTAACGCAGCTGCTGGTCAGCTCATCAAGCGCTCGGCAACATATGAAGGAATTGACGAGGACGTTGCGAACCAGGACCCGCGTGTGCAAGCGAGTGTTGGTCTTTTCGCACTTGCCACAGCCTGTATCCTCTCGGGACTAGCAGGTGTATACTTCGAGAAGATTCTGAAGGAGCCGAAGGGCAATTACCACACGACTTCGGTGTGGGTGCGCAACGTACAGCTCTCCTTCTACTCTCTTTGGCCCGCGCTCTTCATTGGTGTGCTCTTCAAGGATGGTGAACACATCGCAAGAGATGGCTTCTTTGCTGGGTACAACGCCGTGGTCTGGACGGCTGTAGTCATGCAAGCGCTTGGTGGCATCACGGTAGCGCTGGTTATCAAGTACGCCGACAACATCGCGAAGAATTTCGCCACAAGCTTCTCGATAATCTTGAGCTTCCTTGCAAGCGTTTCGCTCTTCGACTTCCAAATCACCACACTGGTAAGTGTGAAGGCTGGCTGGGAACATGCCACGAATGACTTCACTAACAGAGCCCAGTATCTACTCGGAACAGCGACCGTGCTCGGTGCGACTTACTTGTACAGCACCGCCGAGACAAGCTCAAGTAGCCCAATGCGACCGCCTCCGATAAACGTGACCGAGTACAGGCGAAGCGGCGAGAAATCGTACTTTGATCTTGAAAGTGTCGCAAGCGTAAACAGGTCACCTCTGCCTCGCGGAGAAGCTTTCACGAGCAGCAGGCCAGGCACACCATCATTTGAGAGGAGGCCTATCCGTGTGAAGAGTTCGGAACATATGGTGGCGAGCAAGCGAGCGTAGGCAAATGTCATCTTTAGATATGGGTTAGGACACAGTATGATACCTGCTGAAAGAATTATCTACAATTTTAGGCTTTCGCGAGCAGATCACCTGAGATCCACGCGTTCTCAAGGTATATGCAATGGCTGGCTGAGCAGCATCATCATGTGGTAGGTGGCAAGGACGCGCCTTCTCAATCTGGTCTCAACCTTATTTCGACCTCATTCATGGCCCAATCCAGATCTTCGGCTGTTGCATTTCGTAGCAACGCATCATTTCATCATCCCGCGTCGACACAGACTTATTATTTCAGAACATCTGCCAGCAGCACTTCGGAGCATGTGAACGATCACGAGCCATGGCCGATCGTTTGTTGGAGCAGCTTGACCAGTTGCAGAGAGGAGCTCGCGAAATGCACCCACGCGGTCGAGACTACGACAGAAACAACAGCTATGGCCACTATGATGCATATGAACCAGAGCCAGCCGACTATGGCATGGAAGAGGTGTATGGGGATGAGAACACCTTTCCGACAGGTACAGATTGCACGTACACCAAAGCTACCCAGCCATCGTCATCGCTGACATGACTTTTAGCGGAACGCGCCATGCCATTTCGCGATCACTATGGCGGACGTCCCTCTCATGCGTCGCAGATGCCTCCACCTCAGTGGGGAGCACGGCAGCCTCGCACGCAAGCCCCGGCGCCTCGCGAGCCTTCGACTCAAGCATTCGATCTCTGTAAGTGAAACCAAAGCAGAGTCACACTTCACGCTGACTTCAGGAAGCTCGATTCCAATACGGCGATGTTACGGGACCTGCAGCAAGTTCTTCGCCCTACGATCAGACGCTTCCTTCCAGCCCGGTCGTGAACGCAGGCCGGAGGAGATCTGCTGTCGTCGACCAAACGTATAGACGGCAGCCTTTACAATCGACGTACCGCAGCCAGCCGATTCACAGCCAGACAACTACCGCCACCGCGTTGAATGACACAGAAGAAGCAGGTGATGAGTACGGTGAACCACTCGTACCGAACAGCATCAGTCAACCTGTCATCCCAGCTAGAAGGACGCAAGGCCATCAACAACAGAGCCGCGATACACCGGTGGTGCAAGGCATCACGCTTGTGTCGACACATCAGCTACCTGACCGCTTCAGGACGATATTCCCTTTCCCCCTTTTCAATGCTGTTCAGTCGAAATGCTTCCACATGATCTACAGCTCGAATGACAACTTCGTGTTGTCGTCTCCGACCGGAAGCGGCAAAACGGCAGTGCTAGAACTTGCGATTTGTCGCTTGATGAACGGCTTTGCCAATGGCTCGTACAAGGTCATATACCAGGCGCCGACGAAATCTCTCTGTGCAGAACGCCAACGCGACTGGCAGCAAAAGTTTGGTCGGTTTGATTTGCAAGTCGCTGAGCTGACTGGAGACACCGACAATGCTCAGCTTCGTAGCGTCGCACATGCGAGCATCATCATCACAACTCCAGAGAAGTGGGACAGTATTACCCGAAAGTGGAAAGACCACCAGAAGCTCATGCAGATGGTGAAGTTGTTCTTGATCGACGAGGTACACATTCTCAAGGAAGACCGAGGCGCCACCCTTGAAGCCATTGTGTCTCGGATGAAATCAGTTGGCTGTGACATTCGCTTCGTAGCTCTCAGCGCGACTGTTCCGAATTCGCAAGACATTGCAACCTGGCTGGGCAAAGACTCGGTCACGCCATACCTCCCAGCTCCGCGAGAACGTTTCGGTGAGGAGTTTCGTCCGGTGCCACTGTCGAAGCACGTGTGCGGGTATCAGTCCAGCGGTAACGATTTTGCCTTCGAGAAGACACTCAATGCGAAGCTTCCCGAAGTCATCGCTCGATGGTCTCAACGCAAGCCGATCATGGTCTTTTGCTTCACGCGCAACTCCTGCGTAGACACTGCCAAACTGCTTGCCAATTGGTGGGCGTCGAAAGGCCCACGAGATCGGTATTGGGAATCGCCAAGGAAACGTGTTGCAGTTGAGGACAAGGATCTACGAGGTATGCCGGACTGAATGGATGATCAAGTCTTCGTACTGACCTTGAGCAGATACTGTGTCTTCTGGGGTGGCATTTCACCACGCCGGTTTGAGCGCCAACGACCGTACTGCGATCGAAAAGGCATATCTAGAAGGCGACGTCAACGTAATCTGCTGCACGTCAACGCTAGCTGTCGGCATCAACTTACCTTGCCACATGGTGATCATCAAGAACACTGTGGCTTACCAGAACAATGGTGGAGCTGGTGGCTGCAAAGAGTACTCTGATCTGGAGGTCATGCAAATGCTGGGCCGCGCTGGGCGGCCTCAGTTCGATCGGTCAGCAGTGGCTGTCATATTGACCCGTCTACAGAAGCAGTCTCATTACGAGAAGATGGTCACTGGACAAGAGGTGCTCGAAAGCTGCCTGCACAGCAATTTGATCGACCACGTCAATGCTGAAATTGGACTCGGCACTATCACGAATGCTGCGTCTGCGAAACGATGGCTGTCTGGAACATTCTTGTATGTCAGACTGAAGGAGAACCCAGAGCATTACAGGATCGAGGGTGATGCTTCGGGTCGCACTCTCGAGGAGCGTCTAGAGATGATCTGCAACAGGGTTATCTCACTGTTGCAGGAAAACGATCTAGTCCACAAGACCTCAAAATTGCAATGCACGGAGTTCGGAGATGCCATGGCACGCTACTACCTGCAGTTCGAGAGCATGAAGATACTCCTCGCCTTGCCGAATCAGGCCAAAACGTCCGAAATACTGTCAGCACTCGCGCAAGCGGCAGAGTTTGGCGATGTACGGTTCCGAGGCGGCGAAAAGGCCATCTACAAAGCACTCAACCAAGACAGCTCGATCAAGTTTCCCATACCCGTCAACCTTGACGCAGCCGCCCACAAGATATCACTGATCATACAATCAGTCCTCGGTGCTGTGGACTTCCCTTCGGAGGACCACAAGCAACGCATGGATTTTTTGACCGCTAAGGCTTTGATCTTCAACAACGTTCAGCGTCTAATCAGATGCGTTGTCGACTGCCAGCTGCATCTGCAAGATTCGGTGACCGCTCGCAATGCACTTGCACTTGCGCGAAGCCTTGGTGCTCAGGTCTGGGATGACTCGCCCTTGCACATGAAGCAGCTCGATGGCATTGGGCCGGTCTTTGTTCGCAAGCTAGTGGCCGCTGGACTGAAGACTGTCGATGATATTGAGAATACGGAGCAGCATCGTCTGGAGCAAATCTTGTCACGAAACCCACCGCTTGGAGCGCAGCTACAAGAAAGGGCCAGAGCTTTCCCCAAGCTGAGGTTGGGAATGAAGATGGTCGGGGATCCAGTGAGTCAACTTCAACGAGACATATAGTGTTCTTACGCATTGTCGCATTGCTGACTGTTTCAGATTACTCGTGCTGGAGAGTGCGTGACCGTCCGAGTCCGCGCCGACATAGGATTTATGAACGACAAAACACCCGAATTTTTCAAGAAGCAACCTATCTATGTATGCTTAATGGCAGAGCTCTCTGACGGACATCTCCTGCACTTTGCACGCATCAGGTAAGCCCATATACGAGCCATCGGAAAATCCAGCTAATAAGCTCCAGTGCGAAGAAGCTCAACAAAGGGCAGGAAGTCATGTTCGAGGCGAGATTGACTCATTCAGGTCACACCATCAGAGCATATGTTATGTGTGACCTTGTTGGTACGTTCACCTTTCTATTGATCAATGTATCCTACTGACACAATTGAATTTCAGCTGGAACCATGAGAAATGCCATTCTGCAGCCGAAGGTGCCAGCCCAGATGTTTGCCACAATCAAGGCCACGGATGGCAATAAGGATCAGCCAAACGAGATTGTCAGCACCAGAGCTACGAGTGGTCCTAAGGCTGGATCAAAACGGAGAACGTCCACGACCGGGCTCGACGAGTTCGACGACGCAGGCATAGATGATGCAGACCTCGCGCTTGCCGCGAATGATGGCTTCCAGAACATCGAGGACTTCGAGGATGAGCCCAACTCCAACAATAACAACAATGCAAGGAAAAAGCAGAAGACGACCGGCTCTACAAACAACGGGACTTCCAGTCGCGAGCCCAGACAGCTGGAGAACGGGAAGTGGGCTTGCAACCACAATTGCAAGGATAAAAACTCATGCAAACACCTCTGTTGCCGCGAAGGTCTGGACAAGAAGCCCAAGCCGTCAAAGTCCAGCAACAGCAAGAAAGATGCACAGAAGTCGCCAAATCCGAAGCAAACACAACTCAGTTTGTCGGTCAGCAAGACTTCGAACGCGCCGGCTGCGACTCAGCCATCGCGGCCTCAGAAAGTAGCACCTGCACCCAAGCGTGGCCCACCGAGTGGCCCGGAAATGCACAACCTCAACACGCTACACAACAATGTCAAGTCAAACACGCAGTCTGTACCGCTCCTGAGCACTGCACCAGCGCGTTCCCTCCCAAACAACCCCAATGTTCCGAAGGCGCTTTCAGGACCTGGTCAATCGCGCTCAAAGGCTTCAGAAGCCGCCCGAGTTGCAGCACAAAGCATCTACAGCGACGACTTCGGCGATATTGACGACACATCAATGTTTGGTGAGCTCGCGCCTAACGAGTCCAATAAGCGCCTCAGCCCTCCGCTGGAGCCAGAAAGCGATCTCTTCGAGAGCGATCGTGGAGATATGCTGGACAGCTTCCCGCCTGCACGTGACGAAGAATCGCAGGGTCAGATAAGAAACAAAGCCCAGGATGATCATGCTCCGGATTCTTCTCTGTATGATTTCGACGACGAATTCATGCTTGCTGCTGGGCAGCCTTCTTTCGAAACCTCTCAACCTGATCACTCCAACCTTCAGCAGGGTGCCGCAAAGTCTGCAGGACCTTTCGTGGAGATTTCTGACAGTTCAGCTGCTTTGGACCTCGGTCTCGGCTATAGAGATGGCAATCAGACCTTGTCTTCCACGACTGCCATGGAATCCATTGAGAGGGCATACCCGGGCCCTGGCGACAATGCCGCTCACAGCAACAAAATCGGCGAAGTATTTCCGGAAGAGCGACCAGCTAGCTCTGACTCAGCAACCAGGCTCTTCATGGAGGAGCTAGGAGCTGACCTGTTCAACTATATTGGTTGATCGCGATGCGATTCTGCATGAAGATGGAACTGCGATGCGGAAAAATTTGCTGCATCGCTTGTTCTGTGGAGAGCCGGTCCCGTGGAGGACCTTGCTTTAGAAACGCGAATAGCTTGATCACGACAGTCTTAATTTCGGTATCTCAATACTAGTATCTTATCTCGTCACTACAGACCGTCCTCGTCCAAAATGCTTCTTTCGTGAACCATCGAGATCAACTATTAGTACAAATCGAAGAATGCAGTCCCAACGTCCTGCCGAGCGTGGCAATAACCTAAAAGTCTTTGTTGACCAGAACAACGGGTCCCTCGTATACATGCCTTCCAAAGATCACATAGTAGCCGATAGAGAAGATGACGACCGCTCCGTAGATCAAGCAGCTCCAATTCATCGTCTCCAGCCCGACAGGCTCTTGGAGTGGGAAGAACGAGAAGACATAGACCAGTAAGAGAAACAGAACTGCAATGATGTTGCAGGTCAGACCGGCACGCCCAAGACTCCAGCGGGCGTGCGGCAAAGGGTCTCCGCGAATCTTGCGCAATGCAACGCATGTGATCGAAATGATGTACGAGCTGATGATGGCTCCTACAGCGAGAGAGACGATCGCGTTGAAAGCGACGTAGCTGCCCAGGTTGATCAGGGATAAGAGGCAGGTGACGACGAAAGAGACCAAGACGGCGTTCAAGGGTATGTCCCACCCAGGTCGGACGCTGGCGATCAATGTTAACTGGACTGCTTGTGGTTGGCAAGAATTCGTGATGCTTACCGGCAGAGAAAATTGCTGAACGGCAATCCGCGGTCTCGGGCGAAAGCGAACATTTGGCGAGAAGCTGTGGCGATGTTGCTGATGGTGCTGCACAAGCACATCAAAACTATGAGACAAGCCATCACCGTAGACCCAGCTTTATTGCCCGTCGCTGTATAGAAGACGCCAATATATGCATACGTGTAGCTAGGAGCGATAGCGGCCTCCAGATCGCCAATGCAGAAAGCAAACGTGATGACCATGATGAAGCCAGTGGTCCCGTTGAGGATGAGAGTCCATATCATGCCTAGCGGCAGGACTCTGGAGGCGTCCTTGATCTCCTCGGCCATGTGAACTGCCGAGTCAGGGCCGAGCACGGCGTACATGGGACCGATGATGCCGACAAGGCAGGCGACTCCTTGCGAAGGCCAACCGTTGTTGTTTGTGAACTCCGTGAAGACCTCTTGCGCAGATTTTCGAGGCGCCAACGCCCACAAAGGCACGAGTATGCCGAAGAAGCCGAACACGTGGATGATCAGGATCACACCTTCGATCAAGGGAAGTTTCTTGGCGAAGAAGGTGTTGAAGAGAATGGCAACGGCTGCCACGGCGATGACGAGCAGTGTTGCGTGCCATGGCTGAGGAACGTAGGCGGCATCGTTGAGCTGGATGATGCCCTGGACTTGGGTGGCCACGAGGTACGATCCGGCGGCGATGTTAACTTGCCAGCCCATGACACATAACCAGCCGGTGATGTAGGAAAGGAACTTTTGTGCTCGCGCGGGAGAGAATTCGGACACCCAGTCTGTGCTATGTAGTCAGTTTCGTTCTTGACGATATCGAATCCTGCAGGCGCATATTTTGTAGAGGATCAAACGTACTGCGAACATGTCAGCTATGTTTTGGCCATACTCCGGTATATATAGCTCCTGCGAACAATGTCGTTCATGGGTCAAATATCCTCGTGCTCGCCATTGGAGCACAGAGGTACAAATACTTGTGCGAACACTCCAAATGCACTCACCGATACTGTCCGCCCGATGTGGGAGCCCTTCCACTGGTCAGTAAGTCGGCGGCTGTAAGTCTGCACGCACTAATACACACATGCTTGACATCTCTGCCATAGACAAGATGGAGAACGAGAACCCAAAGAGTGTGACGAGGTACATCCACACCATGCCTGCAAGGCCTCCATTCGGCAGAATGTAACTTGCTGTGCTGCAACACGTCTTAGCCAAAGCGTTTCATAAGATTGGCATCACATGGTGGCGTACAAAAGTATGGCCTCCCACGTGCACATGAGCACCGCAGTAAATCCTAATACTGAGATGAGACGGAAATTGCGCTATGGACACAATGTCAACATCTTGAGCCTTGAGAGCATACGAATTATGACTTACCCTCAATTCCTGCGTCTTGCCTACACGTCTCATGTCATGTTGATCTCTGATGGTCCCTACTTTGTAGGTCTTCGGAGAGTCTTCTGGAATCAAATCCAGATCAGTCTCGTACTGGGTAGTCTGATTAGGCGCCATAGTGGTTTTGGATGACCGTCCAGCTGCTGAGACAAGTTGTAGATCTCAAACACCTACAGTAGGAACAAGATGGAAGAGGATATTATAATAAGAACAAGACTGGGAAATGACAGAGCCTCACATCTCACGAGATTCACACGTGGGCGTGGAGGACGACGCTACTGTAGCTCGATGAGATGCCGGGCCGTGTCTCTGTACGACTACACTGACATGAGCTAGACCAACGCCGACCTTCCCCATGTCGGAGAGATTGACGTGGCTTCGAGCGCTCGCTCAATTCCCATCGAGTAAGGTTTTGTGCTGACTTGTCGGCTTTTGTATCTTGACGGAATGATAAGTTGGGCGGCTCCGGTTCCAGCGCCAGCAAGCCATCAAAGCACGAGCGGTGCCACATCATGTCGAGCGGACAGGCAGGCTGCATGCTGTATGCTGTGCCATACGGATGGGGAGACAAGAGGGGTCGTGGATGTAAGCTTTGGGTGGCTGTAGGTGGGACGCAGGGCGCGGGTGCCCGATACTACTGTGCAGCAATAGCGTAGGATGATCGTCTCACTGGGTGCAGTGCCGGTACCAGCAGGTGCAAACATTTGGCCGGGCCACTTGAGTGGATCATGGTTATGGTCGAGAAAAGCTGCAGGTAGCCAACAGTCGTTGTGATGAGCCGGAACAGGTTTCAAGACGATGAAAGGCCGCCATTGTGCTGGTTTTACGAGGCTAAGAACATGTTCCACAAACTCATGCGAACCCACTGGCATGTACCTGAAGGCAACGGTTTCGATTTGAGTAGCCTATCGCGCAGAGGTCTCTTGTCCCTGGAAGGATGCGGCAGGAGGGCGCCACGAAATCAACGGCGTTTGCGTGTGGGGACTGAAGACCGACCGGACTGCGTGAGCACTCTTCCTGTTACATCTCGACAAGCCACGTCACTCCGCAGCACAAGTGTCACGGTGCTGTGGCAACTACCCGGACGCCTGCTGAGCACCGAATGTGCTGAAAATATACCATGTTGGACCAAGCAAGTCAGGATAATCAACTCGAGACAAAGGAATCTCCCCGCCACCGCAAGCTCAGCATACGCATCGGATCTCGCCATTGAAGCCCACAGCATGGTAGCTATACCACATGGGCATGCGTACATGTTGAGGCCAAGACAGCCTTCGACAAGCACAGTCAGCTCACGCCACTGCTATGTCGTGGCATTGCTCTGCGCGCGAAAGAATAGTAAGCGCTGCTTTATCATGACATGACGACGCCTGCTTTGGAAAGTTCCCAACAAGCAGGACTTGCTTGCTCCTGACCGGGCCTATAGAAGTCCTTCAGGCCCCAAGATAACAGAGTGTTCCTCTCTCGATGACTTGAAAGCAGAGATGTCCCACATCCCCGGCTCGGCCTCGCGACCGGAGCCATGCATCACCTTCTGCAGTGGCCCATACGCTGTGCGCTTAGGCATCGTTCACTGTCTTGCGTCGGCGTACAGAGAGGTACTCTTGTGCCATGCGCGTCGCATGCTCTGAGTGACATGTTTGCGTAGCCAGAAAGCTCACAATCTCACCCTCCAACTCATACAATATGCTTACCCACCCTCTCGCTATTCATGGCTGATGTACCTGGCTTCTGACAGGTGTCTGTCCCGTCCGTTGTTCGCCGGATCGGTCGTCTTGCGCCTTTGCACCTTTTCTTTCAGAGCCCGGAAACCTCTGATCTACTGCTTATGAAACATCCACATTTTTAACCATACTACGTTTGAGGCGCACCGATGTCTTCAGTGGCTGTGGGAGGCTCGAGGTCTTTCACTATAACGCCGAATGATCATGGCGGAGTTATTGTGGTCGTCAGCTGTATCCTGATGACTTGGACTCTGCTATGCTTCATGATCAGGTTGTACAATCGCTTTGCGATGAGATCGTCACTTGGTCTTGACGATTTCGCGTGTGGCATCGCGACAGTAATTATTACCCAATTGCGTATATGAGGAATTATGGCTCATCTAATACGAACCAGGCAGTTGGTGTTGTCCAGACGATACTTACGGGCGTTGCTGTGTCCCGCGGATTTGGCAAATCAGCTGCTCTAGTATCAGATGCACGAATACACCAAGCTGAGAAGGTATGTCTGCTCATGGAATATCTGGGAAGAAATACCGCTTATTTAGTGAAAGTATATGTACGCAGTGGCGATATTGAGCCTTTGCACGATAGCGGTGTCGAAAGCCGCTATGCTCTTCTTCCATCTGCGCATTACGCCTCAGCGGTCACAAAGACTCGCATGTTATGTGATGGTCGCCTTATGTGGAGTCTGGATGGTAGTGGCAATGTCCTTGGTAGGAACAAGGTGTGGCGATCACACTCCGTGGGAACTGTACGGCAGGACGTGCCACGACTTCGTGAGTTGTTTGATCTGTTGTCGAAAGCAGAGCACACAGATACTGATCATTAAGCATTCAAGACTAGACGCTGGGTCGGCATCGCTGTCACAGACATCATACTTGAGCTCGCCATCTTCGCCATTCCCGTGTGGATCCTCTGGGGCATCAAGACGCAACGGAGCTACAAGACCATGATCTTGGTGGCTTTCGCATCACGCCTGTTCCTTCCAATCCTAGCTGGCATCCACGCTGCAACCGCGGGACGGTGGGCGCATTTCACTCCTCCCTTCGACCCTGTCAACGCCGTCATACCTTTCCTCTGGCTCAACGTGGAAACAAACTATGCCATCATGGCCGCCACATTTCCCACACTGGGCACGTTCGTCAAATCACTGAACACACGGTGGGGTGCCATGGACGGACCGGATGTCGCGCAGTATGCTATGGAGTCGCTTTCGAATCAATCTCGCAGCTCGGACCGTGCGAATAAAGGGAGGAAGACCCCGAACACGACGAACGATGACATTCCAAGACTTAGGCCTGAGGGATCAACGTATTCGTTCAAAGTGAGGAGTCCTCTCGTCATCTCGAGAGAGGATGCGGGGAGAGGCCATACTCGAGGAAGTGATGCTAGCGATCAAATGATAATTCGGAAGACTGTCAGTACTAGTGTTGAGACGGACCCGCAGCAAGTCTAGATATCTTGAGAAGCTTTGCGATGGTATATGGACAACGTCCACACCTTAACTATTTGCTTTTCTACTCATTCTTGAACAGCCGTGACTGCGTTGATCAGTACAAATGAATGTGGGAATTCTCTCTCGTAGAACGAAAAATATGCATTGACAAAGCATTGGAACTGCATGTGGGCGTCAGTCAAATCCTCGATCAATTCAGCGTTAGATCGAAAATGGTGCCCACTTGTCTTACTTTGCTCTTAGCGACTATTAATCGATTGACCATTGCAAGTCTATTTAACCACAATAGCAATCCCACGTTCTAAAGGCATCCTTGTGCAAGGAGGCATGCCTTTTCGAACATTGTGATCTGGCATCGAAAGGGCACGTACATGTATGGGTAGAAAGGGTTAGGGTCATCAACAGCTGCAACGTCTTGGCATTCGTCAACTGCAGCCGACGACCTCGAGCTTGAACCTTCGATGCCTGGAGTGCCACAACACCCCCTACACCACCCTCCCATCACTCATTACCCGCCAGTCGCCTCTCCGGCTTGTTAGAGAGACGTACCGGCATCATGGCGGCCGAACAGGATTCGCTTTTCCGCTCGGCGGACATGACGCTGACCCAGCTCTACGTGGCCAACGAGATTGGCCGCGAGGTCGTTTCGGCCTTGGGCGAGCTCGGCGTCATGCAGTTCCGCGATGTACGATACTGTAGCGACCTTTGAGAGGCATGGAATATACTGACTGCGAGTAGCTGAACCCCGAAACGACCGCCTTCCAGCGAACCTTCACCCAGGAGATTCGCCGCCTGGACAACGTTGAGCGCCAGCTCAACTACTTCCGCCAGCAAATCGAGCGAAATGGCATCGGTATGCGCCCTATCTACGATTTCACCAACAACATGGCCGCGCCCTCTGCCTCCGAGATCGACGAGCTCGCCGACCGCAGCCAGAGCTTGGAGACGCGTATCCAAGGCCTGAACGAGAGCTACGAGACCTTGAAGAAGAGGGAGACTGAACTCACTGAGTGGCGCTGGGTGCTTCGTGAGGCTGGTGGCTTCTTTGACCGCGCAAGAGGACAGACGGAGGAAATCAGGCAGAGCATTGATTCGTCCGACGATGCGCCCCTGCTGCGTGACATGGAGCAAGCCAATGGCTCCTCGGACGTGCAACAGCAGCAACAGAGCTTCAGCGTCATGAATATCGGTTTCGTTGCTGGTGTCATTCCCAGGGAGAGAATGGGCGCATTTGAGCGTATTCTTTGGCGTACGCTGCGTGGCAACTTGTACATGAACCAGAGCGAGATTCCGGATGCCATCGTCGACCCCGAGAAAAACGAGGAGGTTCACAAGAACGTGTTCGTCATCTTCGCGCACGGCAAGGAGATTATCGCAAAGATTCGCAAGATCTCCGAGAGCTTGGGCGCGAGCATTTACAACGTGGACGAGAACAGCGAGCTGCGCAGGGACCAGATCCACGAAGTGAACACCCGCCTTCAGGATCTCTCCAATGTTCTGGGCAACACCAAGCGCACTCTGGATGCTGAGCTCAACCAGATCGGTCGCTCTTTGGCAGCCTGGATGATCGTCACCAAGAAGGAGAAGGGTGTCTACCAGACTCTCAACCGCTTCAGCTACGACCCTGCACGCAAGACTTTGGTCGCCGAGGCCTGGTGCCCGACCAACTCTTTGGGTCTGATCAAGTCTACCCTCCAAGACGTCAACGACCACGCTGGACTTAGCGTTCCCACCATTGTCAACCAAATCAAGACATCCAAGACGCCGCCCACTTACAACAAGACCAACAAATTCACTCTCGGCTTCCAGACTATCATCGACGCATATGGTACCGCCAAGTACACCGAAGTCAACCCTGGTCTTCCGTCCATCGTCACCTTCCCCTTCTTGTTCGCCGTCATGTTCGGTGATCTTGGTCACGGTGCTATCATGACCCTTGCTGCCGCCGCTATGATATACTGGGAGAAGCCTCTCCAGCGTGGCAAACAGGATGAACTTTTCGGCATGGCTTTCTATGGTCGTTACATCATGCTCATGATGGGAATCTTCTCTATGTACACTGGTCTGATCTACTGTGATATCTTCTCGAAGGAGCTTTCCCTGTTCCCCTCTATGTGGGAATGGAAGTTCCCTGAGGGCTATGACCCAGAGACTGGCAAGCAAGCACTGGTCGCAACTCGTGTCGAGGGCTACACATACCCCTTCGGTTTGGACTGGCGCTGGCACGATACTGACAACGACTTGCTCTTCTCCAACTCTTACAAGATGAAGCTGTCCATCATCATGGGTTGGGCTCACATGACCTACAACCTGTGCTTCTCTTACATCAATGCTCGCCACTTCCGCTCTCCCATTGACATCTGGGGTAACTTCATTCCCGGCATGATCTTCTTCCAGTCCATCTTCGGTTACCTGGTTTTCACTATTATCTACAAGTGGAGCATCGACTGGAACGCAATCGGACAATCACCGCCTGGTCTTTTGAACATGCTGATTTACATGTTCCTCTCGCCTGGCTCCATTATCGAAGGCGAGCAGCTGTACAGTGGCCAGGCCGGTGTTCAAGTTGTCCTGCTCCTTTTAGCCGTGGTCCAAGTGCCTATTCTGCTGTTCCTCAAGCCTTTCTACCTTCGCTGGGAGAACAACCGCGCTCGTGCCCAGGGCTACCGTGGCATCGGCGAGAACACTCGCGTTTCTGCGCTCGATGATGATGACGAGGAAGAGCACAGCGCACACGCGAACGGCAGACCATCTACCGATTCCGACATGGACGGTGCCGCTATGATCACCCAGGACATTGACGACGAGCACGAGGAGTTCGAGTTCAGTGAAGTCATGATTCACCAAGTCATTCACACGATTGGTAAGTCCATTCCTCACACCAACCCAATCAACACTCTAGCTAACAAAAGCCTACAGAATTCTGCCTGAACTGCGTTTCTCACACCGCCTCTTACCTCCGTCTTTGGGCCTTGTCACTTGCTCACCAGCAGCTCTCCATCGTCTTGTGGACAATGACTCTCGCCAACGCATTTGCTATGACCGGTGCTACTGGTATCATTGCTGTGTTTGTCTTCTTCACCGTCTGGTTCTTCCTCACTGTCGCCGTCTTGGTCGTCATGGAAGGCACCAGTGCCATGTTGCACTCGCTGCGTCTCCACTGGGTCGAGGCCATGAGCAAGCATTTCGTGGGCGAGGGTATTGCATTCGAGCCGTTCAGCTTCCAGCTTATGTTGGAGGAAGAGATGACGGAGCTGAAGTAGGATTAGTAACCTTTCATTGTGTTTTGTTAGGCTGTAAAGTAGATAGATCTGTTGTATATTGAATCATGTTGATCATGCGTCATTCATTCCCGGACGATACAGGTGAAATCATCTCCGGCTCAAGGCACCATGTGATAAGCAATTGCTACAGGACACTACGATCCCAGCCGGTTCTGTATCATTTGCTCTGAAGAATACGGAATGAATGGTGTATGCGAATCCCCGAGCCGCGCAATCTAGGCATGTTGGTTGAACGCCACTACATCCGCAAGGTTGCTTACGAAGTTGGAAACGCCACAAATACTCGCTAAGTCATCACGCCGGACCCCACTTGGGAGCTCAGCTCCGGTTGCGAAGCGATGCACGCGTGCCTGTGTCGTGCTTGCTATATATCTCGCACCTGCCACCAGCATTAAGAGGACCTTCCACCCACAGCACATCTACCTACTCCTCAACATAGGCCTTTCACACCCACGAAACACTCTGATTTTTCCACAAGCTCAATTGCATTCAATTTCGAGGAACAGCGAGTGTCAACAAAACAGTTACAATGGCGTCAGCACTCGGCAACACCATGAAAGCCGCCGCGTGGGACGGCAATGCAGGAGGCATCCAAAAGCACATCAAGGTCACAAACTCCTGGCCTATTCCCAAGAACGCAAAGAACCTGCCAAAGGACCACACTCTCATCCGCGTTTCGCACGCCACGCTCAACCCCGTCGACTACAAGGTGCCGGAGCTACCTCTTGTCGGCAGCCTCATTTTCGGCAAAGGCGTGCCCGGCCTCGACTATTCAGGTACTGTTGTAGAGAGCACTCTTCCTCACCTAAAGCCTGGCGAGCCTGTCTTTGGCGGCCTGGGTCCGCCAAACTTCAGCACGATGGGAGAGTACATCGTTGCCGGAAAGGACAGCACCGTGCCTGTGCCCGACGGCGTATCTCTCAAAGACGCCGCGACGCTTGGTATTGCTGGCTTGACTGCTTACCAGACTGTGGCGCCATTCATCAAGTCAGGCGACAAGGTCTTCATCAACGGCGGCAGCGGTGGCGTAGGCACCTTCCAAATCCAGATCGCGAAGATTCTCGGCTGCCACGTTACCACCGCCTGCTCCGGCGCGAACGTCGAGCTCTGCAGGTCCCTTGGAGCCGACGAGGTCATCGACTACCGCACGCAGAATGTCGTCGAGACCCTTACGCGTAAGGGACAGCAGTACGACCTCATCGTCGACAACGTCTTCAACGGCGGCGAGCTCTACTGGTCGAGCCACAAGTACCTTAAGCCTGAGGGACCCTACGTGACAATCGCTGGCGACGCGTCGTTCGCCACTGTCACGAGAATTCTGAGCATCTTCCTATGGCCTAAGGCACTGGGTGGTGGCCAGCGTAAGTTCCAATTCGTCACTTGCACTGCGAATCCTACGGAGTATGCAGAGCTTGCCAAGTGGATCGCTGAGGGTAAGCTGAAGACGACTATCGAGCGCGAGTACAAGCTGGAAGAGGCGGCTGAGGCCTATGAGAGGCTGAAGTCTGGTAGGACTCGTGGTAAGCTGGTGGTCAAAGTTACATAAGAATTGAGAATCGAATGCAATCGCAGCGAGGGGCCGCAATTGCTTTTGAGCTCAGCGGACATGATTGATGAACTAAATATTGATTAGAGTAACTATTGGAATCTTCTAGCTAGTCACGGCAGGATAAAACGTCGGCATGTAACGAAGATGCGACTTCACAGTACCTCGTGCTCTGTTGGATGTTCTACAGTTGCTATTTAAAAGTTTGCGGACAGCTTCTCAGTGGCAAACATCCTCCGGAGTAGACGAGAGCCAAATATAGGAGTATTCTAGAATGTAAGAATCTTCGAAGTATCCTCTATCGTTTCGATGGGATATAGCTCAAAATTCAAATTGATATCGGCTGATACTGGTGGGACTAACTCGACATTAACGATGAGATGTGTGCAGAATGAGGTAGAACTGTATCATCCTGGGATCGTGGCAGTGATGAACATAACTAGTCATCGGCTTCTGCTGAAGGATCCAAATCCACCCGGCAATTGCTTCGGGCTATGGTTAGCCCGAGGTCAACACATCCACATACACAACGATAATGCAAAAACGTAGAGATAAGACTGCTAGTAACAACTCTAAGCTTCAATAACTGTATAAAGTCTAAGCATCAAGACATGTCGAAATTTACGATCGTACAGGCGGACGGCCTCTATGCGGTATGCCCGCATGACCACCAACCTACGACAAACCCAATCACTGACATACGGTATTCTCAGGACAATCTAGCAGAGCAAGAGCTTTTCGCCAAGTCTGCTCTACACAATCATGAGGTCGAATACTTACAACTGGATCTGTACCCTACCGGAGTGGTAGTACCGAAGCCATGGTCTACAATCCCCGAAGATATAAGAAATCGCATCAACGGCATCATGCTCTTGAAACTACGCATGACCGAGGAAGATATCCAATTGTTCCCCAACTTGAAGGTGTACGTCCATTCCATGAACAGTCATTGCAGTATTTGGTCTAATTCACTCTCAGCGTCGTCCGCATGGGCGTCGGCTACGACCGTCTCGACCGCATCGCCCTCGCCGCCCGCGGCATCACAGTCTGCAACGTACCAGACTACGGCACCGCCGAGATCGCAGACCATGCGATAGCTCTCGCTCTAGCAATGCGTCGTGGCATCCTGCTGCACCATGACCAACAGAGAGCATCGCCACCCGCTCACTGGGCGCCAATTGACACACCTCTTGTAGCCCGCTTGCAGCAGAAGACATTCGGCATCCTCGGTCTAGGTCGCATAGGCACAGCAGTTGCTCTAAGAGCAAAAGCGTTCGGCTTCAATGTCCTCTTCTATGACCCGTACTTGCCTAATGGCGTGGACAAGAGTCTTGCTCTCGAGAGAACGAAAGACATCAAGGAGCTGTTCCGCCGCAGTAATGTTCTCAGCTTGCACGCACCTTGCACTCGGGAGACGAGAGGTATGGTCGGCTACGACCTGTTGTCATTACTCCCCAAAGGCGCAGTGCTAGTCAACACCGCACGCGGCGAGATCACAGATCTAGACGGCGTAGAACGCTGTCTGCGCGAGGAGATCATCTCCGGCGCAGGACTAGACGTCCTGCCCGAAGAGCCCATCCCAGCAGACCGAGTGCATCCTCTGATCCAAGCTTACCGCAACAAAGAAGCGTGGCTGGAAGGCCGCATGGTGCTGACGTGCCACACGGCGTTCTTCAGCCCTGAGAGCTTTGTGGACATTCGGATCAAGAGCGCAGAGACGATGAGAGACGTGCTGTTGCTGGGGATGAGTAGTAATGTCATCACGCCGGAGATGGAGTAGTGCATATTGTTGGTTGAATATAAATACATGGTCATACAGTCATTGATCTATATGAGTGAGTGCGTTGTTCAGGAACGACTTTCGAGCTTTCTGGGCGAACGCCTAGGTGCTGATGCGGGTGCACTCTGCTTTTGCTCTGGTTTGGCACTGGCTTGCGAAGCACTTGTGGACTTCGATTCAAGCTTCCGTGGCTTTTTCTTTGTTTCGGTCGTCGGGCTGGCCGAATCTCTCTTGACGGCCTGGGTGCCGTTCGAGTGTTCTTTTGGTGTGCTCGAGGCTTTTTGGGATGTGGGTTGGCCGTTCGCGGAGCTGCTTTGGGCTGTGATGCTAGGCTTTCCAAGTTTGCGCGGGCCCGAACGAGTGGTTGGGCCGCTGCTTTGGTCTGGAGAGTTCGTCTGCTTTGTAGTCTGCGATGCCGGCTTAGGCTGGTCTTGAGATGTCGCGCCGCCGCTGTTCTGCAACTTGGACTTCGTCTCTTGTTGCTGCTTTGCAGCCGCTTGCTTTTGTTGTTTCTGGACGTTTGAGTCCTTCTCTCCTTCGCCAGAACCCCACGAGGGCATGTATGAAGACGCTGAGTTCGCCCAACCCGAGCCAGTATCTTTGGCAGTATTGACCATCTGGCTCGCTTCGCTCGCTTGACCATGGATATTCTCCAATTCTTCAGGACTCGGTGCCTCGGTCTCTGTGATCTGTCCACACATCTTCTCCAGAGCTTGCTTCTGTTCTTTCGTAGCCTTCCATCCTGGGAGGTCTCCGGTGATGCTCCTGATCTTGTCCAGACCCCAGTCCGTTACATTTACGAATGGCCCTGTAAGTTTGCCTATTCCTGCTCCGATACCTCCGGTAATGAGGCCTACCGGTCCGCCAACAAGAGCGGTAACTAACGTTCCCAGGGTGACACCAAGTCCAACTCCTAGACCTGATCCTGCAGCGAAGCCTTGGAATGACCCTGATGTCTGTATCCACTTCGCAGTCTTGCCAAATGTTTCAGCCCTCACTTCTTGGTCGACCTTCTGTTTCAAGAGCTTTTGCCGTTCATCAGGATCTCCACAGCCAGCAGCGGCTTGTGCATAATATTCAGCCTTCTTCCTCGCCTCAACGGCTACTTGAGCAGCTTTTGCTGCTTCTTGCTCCCGCTGTTTGTTCGCCTTGGCTTCAGCTTGTGCTTTAGCCTTCCTCTCTTCCAGTGAAGGCTGTTGTGTCTTTTGTTGTGTCTTCTTGGGAGGCATCGTGTATGCTCTTTTGGAACGATTGGATGACGATATTGTTCCAAGGTTACACTCCAATCGATGGTAACACACTAGTGTAGCGAAGAAGGGTTTTGGGTGATCGACGGGAACACCGTAAGCTTACCAAAAATGTACAACCGAGTACCAGCAGGATGGATTTTGAGCTACTATAGCACAGCACGGAGGCTCTCAGAACAGGATTGCGAGCCTCACATTGGTCCGACGTCAGTAACGGCAAATATGACGACGTATGAAAGTTAGTTTGGGCGACGGGAGGTGAGACCCGAACCGTGCGTGAGATCTCCATGGGAAACTCAAAAGTCAAAATTGTAACAGCAGTCTGGCGAGATGCACTCGCTTTGATCTTTCTTAGATCGGTACGAAGATCAAGTCGAGAAAGTTGTAGACATAGCATGCGTCGTCAGTTGAGGCTTAAGTGGCGAGGCCATCAGGCGTCCCAGTAGTATGTGCACGGATTGTTTAGGCGAAGCATTGCCCTTTCCAAAAATCGTCAGCCAAGCGTGAGCATGTGGAGAAGCTTAAGTTATTTCGGTCGTGGTTACGGCTCGGGTATACCTCCTTTTAGCTCGGTGCACTATGAGCTCGAGCTACAAAATGCTTGGCATCCGCACTAAAAATTGTATAGATGTTGATAGTATACTAAGCTCTTAGCTTAATACACTTATCTTAATCGACTTATTAGTCTTATTATAAAGCTATTTAATTTAAAGAACTATTTATTTTAAGAACTATTCTATTATTATAACTTTTAATTTATATTTATTTTATAATATACTATTTATTTAAGTAGTACTAGTTTATACTAAACTTATAATATATATATTAGAAAGTAAAATATAAGTATATATAATATATAAAAGTTAATTTATATAATATTTATTAAAAATAATTAGTTAGAAGAACTTACTTTACTTATACTAACTATTCTAATTCGATTTATTAAGTATATATTTATTCTACTTTAATACTCTTAAATAGATTTAGAAAACTATACTTATTATATTAATTTAAATAAAATAGATTTAAATATAATTATATATAATATATTTAATAAATTAAAAGTAAGAAAATATAGAACTAATTTTTAAAATAATTTATTAATTAGTTCTATTAGTATTAATATAATTTAAAGTATATAAAGAGCTATTTAAAGTTAATATATTTACTCTTTCTTAGAAATATAAAATATAAGTAATAATAATAGATATACTTTAGAATAAAATATTATAAATTTATATTAGAAGTAATAGTAAAAGCTAAGTATAACTATATTTCTCTTAAATATTAAGAATAGTAAATAATAATATAATAATACTTTAACTTAATTAAATTAAATCTAATTATTATAAAGATAAAGACTTTAGTAGCTATAATATATAAGTACTTTATAAAAAAGACTACTTATAAGCTATATTATAATACTTATTTTCTAATATTCGATTTTAGTACTTTAGTAAATTAATTAATATTTATACTTTATTTTAAATTAATTAAATTTTAGAAGCTTAATAAATAGGTAAGTAATTAGCTTTAATATATTAATTAAATAATAAGTAGATATTTATATTATTTAGAAAAGAATTACTTCTTTTAAGTATATTTACTTAAGTAGTAAATTAATATTCTATTAATTTTAGTATATTTATAAAAGCTTATTAATTAGCTATAAGTCTATTTAGCTCTACTATTAGTAATATATAGTATTTATAAAAACTAAATATCTTACTTACTAAACTATAGTTAATATATTATTTCTAATTTAGAAATTAGTAATAAAACTAATTCTATTTTATAGATATTCTTTATACTAATAGTAGTAAAAGTATACTTTAAAATACTAAATATAAAATTATATTTAATCTTTTAATTTTATATAATATAATAGATCTATATTACTATTATATAATTTTCTTATTATATAGAGTATATCTATATTTATTATTATTACTTTTATAATTACTAAAGATATTTATAGATATTATATAGAAATTAGTTAAATAAGCTAAAAATAGAATATTTATAAATAGTAAAGTATAGAAACTAGTTAATAAACTATTTTATTAACTAGTTCTAGTAAAATTTATAAAATTAGCTATATTTTATAATTTTCTAAAGACTTATAATATTACTAATTTAAGTTAATTATATTTCTTATTTATAAATAAAGTATATATTTATATAATAATTTACTTTAAGAAGTTAATATTCTAGTCTAATAGAGTAAACTTTACTAATATATAATTTAAATATACTTAGTAATCTTTAAATTTAGAAAGTATAAATAAAATTTCTTTAGATAAGAGTTAGAATAATTACTAATTTATCTAGTAATATATTTAAAGTATTTAGAATAATAAATACAGTCTAATAATTATTTACTTTTATTAGAAGTAAGCTAAAATACTTCTTAATTATACTATCTTTAAAGTAAATATATTATTTAAGTATATTTAATAATAGAATATAAATAAAGTTATATTTATAATTATAATTAAAGAATATAGAAGTATTT